>VZTY01004742.1:19042-53901 GCA_013400935.1 Turnix velox | reverse complement strand
AATAATAAAAAAAAAAAAAAAAAAAAAAAAAAAAAACCAAAAAAAAAAAAGAAATAACTGGATTCTTAGTCTTCTCATCATCCTTCAAGAAGTATCTTCCACTTCCATTTCTGTTCCAGATGTTTTTCTTCATTTTTTATATATTTTTCTCAATTTTTTCTTATTGAAAGATGAAGCAATAAAAGGTAGTTTTCCAATATCATAATATACAAAATCATAGTTTATTTAAAACTTGGGAAGTTCACAATACATCTTGTATCCTGAAGTCCTACTCAAAGATTAGGAATAGTGGAAACCAGTGAAACAATACAGAACAACTTCAAATGCAGTAAGATTAATAATTACACTTTATAGTAATCATTGTCTTCTGAGAAAGACTGAATTAAAGTAATATGAATACAGTGAATACAGTAAAGCTCTGTCACACTTCATAACACTGATTCTAACATAGAGTAATTGTTTACTAAAAATTGATTGACTGTACCCAATACAGTGCCTAGAGCACTGGAAATGTATGTCATTTTGGCAATATGCATCAACCTTATGCACCTATTGATAGGACCTCCTATCAATATGAATTCAGAAGCTACAGTGAGTGATTCCTTGTCCTTTTACATGACAATATGAGCAATGCTGGGAACCTGTTTTTACGTTAGAAATATCTGGGCAATATAAATTTAACTAACTCATTTCATAATGGATTGTTTGTTACGTGACCTGAAGCAGATGTGCACTGAAAGTAAAAGACGCTTGAACACATTTGTAGGACTCTGTGCCAAAATAAGTTTTTGTTTTTACCCCCTGCTTCAGAAGCAAGCAAATATCAAGATATTATCCTTTTAGCACTAACAAAAATTTGATTAATCAAACTACACATGAAGTAGCCAAAATAAAATAAATTCCAACTTTCAGGAAAAATATTAAATGAAGAAAGCAAGAGGTCATACTTTAATACAGAGAAGGCAGTACTAGAATTCTCTGTCTTTTATGAAAAAAAAAATTGCAGGAAAATCCTACTGCAAAGAAATTAAAGTTTAAATATAAACTCAAGTAATTAAACACCTTGGAACTATTCAGACAGAGAATGTCCAGGACATTTTTCTTCATCATGAATATTTGTACAAGCAAATAGAACCATTAAAATTACCTGCATCAGTACCTGCAACTATTAGGCAGGAGGTGGTCTTTTCCAACTATTTTTTTTTCACAGGATTGTGTGCGAGTCTTATTTTCTTCATTAAATTTGTTAAGCACTAGTTAAGCTTCTTGAACATACCTTCTTGAATTCTGGAAAGCAACCAACATTGTTACGCTAAAGACAGACTTCACAGATAATTCAAATTATTTCCCCTCCCCCACAACACACTGCTCTATCAAAAAAAAAGAAAAGCCTTTATATTCCCATACATCCTATATCCTTGAGAAAGTAATTTCTGTGGGGCATTCTATGATTCATTGACTTGAGTTTGAATTTCTTACAAGTTGTATATCCATATTATGTTTACAAATTGAATGAATAACATTCTCAAAAACTGTAATGAGAATCTCTTAATAGCACACAGAATTATAATTAGCTGTTTACAATTGAATCTGATGGAAGAAAAATATTTGCAAGTTTAAATAAAATTAATGTGATCTGCAAATTAATTAGAAATCATTGTGAAGTTTAAGTAGCCATAACCAGAAATTATAATTTTTTAACTTAGATTGTTTAAAAAAATTGCAAGTTTTCACTCTGCAGAGAATTATTTTCTGTTTTTCAAAAATTTGAGATCAGCTCTTCTTTTAATTCTGATTTTTTTAACACTTTTAGTTAAAACATAAACTGATAGACACAAATGTAAAATACCACCAAGCATTAAAACTCATCTTCTTTACTCTTTCATAGTATTTGTTTTATTTGTTTTCATACATAATTCATTAATTATATTTCACATTCCCATGGTAGTTTTGATTCTGATGAGTCAGCATCCTTACAAGATTTCTGGAAATACTTAAACAGCTTTTACTCAATAACAGCATTCAAATTTAATATCATTGATGAAACATCACATTCAATCACAACATGCAAGCACATTATGTCATCAGCTAATACATTTGATTTCAAACAGTTTCAGTTTCCAATTTGTCAATTGAGGTTTTACATGGCTTCTTCGTGGTGCATGGATTTGATAGTGGGTAATTCTTTTGTGCTGTGCAGTAATGTACAATGTTCAGAGCATTTTTATCCATTTCAAGCAACTGCCTATGATATATCTATTGACACTGATGCTCTAATGCAGCTTGTTCCTGTCAGACTCTTTTAATCCTATCAGTCTGGACTGAAAAACCATTTAAGAAAAAAATACTCATCTTTATGCTGGCTCATGCTACAATTATTATGAGGATGAGGAATTCTAACAATGTGCTGCAGCCCAAGCATCATGTATTAGTCATCATCTTTGATCAATGTTTTGAAGCTTCACTGCTGATAGAAGGGATGGAAAGCAATTATATAGCATTATCATTCAGAGTCTATCATGTTTTTCTCTTTACACTCTTTCTCTCTAAAAAAGAACAAGTTTTATTACACCTCATGTTCTTTTACATTGTAAAAATTGCTTTTTTCTTTCAGTTAAAAACTATCAATAAAAGCACCTTTGTTGCTCAGTACATTAAACTATACGTTGATTTAGTCGTATGCTTAGAAATGGTGAGGACAATTTTACTTCTTAATATTAAGCCACTTTTTAGCTCTCTGTTAGAAAAAACATTCTGAACTTGAGTAAGCGAAAGTATAGGACAGTAGCAGAATCAATTTAGAGAGCTTTTAAAGTTTTCACCTTAATTATAATAACTTTAATACCATTTCCTTTAACAATTGTTTCTGCTGTACCTTTCCTTCGAGATATTTTCCCCCTTCACATAAATTATTCTTACCACTACAGAAAACTAGTTACACCTACTGTGTATAAATTTCTTGCTCCAGAAAAGCAGATATATTGATATCAAGAGGCATTCAATATCAACAGTGGTTGAATTTTTTTTTCCTGCCAACAGCCCATAGTTTGAAATTACCTAGATAAGTTGTTCTTAATTTTTCTGCAGTTTTGGTATATAGCTATCTTTTTATTATTGCTTTAGTTATTGTTTTGTATGACATGATTTGATTCCATGTTTTTAGTTTCGTTTCCAGCCTGTTCTGCGATCTCACCTACTTCCTTTGTGAAATTTTCATCTTTGTGAATCCCAGAAAAATGCTGACATTCACTCCATGGAGGGTATTTCATGTATTTTGTGATTTGGTCAAGTGAAATTTTTCCATCCCACCTGACCCCCATACAGTAGAGCAAGAAAACAGATGGGGATGGTTTCTTTGAACAGAAATTAAAACTACAAATGGATCAAATTGTTATGTATGTAAGACTAGAAGTGAACATTACTGAGTACGCAACTATCAGCACCTTTAAAAAGTAATTTCTGTCCTAAGTACCTCATCTTCCCATCAGTCACTCCTTGGAGAGTATGATAAATCTCTCTAACTGTTTGAAGAGTAAGTGCATATATTTCTAAGAGCCTTCAGATTCGGTTTTTGTTCAGAATTACATGTGAGGCTTTTTCCAGCAGTCTGGAGCCTCTGATCTTCTCTGTGCTAAGCCCCTTCAAGCTGAGAGATGCCTCATGGGAGAGAATCATAAAGATAGTTTAGGAGAAATAATTTTCAATACTCAGGCAGTCTTCATAACTCAGCTGTACCATCATATTTTATATGTTTTGCTCTCTGTCCCCTAAGGTGGAAGGAAGGTAAATCTACTGTGAGAAACCTCTTTACTAGCTGTTCTAAAAGATAATTATTCTCATTTTAAAAGAAAGAAGTTAGAAGTACATACTGAGGAACACATGAAGTTTCACTTAACCCCAAATTCTGTCTGACTTAGTGACTATTATATTTTTCCTCAGCTTTGTAAAAATACATCAGCTGATAAAATAAAGTTACAATAAACCCTTGATGGAGAAATATAAAAAGTTATTTTTGAAACCAGTGAGAAATCTGTGTCTAGTAGGTCAGAAAGATTATGACAAGACCTGGGAAAAGAAAAAAACCTTAGGTTTCAAGAACACAGCAGACACATACAACTGAGACCTATAACTAGAGGACAATAACTTTTAGTATAGTTTCACAACTTGTTTTTCAAAGATAAGAAACTTGATATTTGACTACACAATAACTAGAGAAGAGTGAAACATTCTTTGTCCCTCTTTTCAATAAATATTTACAGATACCACAGAATCTTTCTGCAACAAACTCACTTGTTCAAGTGTCCAAAACTGTAGAAAGAAAATGCATCAGCTCATGATCAGAAAAAGAAAAAAATAAAAGAAGAAAGTAAAAAAAGTTGGTTAAAAAGAACATTAAGACTTCCTCATAAATATTTTCAACACATTCAGCTGTGGAACTAGACTAATACAGAGACTGATACTAGATTGTTCTGTCATCCTTGTATGCTAGGAAGGATTCAAAGATTATGTTGAGAAAATATTTTCTGTGAAAAATATAAAAATTAGTTGAACAATTTTCATAGTATGAAGATAACTGAGCAAGAGTTAATTTTGGGTAGCGGAAGCAAAATACTGCAGTTTGGCTCCAAATTGCTTTAGTGAGCCTACTATAAACTTGTTACCTAGTTCTGATAGCCAGTTACTTCCCTCAATTCTTTCCCATCAGCTTTGTGACTGGCAGCCCTTCCAGCCTTGGGATTAATTCTGTCAGGCCTTACAGATGACAGACTTATTTCATAAAACATGAAGAAAAGAGAGAATAAGACAGACTAGGAGCAGTTCACAGAATCACAGAATGTCAGGGATTGGAAGGGACCTTGAGAGATTATCCAGTCCAATCCCCGTGCCAGAGCAGGAACACCCAGATCAGGTCACACATGAGGGCTTCCAGGCAAGGTTTGAATGTCTCCAGAGAAGGAGATCCCACACCCGCTCAGGGTAGCCTGTTTTAATTCAATAATTATATATATCTAAAAAGAGAACTACTCATTAACCAGAAGGTAAGAAATACCATTACTTCCCAGTCTAATGGAACATCTATGAAGCAAAGTAACAACAGTACCAGAACACATGGAAATGAAGTAGTGTCTAACAGGAAAAACAAGACACAAGTTTAAATAACTCTTCTCCTGAATACTATTTCAATTGACTTCACACAGATGGTTATATCTCTGAAAAGAACGTTGTTCACCCTAAGCAAGAAATAAATCACTTTGCCTGAAAAGAGGTCTGATCTTTTCAAGTGTGGGCCATGTTGTCAGCCAGAGTAAGACAAATTTCACTAAATCTGATTATCATATGAAATCCCCTTGTTGAGCCAAAAATATAATGACATGTCATCTTTTATCTAAGTAGCAACATTAAAAGTTGATTTATGAATTCTAATTTACAGCTAATCGGCTTTCTGATACAAATTCTGTCTCCAGTTACACAGTTGAAAACATGGTGAATAAGACTGTCATTCAACTAAACATGAGATATGTTGATGTTCAAACATTGAAAACAGCTAAGCAGTAATGCTTCAATTAACAATACTAGTTCTAAAAAAATAAGTTTCTTTAATTTTTTTAAAGTGACAATTTGCTTTCATCATATAGGTATGGATTATGATTAAATCACCTAACAAAGCTGTAGGTTTTACACACCTTTCTTTAACTTCCTTAGATGATGGATAACTTCAAACATTATTATTGATACAACAAATAATGAACTTCCATAAAAATGTATTATTAATACATTGCTTAGCATTTCCAATGCTATTTTTTGATACAGATCATATTTTCTCTCAGAGGGTTAAAAAATCATCATATAAATTATTTTGTTCAAATTAAGAAAGGTAACTATTAACTGATGTGTGAAACATTATTAGTATCTTAAATCTTTAGTAACAATATTAAATAATGGCAACTACACAGAGCAAGGTAGGTTAAACGTCTTAGTTACTGGTTTAAAACAAAAAGGGTAAGAGTTTGTGTGTTTGAGGTGTCACTTATTTTTAATTTGTGAATATCCAAACCTCAATTTTTACTGTCTGTAAACTCATGTCTTATTATATTTGGGACAGAATCTCTATGTAAGTTCAGAATGAGAAAGCGAACAGTTGGAAAATGTACCTGAATGCCTCTTGGAGAGGAATGTCAAATAATAGAAAATGTGTACAAGTTTCAGCAGCTGCTGCATTGCTGGAATGCTGCAGTCCTACAGAAGAGGTGTTATCAATAACATCTCTATAAAGCTGAAAGAGTAAACAATACCCTTGTAGTGAATCTCTATTCCTAAGCAAAGTCTTGTTAACAGAACTTCTATTTTTTAAATGCAAATAACAAAATAAATCAATCTGTCATTTATGTATGCCAAGACTATACATCAATGAAAACTTCCATTTTATTTACAATACAGTTGAGAAAGTGTTGTCAGACCAGACTAACTACACAGTCTCCTAAAAATAAGTTTCAGTCAGAATACAGCTGAAAAATATTTGTTGGCAATAAATTGCAGTCAACCCCATAAAGGGAATTGCAATTCTGATCCTATGGATAAATATCCAACCTTTAAAGTTTATTGATTTTTCACAGCACATAGGAACCAGGAACACTATCATCCCATTTTTAACAGAAATATTTAAGAGAAATTAATTGTTTTCTTTCAGGGAAACAATGTAGTGGAAGTCAACCTATTTCTTAATTTAAATCTTTCTCTTGTTGATTCCAAGACGCAATATTCCACAACTGTCAATTGCGTTCAAAGCATATTGGCACTCTAGAAAATTCAGAAAATTCATGAAGATAGATGTCCTATGAATAATCTGTTTAATTTCCATATTTTTGTCAAAAGGAACTCCTGAAGATAATACAGTGAATATTAACAATACTGAATGTGTGTATAATTTTGTATTGGATGTACTATGCAGTGATATGGTGTTCCCCTTTGGTTTGGGCAACAAGTCTTTAAAGAACAATGTAATCTTTCATTTAATAACTTACATTTTTTTTATTTAAATGGTATTTATAAAGGATTCTAAGGTGCACTAATGCTTCCAGAAGAGGACAAAAAAGATGGTGAAAGGACTGGAAGACACGTCCTCTGAAGAGGGGCTCTGACTTAGGGCTCATCTAGTCAGGTGAGGAGGAGGTTGAGAGGTAACCTACAGCCTCCTGAGAAAGGGAAGCAGAGAAGGAAGTTCACATCCAGATTCAGTTACAGGATGTGTGGGAATGGTTAATAACTTCATCAGGGAAGGTTCAGATTTGAAGATAGGAACCATCTGTTTACCACAAGAATGGTCAAACACTGGAATAAGCTTCCCAGAGAGGTGGCTGATGCCTCATGCCTGTCAGTGTCTGAGGTATTTATAAAATGCCCTCAACTATAAGCTTTAATTTCAGGCAGACCCAAATCGACCACAAGGTTGGGTCATTGAAAAACTCTTTCAACTAAACCTATTCTATCCTATTTTAATTCTATTCTATGCTCTACAATGCCATGCAATTCTATTATTTGAGATAGATGTGAGGTTTTATTCGCTTCAGCAAGGGTCCTAAATTATTATTCACATATTCACATATAAACTTAAAGGTCCAAAACTAGAATTAATTAAAAAGAGCTTTCATAAATTTATTTATTTGTTAATTCGTTTGCTCATTCATTCGTTATCTTTAGAACCTTTCATAAATTTAGAGCCTTGACTGACAACATTCTAAACCTTGGCCATATAAAGAATTTTAAACAATCCTTTCATAACACTGAACTTTTGTTCCTTTCCTGAATTTCAGTAGAAAATGGCTAATTTTGGGCTGGGTCACTAGCTTCCAACCCAAGTGTTTGACATGCCTGCACACTTTCTGACATGCAACAGGATCTACGAGGGGAGGCATGTAGCAGCTACAGATTACCAAATAATCTTCCCCAGCAGCCTGAGCATTCTTAGGACATGCAATGCACTGAAATATCCTGCAAAAATTTCTTCAATATTGCTCTGAGGAATTTTATGGATCAAGCTTCCTTAGGTCACAACCATCTCTGGCTATTTGATAGCTAGACTGCATCACAGTAACTTCATTCCTTGATGTCTCCTCTGAACAGGTTTGTTTGCATTTTCTGAGATGTTTATACATTCCTCTTAGTGATTCTTTAAACAACTGTTGCAACAGGAGTTATCTAAAGGGGATAAGCCTGTTGATACATTTTCCTATAAATGATCATAACACTTTGATTTTGTTATTTCTATTAAACAAAAAACTCTCATGGATTTAGAAAAGGTACTTTAGTGAATAGTTTATACTATCTACTCTGAGCCAAGGTTTTAAACAAAAGGCAATATTTTGTTTATGATTTCTTTACTGCTTTGGTTTGGTTTTTACTCTATCTCTATATGTTTTTGCAGATTTTCAGACTTTACAGCTGATTTGTTTTAAGCCTTTTTAGTATTCTAGATTGTCTGGCCCCACAGTTCAATTTATTTTTTTCTTAGTAGGGGAAGTTGCCAGCTGAAATGCTCATTTTTTATTGTGTTCTGCCTTTAAATACTTGTTTCTGGGAAATGCTTGGAAGCTTTAAAGCAAACTTCACCACAAAAAAGAAATCTGTTGTCAAAAGAATGACTTCTCACAGCAGGAAATGCAATTTTTAAAGTACTGGAGATGCCTACATTCAACTATGTATTTTGACAAAGGATCTGGTTTCTAGCAGCAGGAGTATCTCAGAATTATAAGCAATCAAAAGACTCTTTGAAATGGGAGAATATGCAATCTATCATTTACTGGAGGTATATTTAAGAAGTGATTAGGCCTCTTTGTAAAAAATAATGGATGAAAACAAAGGATGCAACCACACAAAAAGTGAGCAAAGTGTGGAGTTGGTCAAACACTAAACATGAAAAAACCTTTTCAGTAGAAGATAACATTAAAAAGAATGGAGATGTGTATGCCTGAATATCAGAACAATGTAAAAGGCAGCAAGAGAAGTACAGAGGTAAGTAGAGAGGAAAAATAGGATGAGAAAGTCCACTGTGTGCTGGGAAAAAAAAAATTATATGATTAGCAATTCAGGAAGATGATTTTGGCTTCCTTTATGCTACATGTATTGAGGAAGTGAATTTTATACTTTTTTGATGTATATAACAAAAACCATTTCAAACATAGTTCATCACTGATTTCTTCCTTGATTCAAAGGGACTTTCTAGCTGACATTTATACTAGTGAAATAAACAAGATGGCAAATTCTAGTGAACAAACACTACCATGGTTTAATTGTTAGGGCTCCCACTCGTATGATTCATCACATGCCACATCTGAAGAAAATACACTAAAGCAGCTCAGGAGAATAATGGGCCAAAGGGTAGATAGCATGAATGAAGCTACCTTGTTTCACCACAGAAGACAATATAGACTGAATTACTTGCTCTACTTTAAGCAAACAGAGCCAGAACATTTATTTACTAGAAGAAGTATAGCTTATAAACCTTAATCATAGGAGTCAGGGGAAACTGGACATTCTGTTATGTGAAATGCTGATGTTAACACAGCGCCAACCTGTTACGGCTTAAAACAGTCTTTTCTCAAACTGATGATACTCATATTTGCTGGATGGAAACATCCTTCACCATTTCAAATATTAATTAGCTGATTAAGTCAGCTTTTAAATGTACACCACTGACAACTGTGTAATTCATCTACTTTTCTGCAAGTTCCATTGAACTTGCATGTTATTTCAAGATCTACAAAAGCTTTAAAAGAATGACTGCTTGCTATAATGCATGTTTACAATTTAAAATTATGTGCACAGTACAGCACTTTTTGCTCCAAAATTATCCCAGATAAATGAGTGCTCACTGTGGACAAGTTAACCAGTTACTATTAATACAAATCCTGAAACAAATATTAAATAGTTTGGCAAACAAAATACTTTTGACCATTCAGAAAAATGTATAGGTAGAGAATATGTCCAGAACGAAGCTGAGAAGAGAATGATACAACAGAACTGCAAACTGAAGAATTCAATAAGCTCTTGCCTAACTGGATAAATGTTTATCCTAAATTTAAAACAAAATACTTTTGAATCACCCTGCTTTATAAAGAGCTGCCTTGCAATGAATTTTCTTAGTCAGATGACCAGAAGATGTCAGTTGTCCCCTGTAAAGCTTCACATATCAGAAATTCTGGTGATGACTGGAGTAAAACTTGGAAATTCTACTGAATGTATTTCATGCATACATCATGCTGTGACAACCAAAGCTGTCACCTGATGTTAACATAATTCCAGAGAACTAAAACAAAGAGGAAAAAAGTTTATTTAGTCTTTAAAGCAACTATGATGCCTGGCATCATAGTAAATCATACACTCCCCA
Organism: Turnix velox; assembly: GCA_013400935.1. Lineage (NCBI taxonomy): Eukaryota > Metazoa > Chordata > Aves > Charadriiformes > Turnicidae > Turnix > Turnix velox. The sequence continues at coordinate 43,517 of VZTY01004742.1, read as the reverse complement.
GAAATGCTCAATGGAATTTACATACATGTGGTTCATGACTGGAATTATATCTGACTCTTCCCAGAAATGTCAGATCTGCTGACCATATAGAGTACATTCACACATATCCTCACTAAAAACAGTGTAGCCTAGACATATCAGCCTCTTGTCCAGCCTGTTATTCTCATTTTGCTCATAGGAGATGAGCATATACACATTTCTCTCAATACTGTATTTTTCTAGATCTATAGAGCTGGACTAGCTGTCAAAAACACTGAGCTAATGGCTAGAAGGCAAGTAAGATACTGGAGGTACCAATTTTTCTGACATTCTTCATTAGATTACTTAGTAGTATCTAATCACAAAGAAGTTATGCAACTTCATAATTTACAATTTATGGCATGTATTACAGTGATTCTCTCTTTCTGTCTCATTTTTACCTCTGAGAATGAAGTACAAAAGAGTTAAGTGACATGCTTCTGAACCTACAGGAAAGGCAGAACAGGCAGGCAACTGAAAGCAACCTATGACCTTAGCAGGATAAGTTCTCCAGACAGTAAAGCAGAAGGTCTGCTAAACTGGAAGATAGTACTGTTTTTTTTAATCCTATCTTTGGTTTGCACAGATGTCCTTTAAATAATTGAAAAACAACCCTTAAATTTGTATAATAAGGGACTGCACACAAGCAGGATGTACTGTGCTGGAAATTAATAGGAAATGTCATGCAGTTCAGCATCGTATGCAGTACAAGTTCTGACAAGCTGAAAACTCTTACAGCCTGGCACACAAATCAGGCAATAAGCAGAGATTTGGAGTCATAACACTTGATATCAAATACGATATCAAATATGACATCATACTGTGTGCCCTGTTTAACAGCTGAGTTTCTGAGCATCTGATTAAGTCCTTTAAAACACGTCCATAGAATGATGCAGTTAGACCCTGTAAAAGAGAATTCCAATTCTGCATTATAGATTTCCTTGTGAGCAATAGCTTCATTTCAGAAGCATGGTCACAAACATATATATAAAGGAGATAATATGGATCTATATGAGCATGAAATTTTGGGAAAATACAGAGAGTATCAAAGAGCAAGAAAGCATCAAATCAGAATTGGCATTTGAAGGCTAGGTAGAAACATCAGATGAAGCATTGACAGGCACTTTTAAGAGACCAGTGCTTAAGTATGGGGTCTGATTACTCAGCATTTAGTTGAAATTCCTGAGTTGTTCCTGGTAGTGGGAATAGAGCAAGAAGAGAGATATAAAGTGGAAGATGATTACAAATAAATATTAAATAGAGAAGGAAATACATTAAGGAGCTGGTAGAGAAATATACACACACAAATACACACATAAATCTACCATATGTGCTGGTCATAAATTAGCACTGACTAGATAAGATGTGCATTTGAATACCTAAAAAATGAAGAGATTGAGAGAATACTTGAGAACAAAGCATAGAGAATTACAGGCATTGGATTTCACATGTAATGTAAGCCAAGCATGATCTGGATTTTGATTAATTTTTTCTTAAAATAAAATACATCTATTTGGCGCTTGCATTAGAAGGTATCAGTAAAAGCATTGTCTAAGAATATCTCACTCATCCTCATTCATTCTGATTATCCTAAGTGCATTACAAACAGAAAATACAGAAGCAAGATGAATAACAAGGATCAGTATAAACTGTAGACCTTAATAGAGTATCTTATGCAACAATTAAAAGTTAGTATTATAAACTTGAAATTTCATAATAAAAGTTTATGAAGGAGAAAACCCTAAGGCAAAACCAAGCATGATTTCAATGTCCAGATGACTGCTGAGGTAGTTCAAAAAGGTGATTTTTTTTGCATTTTTTTTTAAGTCAAAGAAAACATATGAAACAAATCTTCTCTGTAGGAGATATTCTCTCCCACTGAACACATGGTGAACTGTGAGGAGTCACTATGGCCCACGGCACCAAAGGACTCAGCAATGCCTAGCAGGCGTGATACCACACCAGGCAGAAATAGCACTTGAGTTTAGCAGCTTTTGCAGTGGAGGGTCAGGTGGACCAATTTGGCAAACTGAAAATCATCAGCTTAGGTGACACATTTAAGAGGGTAGGAAGGGAACAGAAAAGCTGGTGTCTCGTCTGGAGCTCAAACACCACAGAAGTGACAGGATAAAGAAAAAAATTGTTGAAAAATAATAGATTCACATAAAAATAAAAAAATTGAAAAAAAATTGAACTTCACTATCATCATCTGTAACTAAAACTCATTTTATATATAACTGTCACCATTAAAATAATCATTACCATAGCTAGTTTAAATTAACTATTTAAACACCATTCTAACAGGATTTGTTCTCATTGTTCCAGGGTTTTTTTATTTATGGTCATTCTCCTTTTGGTATTGGATGAAACATTGTACTACTTTCTTCAAACTTCAGAAATCCCTTTGATTAATAAAAAATTCAGCATCTAGGATGACAGATATAAATAGACAGCATTAAATAATTAAAATAATATTTTCTACATTAGATGTTATGTCAGTGTTCATGCACAAATATTACATTAAAATATTTGCAAGAACATACATGTCCTCATACAGTCTGAAAATGCTATCAAATTCTGCCTAATAAATAGACCAAAACATAAATATACATTACAGTTGTTAACAGTCCAAAAAAGAATAGTAATCTGTAAGGGGGAAAAAAGAACAAACCAAAAAACCCCAAAAAGAAAAGTGTAGGATGGCCTTGCATTGAAATTTGGACAGGCTGGATCAATGGTCCTAGGCCAGTGGTATGATGTTCATCCAGGCCACTGGATTCACAACAACCAACTACAGTCTTGGCAAAGAGTGACCAGAGGTCTGCTTGGCAGAAAGGACATGGTTGGTTGACAGTCAGCTGAATATGAGCCAGCAGTGTGCCCAGATAGCCAAAGTGGCCAACAGCATCCTGGCCTGTATCAGGAACGGCATGGTGACTAGGACTAGGGAAGTGATCATCTCCCTATACTTAGCACTGGTGTACTGTGTCCAGTTTTGGGCCCCTTGCTACAAGAAAGATATTAAGCTGTCAGAGTGAGTGCAGAGAAGGGCTAGTGTGGGGTCTGGAGAACACAAATAAGGAGCAGCCAATGGAACTGGCATAGTATAGCCTGGAGAAAAAGAGGCTGAGGGGAGACCTTATTGCTCTTTAGGAATACCTGAAGAGATGCTCCAGAGAGGGAGGGGTTGGTCTCCCAAGTAGCAGATGTTAAGACAAGAGGAAATGGCCTCAAGTTGCACCAGGGAAGGTTTAGATAGGATGTCAGGACAAATTTTTGCACTGAAAGGGTTACTAAGCATTAGAACAGGCTGCCCAGTGAAGTGTCGGAGGCTCCACCCCTGAAGGCATTTAAAAGACGTATAAATGCGTTTTTTAGGAATATAATTTATTGAAGGGCTTTGTCAGTGTTACATTGATGATTGAATTATATGATCTGAAAGGTCCCTTCCAATCTATGCTATCTTATAGAAGCTTCCTGGTTTAAAATAGTGCAGTTTGGTTGGATAGTTAGGTAAAATGGAAAGATTTCATTTTTCATGACAGAAGCTACTCCACTGCTCTGCCTTTATTCCAGTGTATTGTGTGATAGAGCTATATGCCTATAACCTATGTGTTCACAGAGAAATAGCCGTCTGCTACATCACTTATTCACATAGCTTCTGGGGTAACCCTGTATTTCCTGCTTGATCTGCTATTGTTAAATAAGTCAGGTAACCATATAAGGTTTTGCAGTGCATCCATTCCCTGATACATTTTGTTGCCTGCTCTTATCATACTGCATCCAGCTGATGCAATACACCTGCAGTATGGAAAATACATAAATAGTTATACAGTGTTATGCATATCCATGAGTTGGATGTAAGTAGATTTCAATTAGATTTTGTTGATAATGTTTCAGGCAAATTTGTATTTCACAACCTACTTGAATACTGACTCAATTTCAATTATCCACTTAGATATTAATTAAGAGAACACATACAGAAAAGCGACAGAGAAGAAAAACCAATTAAATACACACCACAAATTTAAGGAAGACTTTAGTATTGTTTCTGTCATTTTAAATCTAACTTGCTCCTGTGTGGTTCCAGTGGCTTCCATTATTTTAAATTTTTTTAGCAACACTTTTATCAGCATGTATATGCTCCTTTGCCCCTTTGTAAGCATGTTGTCAACAGATTAAGAAGATTTCTACAAGGAAACTTGCCTATGAGCATTGTGACACTATAGCAAAAAAAGTAGTCTAGTTTCTTTTGGACAAAAATCTCAGGCATCATTTATTCTCAAAGGTATATTTATCTTTTTTACATAAAATATTAAACTTTCATAGCATCAGGTGATAATACTACAACAGAACCTGACTGCCTAATTTACATCAGTTAACTGTACTGAATTTTATTGTATCTTTATTCTCATTATACTTTCTTCTCTCATTTTTCATCTTGAAATTGTTGGCTTGAGTTTTATAGTATCTGGGAAAGGCATTCATCTTTATTTTCTTTCCTCCTACCCTCTTCTTTCTTACCTTTATTTACTTTCCAACTTTTTTACCTCCCACTTTTCTGTTCATGTTGTGTGCATCATTTATAAACTGCAAAAAAATAACAGATGCATTATTGTGTTAGTATAGAGATTTGTGTCCCTGACTTGCTATTGCACAGTTTTATGCATCCAGTTCAGCACAAAGTAACATTTCTGGAGATTTATACAGCTTATGCATTAGCAGAGAACTCTGAATTGGCTGTCTGGTGATCTCAAGTTCAATTACTGATATCCTTTCACATAGATTGCTCTTCATAGACATTATACATGTCTAATCATGTCTACACTGTCATGAGTAATATGCTTAATCTCAATTTACAGGATGCTTTATTATGTTTTACTCATTTATATAGCACTTTTAATACAAAGTACTGAGAGATTGTTTAATTTTCAGAGGCTGTCCCTCCAGCATCAAGTTACATTACTTCCTACCTTGCTGATGGCTAGGAATTGTTTGATTAGATATATATATTCTAACTGAGCTATGATTTTTTTGTCTTCAATTATTAAATATGCTACCATGAATGATCTTTGAGGACTGCAGATATAAATGGCTTTCATAAACATCTATATAGAAATATTCACATATTAATATAAATATTTAAAGTTATATAGTGAAATTTGTTAACAAGTGGTTGCATATACAGACAGGCTTGGAAATAGGCTGGTGTTAGACACAGAATGAAATAAGGAAACAAATTCAATCACTTCTGACTGTGAAAGACTCTGTAATAGTTTTTTCCCAACTATGTCAGATTCCAGAATACTTTGGACAATGATGGTTTTTTACTATCTATTTGGACAGTGATTAGCATGATGGTACTTCCTGATGGCACTGTCATTCCAGTAAGCAGTAAAAATAACAACAGATACCTAAAAATTTCCTCATTACTTTATACACAAATTATCATCATGAAGGCAATTACTTCTTGAAAATTGAAAGCACAGCATAACAAATAATTTACTTCCCTTTTACTAGAGATAGTGTCACTCATCCATTTAATAGCCAAAAATACATATATATAATAAAAATATTGTGTGATTGGATAGCATGAGATTTCTGAAAAATTGGCCAATTTATTCCATAGGGATTCTGACAAAGCTTTGTCGGTTTTAGAAACACATCCTCAGAAGATTATCCAAGAGATCAAATATAAGTATGTGGCAAGAAATTACATGTGGAAACAGGCAATGCCCCGATTTGAGGTACAGGACAACAAAGAAAAAGAAATAACATCAAATGAGAAGAATTTTTTAAAAATAAAACAATTTAAGATAAAAAGCTCTGGAAGTCTTGTATCACACCTGAACCACATGGAAACAGTCACAGGGAACAGGACATGACTGCAGTATCCCCCTCATAATATGTCAGCATTACTGCCATTCTGAACTACATAAACTGAAGCAAAGAGAAATCAAGTGTAAGTCACAAGAAAAAATCATAATATGGTACAACCAGGTCTCTGGCAGATCTTGAAGGTCTGGTCTCCTCAATACAACCACTGCAAAGGGAGTCTGATGATGCCTATTTTAATACAGAATTACTGGTATGAGGTAATAGAACAAAACTTGCATAACAATTTTAACATTTTGCAAGAGCTAGACAGCAATAAAAGACAGCAGGACTACTAACTAATAAAAATAGGTTCTCTTTTGCAATTGAGCAGTCCAATATTAACTATTTTTAAAATTCATTTCTGTTGTTTAACCATCTGTTGGTAACTCCAGATAAGTTCTTCTTAATTAATTACTCCTGATTAATTTTCACACTCCTCAAGTGAAATCTCACTCAGTAACTCAGTATCCTCCACAAAGCACTGCTCTTTTCCATTCCTGAAAGCTACAGTAAGAAACAAAACCAGAACTTTCCTTCATTGTGCTGTCAGGGAAATATTCATGGTAACTGAAATCCTATTTTGACTAAAATAACACATCTTACCAGGATTTGTACATGAAGCTTACAGCAAAAAATTGCAAATATTGTGCAGTTATGTTTGTCTTTAGAAAACAGTTCACTGACTGGATGGTCATATGCACAAAAAAGTGAACTAATTCTAAAAGTAATCTGGATCTCTTGCTATCGTTCATTGTATCCAACTAAAAACCCTGAAGGGTTGCATTACAGTGTCTTGTAATGACTATAGTAAATACTAACTTCTAGTCACCTTAAAATTTATTTTAATTCTCAGTGACCTTATTATTTTATGTCTGGGACTAGTAAAAAAACCAACTAAATTAGCAAAAACCAGAACACTAAATAAGCCACTTACATAGGTGCCTACAGCTTTAACATTTATATTTAATATAGTTTCACATCTCATTCCTCAGCTCTTCATTTCATCTAGCTGTTAGCTATTTCTTACATTCATATGGCACCTTTGTGCTACACCCATGAGTTCACCAAATGAAATGAGAAAGAGAGCAGACTTGAAAAATAACACGGCAAAATACAATTATCCTCCATAGAATTCTTCCTGCTTTTAGGTTTGTGCAATTTTATAGTCAGCTCCATGTTACTAAACCTGAGAAATCCCAAAATACCAAATAGTATGGGCATTAGAGAAGGTTTATTGGAAACATGAGCCCATGTTTTCTCAGACAAATACAGGATTTTTGTTTATATCCTCCATGTTTTAACTAAATATTCTTTTCCTTCATGGAGTAGGTAGTGGAAGGTATAAATTTCTCTCAAAAGCTTCTTTTCTCATTTATCTCCATCTATTTGTTTTATTTACTAAAATCCCAACTCATAAGGTTTTCTACCTCTGGAGAAAAGGGCTTAGGCCAACCCCCAAGTAACCTCTTCTCTTATTGAAATAATAAATAACAGCATTCTTAGTCTATTTAGCTCTCCTGGAAGCAAATGGCTTTCCTTTTTGTGGTTAGATTGTGGTAATTGCTATATATAATATGCAGTCATATAAGAGCAATTTGATTGTTATAGTCTGGGCCACCTAGAAGTGCCCCCTGTGATGGACATGAAGATGTGCTGTATTTATCTTAGCAGTAATGTTTACTGTTTAATGGTTCTTTAATGTTTGCTGAAAATCTTGTTACAAAACCCTAGTTAAAACTTAAGTTCTTACATTACAATATTTACTTTGCTGAAGCAGTGTCTCTGTGAAATAAACAATATTCAATCCCCATATTATTGTAAATAGTTTAACTCCTTGGAAAGATTAATCCAGACCAGTCAGCAATAAATAAGTTGTTTTGCCTTTCAGTGACTGAAAACAGCAACTGGGCAAAAAGAAAAACAGGAAGTAAAACTGAAAGCTCAATCAGACCACCATTTCTCAAGAACACATCCACCCTTGTTTCTAATCAGGTTCACTACTGCAGTAGAAAAACACTCTTTTCTTTCACTCTGAAGATTCATATATCTCATATTAGAGTTTGCTACCCAGTTGCCCGATCCCAGAGTCCAGCTGGCAACAAGACTGAGCATGGGCTTTCCAAAAGAAACAGACAGACAAAACATGCACACTGCTTACATGCAGCCAGCCATGCATGCACACAGCTGGCTGCACAGGCCACACTGGTTGCTCAGTCCTTTACCTGCACCTACATTAATGCACAGCATTCACATGGACATGACCAGCACAGGTGGATCAATTCTGTTCCTCCACAGTGTTCAGTTAAGTGCCAATAGTGTGAGCTATCAACCTCAAGCCTTTTGGTCTTGATCAGAGACTTGGTCTCTGATCCACTTCATATGCGTCATCTGAACCTTTCTCTGATTGCCAAGTCAAACTGGGATCTTTTGTAGAAATGTATGTCTCTTCTAAGCAGCATCTACTTATTACTGAAACTTCAGGATTTCTTTCTGTGTAGATGCACCTTCTGGAATAGTAAGGAATGCTCCCCAACATACAGTCTCAAGTGCATATATACCAATGCATATACTGTGGGCGAAAGACAGGAACTGAAGCTCTGTGCCCAGTCTGAGAGTTGTCATATCAGGGGAAATATTACTTGGCTGGAAGACTGCAATGGGTGGCTACAAAAACTTTCAGAAAGATAGGAAAGGCAAGAAAGGAGGTAGAGTTGAACACCATGAAAAAGGAAAACCTGAGAATTCTGACTTATTATTCATCATTATGTCTGCACCAAAATCAGTGGGGCCATGGACATTTCGTAAGGCAGAATCATCTTGTGGAGAGAGCTGGGCAGGCTAACAAGGACTGTATGAAGTTTAACAAGTGCAAAATCCTAGCCCTGGAATGGAATAACCAAAGCTAGGATCTCTGTGGCTGAGGAGTCCTGGTGGGTCCTGGAAGTCCTGGTGGACAAGAAGTTCAACATGAGTCAGCAGTACAGTTAAAATGGATCTTGGGCTGCATCTGCAAAAGCATTACAGAAATAAAGATGTGATAATTGCACTTCAGTCAGGTCAGGCCATCCCTGAAGTACTGTGTCCAGTTCTAGTGCCCAGAATTCAAATACAGATGTGGAAAGACGGGTGAAGGTCTGCAGGAGGAACATATAGAAGATCAAGAGGCTGGAAACCCTGCCCTAGGCAGGAAAAACTGAAGTTCTTAGGTCTTTTCTCCCTGGAGACAAGTTGGCTTAGGAAGGAGCTCATAATGTTATTAGCATACTTAAAGGAAAGTTACAGAGAGGAATCTCTCTCTTCACTAAGAATGTATTGAAAAGCAATAGTAACAAGTATAAGAAACAGAAACTGAACTGTTAACATGTTTTTCTGAAAAGATAACTTGGAAAATATTTGTATTATATTTTTACATTATCTTTCATAATATCTGAATTTTAATCATGTTTATCATTAGCACATATTACATCATTGTAGATTACATTTTAAGCACATTTTAAAATTATTTTAATTGCTTCATAGCAGAATGAAATGTTAAGAAAAGTGTTACCTGCAAATTAGAATATAGACATGTCTCTTCCAGTCAGTTTGAATGGTATTATATTTTCATGTAAATGTGAAATAAATGCTGCATCAACTTCTTACTGAGATCACTGAGTGTTGTCAAGATCCATGAGTCACAGCTTTACATGACATTTTTCCAAGAACTAACAGAAACCTTTTACTAACATTAATGTACTGCAGAAACATGGAAGTCTTCCAGATCCTCTTTCCAAGCTATCAAAGGCTTAATTTGTTTCTAATACATACTGAGGCAAGTGACAGATACAGTGTTTTCCTAGCTTTGTAAAGAAATTTCAGTGAAATTGAAACATACAAAACTGAGTGCTTGATACCCTGATACATTTATTTTCCTCAATGTTCTAGCTCTGAATTGTTACAACAGCAACAGATTGGAAAATGGAGGAAAAAATATGAAGTATTCAGTAATGAAAAGTATTTAATTAGCTGACTTCTTTAGGCCTAGCTCTACAGGAATTGAAAAGAGCTGAGAACCTACAGAGCCTCAGTTTTATTGAAGAGTATTTTGTTAGTACCTCAGTACTCCCTGGCCATTCCAGGGTCAGTCAAGGTTCTCCTTACCCTGCAAACATAAAAATGTAAAGATCTCGATATGCAGAGGGTAAAGGAGCCAGAACATCACCTCAGGGGAGTGTCAGAGAACAGCATAGCCAGGCAGATCAGGTAAGGCCGTGGTCTGTGTTGACTCAACTTTAGAATTGCATTTTAGGACAAAATGGTTTGCCCAGTGGCATCTCTCTTTCCATCAGTCATAGGCGTATGTTTTCATTAAGATATAACTTTTAGACAGACTAACTTTTAGATAAGCTGAATACCACCCTTTAGGTAAGCCTTTCCAATACATTTTATAGCAAGCTTTCTTATGAAATAAAACTTCATGCAGAAATATTCTTCAGATGTTAGGAGTGCTCTGCAGTCAATTGTCCCAAATTTCTGGTTCTAGAAAGATCCATCAATTTTGGATTATATTGATGACATTCATCAAAAGATTAAGAAGCTCCAAGGAAAGGAATTATCATGTTTTACAATGGTAACAGCTATTACATATGTATAATGTAGTATATAAATATTCTAGATTAATATACAATATTGCCAAAAACTCGACTAACCAGCAAAAAATAATAACAACAGATGCAAAGAATCAATTTAGTCACTGAACTGCAGAACATGGGAATTTTAATCCAGCTTCAGCTGAAAGATCTCAAAAAACCTTAAGGACCTATTAACTATGGATTTAATACTTATGTCTATGTAATATATTTTTCTAAGTAGGATGTCTCTTTCTCTATGTACAGCATATCTTAATACTCATAGAACACTGTGGCTTTACTCAACATATGAAATATTAATGACGAAAAACATGATTCACAAATTAGACATCTATGCAGATACACTAAAATAATTCAATGCATAAATCATGTACAACAGAAAAAGGACAAGCAAGTCCTTTTGACCCAAATTTGACTCTGATTCTGCTGTTTTAGCCATGACCTAATTTAGAGCTGTCTCAGGCATGTTTATAAAATACTCAGCATTTAGACCATATGGTGCAGTTAGAGGCAAAGAGCATCATGTGAACTTTCCCTAGAATTAGACTTCAGACTCTTTGTGGTGTTAAAATTCAAACCTAACTTTTGAATTTAGTAAATATTATGCAATATACATGTAATCTTAAAAGCTCCTCACAATGCAATCCAGCCTTAAAGCTTCAAATTCTCTGTTTAAAAGCCCATCTCTTTCTGATGTCTATAAATAGCACCATTCATGGAAACAGTAGACTGCTGCTTCTTGATTTATGTCTCGGTAATTAACTATCCATGAAACTAAATAGCTGCTTCTGCCTTTGATACAGAAATTGCCTGCAAGTAACTGAACATTCTCTTTAACCAACAATTACATGTATTTACAAAAAACTCCAACATAATTCTGGATCCACTTAACTGCAAATAATCTCATTGATGCTAAAACTCTTAACACCAAAAATAAGCATTGAAGTAAAAAAATGATCGCATATTCTCATATCAATTTACATGTAAATAGGAACAAAGAATCACAGACCTGGCAGTTATCTCAAGAGATTATCCATTTTTTTACCTGCCTTCATCAGTTCATTCTATTCTATTATAAACAGACTGTATAGATTTAGAACTTATGACACATTTTTTAATCCACTCTTGGAGATCCACTGAGGAAAATCCAACTCATTTTTAAGTAGGATTTTTAGTGCTTTGTTATACTTCCTGATCCCTGCAAAACCCCAGCATTTTGGCAGTGAATTCAGAACTACAACACAGGCATAATTTCCTTGCCAAATTTGATGGAATTCCACACTTAAGCTGTTTCATTCTAATATCTTTTCTCAGTACTATTGTGAGGCACAATGTCTAAACATTTTATTAAAAGTCATGTTATGTGATGCTACTATTTATATGCTGTCTACAAAGGTGTATTGTCCCTCTTTGTTTCTGAAAAATCTTTTTTTGCTATTACTCTCCCCTCTTTTTTTCCAGGTGCTCCAAGTTTGATATATTCTTTCCTCCAGTCACTATTTTGGAACCTAAGTAAAGCTGGTAGATACATAATTCCATGGGTCCTCCTCTTCCACATTTTTTTGAAGTGTGGCACAACCACCTTTTTCATCTTTGATCCTCAAAATAACTGCTATTTGTGCTTAGTCAATGGAATGAAAAAACTTGCTCTTAGAATATGAAAATACTTCACTTATCTATGTATCCTCTAGCTTATTATTGATTTATTCAAGAAATATTTTTTGTTACTGGTTTTAACAATATTTGCTTCTAGGTGGCTGTTGTTATTTTAGTAAAGAATTATTAAAAACCAAAAATCCTGTGTCAACCTTCTTAGTATCACCTGTCAATGGTTTACTACTCTGGTAAGAGAAAACCCATTATTAGTAAACGAATTTTTTCCACCCACTATATGCCTTTCTGCTTTTAAGGACAGTGAAACTCAGACTACTGGTCTGTTACTATGTTTTGGGAAGAATTAATTGATTTTACCACATGCAGATCTCTACTATAACTGTACTTTTCATATATGTGATCATAAGGATCCTCAACTTCAGCAGACAGTACTAGAATTCTTCTGCTCACAAGTAGATACTAACTCACATGCAAGGTCCCTATTACTGTATTTGTTGTTATGTCAGGTTTCTCACAAAAAGCCTTATTCACATGATACTTCAAGTTTACTTGTCTATGTAGACTCTGTAATATTAATGATCCTATTCCTTTGCCCTTGAATCATTGTCCCAAGCTTTTCAGAATGCTTTAGCTACAGTTTGAGTGTCCAAATTTTTCCTTTGTTTCCAAAGGCTGTGCCAGACTCTCTTCTGTTTCATTTCTTTTTTAGAAAGCTGTGGTAATTATCTTTGTATTCCACTCATTAATTATTCTAATTAGTCTCTGATATTCCAGTTTAATAATTAAATGCATATTCATGATCTGTACTTATTCTGAGTTGCTCAGTCCTTCAGAGGACTACAAAACCTGGCTATGTTGCCATGTTCAGAGTCAAACTCTTCAGCAGCCTCAACATTCTTACTCTCAGATTACTTTCTGAAGAGAAATTTTGAAATTATAAAAATCCCCATACTGATGGTTTTTCAGCAAGAGTTCAAAGCCAAACAAAAAAGAATCTCAGAATGGAAGTTCATCCAAAATACATCCATGAATGATGTTGCTTCAAAGGCACAATATTTGCATGACATGAGGAAGGCAGGAATAGTTGTACAAAGGAATTTGAGCAGTTATACTTAATTATATTATTTTAATTTATAAAATCTGTTTGTAATTTATTAAAGACAACAGTTATAATTTATTAGTCAATGCATAATTTTAATCTCATTTGACTTTTCCTATAAACTATCCAGAAAGTCTAATTAATTTGGTTTATTTCAATTAAAATTAATATGCAAATATGTAATAGATTATTTCCTAATGTCCTACTCTGGGCATTATGTTTTTTATTTGCTGTCATTCCAGATGCTTCTGAAGCATGCAGTGTCCATTGACTATATAAAAGCCATCAATGGCTTTCAATGGTTTTTGCTGTCATTGGGGCTGATTTTTATATTATTTCCCCACATAATTTTCTGTAAGAAAAGAAAACTCTTCCACCTTGCAGTCACAGCATCCCATAGATACTCTGTTTGATATTGCTCTGGTTTAAGGTGAACCAAAGCCAACTTTCTGTTCAGTGAGAGGCTCTACTTGTTGCTGTAGCAACCCAGATCAGCACATTCATTTATCCCATGGAGGGATCACAACCAAGGAGGGAGTCAGGTGACTCAAACTTCGAACAATGGGATATTCTATCCTGTCAGTCATGCTCAGCATAAAAGCTGAGGGATTGAAGGGACCAAATAGGTTCTTCTTCAGTATCTTTCTTTGTTCAGTGACTGATACCTGAGGATCTTGTCAGCTTGGCTTCCTTTGATCTCAGTCAGTGTATTCCAACTCCTATTTGTCACTGAGTCCTATCTGAAAATTCCCCAGCACCTGCCAATGATATATCCCTGAGAGTTCAGTAATTATTTGTAAATGTTGTATCTATTTCATTATTTTTATTTTATTTTTAATATTTCATTCAAGTAGCTTAGTTTTTCTAAACTCATATCTATTTTTCTCCCTCTCATTGGAGCACAGTTGGAAGAGAGCATCTCTTACCTGCGTAGCCAAAGCCACAACAGCTATAGTGAAAGGAAAAACCAAGACAACCTATTTGATCCATGACAAACTTAAAATCAAATGCCTCCCTGATTTGCAGATTTTACTATGTCTATTTTGTTTCAGTACTATCATAAAGTATTAGTTGTGCTATTCATGACCCTAACTTGGGATCTGACATATTGATTATCAGATCTTTTTCAAGCACAAGCTTTATTACATCTTATGTTGTTTGATGTATTTTTATCTTTAAAATCCAGATCAGAGAAAAATATTATTATAGGATCTCAGTGTACAATTTATTATTATAGGATCTCAGATTAACAATTAAATATTCTTGATGATCGCACAGATAACGGAAATGATGAAATCTAAACATTCATAAGGAGAGAGAAACAAAAACATCTTCAGCATATAAACACTAAGTGAATCTCAGAACAGATAGAGTTGAAAAGAACCTTTATAAGTCAGGTAGTCCAACCCTCTGGTAATGGCATCTTCAACTAGATTAGGTTTCCAGAGTGCAGTCCAGTCTGGCCTTGGATACTACACCTACCATTTCTCTGGATAACCTGTTTCTGTGTCTTACCACCTTCATGGTAAAAAATTCTTCCTGGTCTAAATCTACACTCTTTTAGTTGAAAACTATTACAACTTGTACTGTCACAAGATGCTTTGTTAAAAGGTTCTCCCCGTTCTTTCAGTAGCCTTTAAGTATTGGAACAAGCCATAAGGTCTTCCCACAGCCTTCTCTTCTCCAGGCTGAATCATCTCTACTTTCTCAGCCTGTCTTCCTAGAAGAGGTGGTCTGATCCCTCTAATCATTGTCATGGCTCTCTTTTGGACCCACTCCAACATGTCTATGGCCTCTTATATTGGGGCCTTCAGAGCTGGACACAGTACTCCAAGTGGACACTCAGGAGAGCAGAGCGTCAGAATCAATTTCTTCAGCCTGCTGACCACACTCCATTTGATGCAGCCCAGGATGCAGTTGGATTTCTGGCCAGCTGTGGTGGTGTGCTCTTTCACTTTTACCCCCTTTCTCTCCCCCACCTCCTGCTTGAGCCATAGCCATCAGTGGGAGGCATGATGAGCTGCTTCCAAACCTTGGAGGATAGCTGACTACAGTCAAAACAATGTCTGGAGGAGACACCTAGATGCTTTGTCCCCATGCAAATGACTATAGGTCAATTATCTTACTCCATAAATAGTGGACAACTCAAAAGCCCTTCAATCTCTCCTGTACGGCAATGGGCAACATGCCAGATCTCCCCTTGAGTGGGGACACTTGCTTAAGGTTCTACTCTTCTACCCCTCAAGGTTGAGGGATTCCTTGCTGCAACAGATTCTTGTTAAGTAACTAATAGCATGCTAAAATCTTTACACATTAACTGTTAAACAAGTCTGGAACTAGCACTGTATCCAGCCACACCTAGATTCCCCTCTCAGAAGGAGTTTAGAAAGAAAGGGGCCCTTTCTGAATTTCATGAATCAACAGGAGGGTCTCACTGGCAGCTTGTCTGACCTTATCCTCTACGCAGCAAATAGTACCTTGACATTAAACCCTGTAAAACACTGCTGCATTTATTATCAAACTTTGTTAAATCACTGCCTTAAATTACTATTTGATTAGTTTTCTCTTACAAGTGAAGCCAATCACTCTACACACCCTCCTCTATTCCATGACTCTTCCAGTTCTGAAATACTGATGTTTCACAGCATTCCAATCTGATTTCCCTAAATTATATTCCCACAAAACGTAAATGAAAAAAAAAAATACAAATAATGTTCAGGAAGTTCAACAATTTATTTTTTTAAAAAGCAAAAAACAAACCGAAGCAAACAAAACCTCAAATAATATGAAAGCTATTTATGAAAATATTTTCATGCAACATGTATTAATTTTTTTCTGAATAAATCAAATATAAGCAAAGAGTAAAAAAATTGTCACAATGAGAATATGGTTTTGGAGAAGTAAGCTAATTTTTCATAGATTACTTGTTTCCACAAACATCAATCATAACTGAACGTAAGGCTCCCTAGCCTCATTGGTGAATGATCTCTAGTGTGTGGAACCATTTTTGCTTCAGACTGATTATTCCAGCATGTAAATTATTTTTCAATATGCATGAACACTGCATAATAACCCCTGCAGTTCCTATCTGAATAATCTTTTTGGAATTTAGTTTCCTATATTATATTGCTTTGCAACCATTTTGTGAGCTGTCACTGTTAGCAGAAAATCCATAGTTTAAGTTTCAGCTTCCTCTTAAAATTAACTGATAATCACTACCAGCAACAGATAAAAAAAAGTCTGTATTTTAAAACTAAGAAAACATGGGGGAAAGGGGAGGAAGGGATGAATTGGAAGTCTACCCCCAACTCCAGTCCCAGTCCCAGTGTATTAACACAACTATACACTGACAGGAATAGTAAGCAAATACTGTAAGCAAGCATCTTAGTGTGGGGATTTTTGTGACCTTGAATTCTCCATTGATGCTATAAATATTTTTAAAGAAATGTCCCTTAATTTTCTTATCCTTCCCTACCATTTGCCTTCTGATATTTCTCATTCATAATTCGTGAATGTTTCTGAATTCTTGGTGCCATAAAATGGTTGTCAGTGGTTTGTTGTCATAGAAATGAGGAATACATTTATGCAGACTATCCACAAGCTCTACAGCAAATTAAAGCTGGGAGTGGAATAAAAAAAAAAGCTTTTTTTTAATACTTCTTACAAATTCAATGTTTTCAGTGATTTGTCAGTGTCAGCTGAGAATCTTAGTTTTCTTCTTAAAGCTGCTTTTAAAAACAGATTTTTTAAAATTTGTTCTGTCCCTTGCTAGTGGGATGCAAACCTAATTTGAATGACAGCACAAAATATTAATTCCTTTGTTCTACTGGAAAACAAAACAAAACCCCAAAATTAAACCCCAAATTAAGTCCTTGAGAAAAGTCTTGGTAAAAATTAGTCTGTGGTCCCAAGAAAGGAAGAGTTCTGTTCCTCCCAGTAGCCCATATGCTTTCATATGAGTCCCAAGAAGTAAAGGGTGCATGGCTAAAGTTTTGGTCACAATTAATTCATTATCTATTGTACATTAAGTAGTATATTTCTCTTTATCCAAATCACACAGATAATGTTATGTGCTCTATACCCAACCCTAGGTTTTCTAGCTAGCATAAATGTTTGCACTGCTGCAAATGAACACTAACCTTTGATCTTGTCCTTTTTCCAGTCAACCCAAATTTCCAGAGCTTTTTCCCCTCACAATCATACTAGAGTTACATAAATTAAACAGTAGACTAAAAAGTAGACTAAAGTTAAAAAACTGCAATGACACTTCTGTAAATTAATTGAACAAAGAGTTGAAAAGTTTGTGAAACATCTAATATTTTGAGGTTTTTTGTGAACTCTTTAAAATGCAACTTCAAAAAGCATTTTCAGGCTTTTTCCTTTTGAAATTATGTGTTGCTCACAAATCACAGCAAAAGTCTTCAGTGTATAAATCCTTTCCATCAGTGTCAGATACACGAATACATACATTTTTCCTTTCTATGAGGCGTGTTTAGTATACTGTGTTGGATTTCTACAGGGAGATATATGTTCATGACCTGCATTAATATTTTAGCAAATTGTTCAGGACATCAGCTAGTAATGTAAAGCTAATAGGGCTCAAGAAAAAACAGCTGAAAAGTCCTGCACAGTTCAGTCTAAAATTATCATTAGGCATGCATCTGGTCTGTTTATACAAGGCATTACACAAGGACATTACACAAGATTGTTTCAACTTCTGCACCAATTATTTCTGATGAAAGCTGAGATTTTTCACAATATTTGATGACATTTTTATATTATTTCAACATCTCACTAGAAATGTGTCATGTGAAACAAAGCAGCCGAGCATCCTGATGCAATGCAAATGACACAGCTTGTGAAATTCTTCCAAGAGATCTGCTTTTCTTTAGTGTATAGGACAGGTGGCTTTATACAGAAAGCAAAGGTTATAAAAGGATTTAATTTATACTCCAAAATTACCTGGATGTTCACATTTTCTAATGCTTGAAATTTATGACTAACCCTGCAATGAAGAAAATGATGGGCAGAGATTACCAAAAAGATATTCTCATGTCTTGATTTTACATATGAAAATGTAGACTATATGACAGTATGATGCTCTTCAGAGGGGCAGCAGTAAAACTTGAACCAAATGAAAATGTAGCATTTGTCTTCTTGGAGAGCAACAAAAGGGTGCTGAATGAAATTAATATGGGCAGTGTGATAGCAATGGAAGATGATGTAAACTTCTCTTCCCCTCCCGCATTCATCTTACCTCCCTCCTGCAAAGGAACGGGCAGAAGTAAACTGCTTAGAAAATTGACATATTTGACAGCCAGTCTTTAAAGGCAGGTATAACCTGACTAGATAAACACAATCAAAAGAACTGTAGAACAAATGCAGTATAGTGTGAAAAATGAGTGATCAATCCGCACATCAGTTTTTCAAGCATGGTAATCCTGAGATGGCTAATCATCCAACTGTGTTCTACTGGAGCCTGTTGTAGTCTTCTACAGAATTTAGACAGCTCTGCCTATATTATTGTAAGTTCTTCTTTAGCATGAGACATGATATCAGTGAAAAGTCACTTGCAAGAACAGCCATAGGGACTTCTGAACTTCAGGATCTCTGCTAATACTTTTGGATTGGGAGAAGTCCATGCAAGGTCACATGTGACTGCTACAGGCTTGTGAAAATTTTATTACATTAATTCTTATTCCAAATTTATCAATAATTGTCTCTGCACAATGATAGAACTTGATAATATATATACATAACATATATAGTATAGCACTACGATATAGTACTATAGTACAATGTGTATAGCAATTGTTTTATCAATATGTTTTATTTTTTACCATGTATTGATATGAATTACTACTCAGTTGTTTTCCATATGTTTTTTGCCAAAATAAAACCTTATTCCACTAAGACTTAGTTGTAAAAGAAACTGATTTTAAAACAAAAACATATCATCTGTGGGTAGAGTGTCATATACTGAGTTACTAGAGACACAGCAGAAAAGAATTGTGCTTTACTTGTTTACTGATAGCCTTGAGCAATAAGGTTAGTATCCTCAGAGAGAAGGTAGTTCTTTTTCCTTGGTTACAAAAACATTACTTGTTCTTGCAGGCCTAGAGGATACATGCACAAGAAAAACACCAAACCTTCTTGAAATTACATGTATTCAGAAACTTGCTACTTCTATCACAAATGCCTACTCCAAGCAGGCACTGGAGACCCATGCTGAAGTGCCTATCCAGGAACAAAAAGTACAGAGTGCTTTTCTTTAGCATTGTTCAAACTGTTCAAGCCAAAGCTTGAAGCAAACAAATATTCTAATTCAGCCACTAGTTCTGCTTTTAATTTTAGGTACCATCTCGCTACACTTATTTAATTACCCCAACTGACATTTTGTTCACTTAGTCACAATTGCTCTGCAGGAAAATTGTAACTGTGCTAACACAAATTTGAAGGGAAAGACATAGAGCATCACACATTTCCACCTATCAACAATCAACAGTTGCTTTTTCCCATTACTTTGAATGCAAAATCTTTAACTCCTAAATTGTATAATATGCTTAGTCTTTGAAAGGTGGTATATTTGCATATTAGAATGGATGGAAAATCTGAATACAAAGAAGAAGGGGGGGAAAGTTGCTACTCCTTTATTCTTTTAATCCTTTCATGATTTAGCTTATGGATAAAATCTTTTGCTAGTAAAAATATGTTTAACTACAGAAGTTTCAGTAGATGCACATCTGTGGTAGTCTCCAAATTTTTTCCATTAAAATGCTGAGTCTCCATTCATGTTCTGATGTATTTTGGACAGAGATTCCCATTTAGCACTTCTCTTTTAAGGGACTTCTTCTGCATAGCCTCTTAAGGGTCCTTTTCTTCATAGCCTCCAACAGGCATTCCAGCCTTTTTTTTGGCTCATCACTACCTATTTTTCTTCCAGAATGATTTAGAGGCAAGAGAGCATTTTTTCCCTTCTCTTGATCCAAATCTATAACTAAAGTCAACAAAATGCTAGAAAAAAGAAAAATAAAACCCAATGCAACAACTCGCACAAACCAAGGAACCAAAGCAAACCAACAACTTGAAGAAAATTTGGGGTTTTTTTGAGCTAAAATATCAAATTAGTTCATTCCTCTGCATTTAGATCGCCATCACCTACACCTTATGGCAATTTCAGCCCTTGCACTTTTTCTTTGTAAACATTTAGATTACCTACTCACAATCCATCAAACTGTAATGATGACTCTGAGGAATGTGGACTCCATTTTCCTTCTTCATACAAATATCTAGTTCATAGTACTAAAACTGCATTTTCAACAGCTCAATACGTGACCTAATTTCTGGGCTCCCACATTTCCTGGTGAAGTCAAGGTTAGTTACTTTTTACATTGTCTTATTTCTTTCTCCAATACATTTACATGACAAAGCTACAACTTTATGATCATTAATAACAGTTACCACTACTCAAGTGAGCATAATTACAGTAAAAATCATATGCTTCAGGGCATAAATTGATGATCTGTGAGAGTAAGGAAAGTTTTTGTTTCCGATTAAGACATAAAGCAACGGACAGGTGCTTTATGGTGACTTTAGCAGCTGTTTGAAGCATCAAGTACAGGCAGCAGCTTATGGAAGCAGAATGCCAGAGTAGGTTTATTGATGACAATAATCCAACATTACCACTTTTATATTGTCATAAAGTCTCACCATTATCTCTCTTGCTGTGACAAATAATATTGCGACAAACACATGGGTCTTTTTTATTTTGTAGTTCCTTCGCATAAAGAATATTCCTTGTTATTTCAACCAGTCATCTAGTAACGTATTTTTGTTTTTATAAATAAAACCCCTGTGATTAATCCTAGGAGGAACTTTTGAAATTAAATTGGGAATTTTCTAGGAAGCAATGAAAGAGCATTAATTAAGTGGACAAGATTTCAAATCAACCACCAAAAATGTGCTCCAAAGTCATGCTTTTCTATATTCCATTTCCCTTAGTACAGAAGAAGGAAAAAAATAAAATACATGAAAACTAATGTAAAATTGACTAGAGAAATGAAAAAAAATGAGACTGAAATAAAATAAGCTCACCTTAGATGAAGCTGTTTCCAGTCAAGGTCAGATATTAATTCCTTAAAAAAAAAAAAAAAAAGAAAGGAAATCTGAAACTGTGTGTATTGGAGAAGAAAATAAATAAAGCAAACCAGAGAAACCAACAAACTCAAAATCTAACAAAACACTTCCATCTGTTTTTAATTGGTAAATCAGTAGATTTGCTTTCTTTTAAAATTTCTTATCCTACACTATTACTCTACAATTTTACAATGCAGTCAAGGACTAAGCTCAAATATACAGTGTTTCCTCTTAGAACTGACATTAATTGATTTGATTCCCTATCCAGAATTCTTCAGATCACTAACTACATTCTCCTGGTACACTTTGTAGTTAACTCTCTCCACCTCTTTCCCTTGGGATAAATGCCTAAATATCTCCATCAATTGCAGAGGAATAGCAGAGTTTAAAATCACTGGTCTACTGTTAGCTTTCGGGAATATTCTCATGGATTCTTAATTTTGTTGTGAAGGCGAATTCTGATTCTCCTTACAGAACAGGTAGAATGTCATTATTAGAGAATGAAATATTTTTACATGTGTATCCATAATAAAGCAGTTTTATTATCTTGGAGAGGGAGAAGATCAGGAAATCGTTACCTTGGTTCCCTAGCAGCTGGCATGATTATCTAGTAGGCAAACAGTCCAATACCAGACCATTTGCCTCTCTCCCATCCAGAAAATTGTTCTCATATCACCATTTAGTATTCAGTTCCAAGATGAGGAATGTGGTCAGCCAACCTGTTGTAGATGTCTTGGAAAATGTAATGTGGTGCCATCATCATTCTCTGTCTTCAATGTGTTCTAATTTCAATCTCATGTAATGCTTGAAAGAAAAGCTATAATGAAGGTTTGCTTAATTTCACTGACCTATATGAGCACCCAGATCCCAAATCTCTGTGATACATTAGCTGTATCATTGTTATCAAGGTTATGTTTAACAGCCCTTTCCACTCTTATTTTTTTAACCACATAAAGCTGCCTACATTGAAAAATCTGTTTGCAAAAAGTAATTTTGTTTTGGAAAGTGAAAGTAATTCCTGGACAAAGACTTGCACTAATGAAGCCCAGTCGATAGCCTTACTTGGTCTTGCTCTCACATAAACAGATGACAGAGGTTTGTTTCTCTAGGAGCTTTGTCCATCTGTTATCATTGCTAAATTAATTGGGCAAACAAAACTGTCTGGACTGTTGTTCCAGTGGACCCACAGAAGAGAATAGTTTTTCTTGTTCTTTAGAACTTGAGAACACAGATGCGGTTAATTCACAAGCATGCACTTATATGGGCCTCATCTGGGTATTTTTAAGCTGCGTTCTAGATGAAAGGTGTGTTTATGTATATACAAATAGTTATTCAGCTTAAATTGAGGTTGAGTTTTCCACTGGATCCAAGTCTGTTCCCTTAGTCTTAATTTACTCTGTTTGCAGATGGAGCAGGATCCCAATTCAGTTTGCACAGCTAAATTGCAAACAAACCTGAACAGATTCTAAATTTGGGGCCAGTCTTTGTGACTTAGGCATACTGTTAATTAAAAAAGAAAAAATCCAGCAGAAAATACCCTCAAAAGAGAGAGCAAAGAAACACAGTTGTCTGTGATCATTGTTCATTCCTAAGAGAAACATATTATAAAGAATCCTATCAAAATAAGATCTGGATGACTGAGTGGAAGAAGACATATGGATTCTCTTTTGCATTTTGTGCAATTACCACTGCTTCACATCAAAATAATTCACTATTCCCTTCAGGAAGTCATCTGCAATTTCATCTGTGCTTATCCAAGAAGGCCATGAGTACAAGTCCTTTAGCCATGAATAATGAAATTTTTACTAAATTAAAAAAAAAAACCCTGAGTTAGAAATCATACACAACTAGGACCTTTGAAAGTTTAATGATGAGTTTATTTGGTTAGGAGGTATTGCTGCCATCTTTACATTTTCATACTATCATTCTTTTAAGTCAGAGATTAGCATGCACCAACACAAGTCCGCCTTGAGCACACTGCACAACTGCTTCATCTATCAAGTTTATAAAGATGCTTTTAGATTTGCCATTAGACTTTTTTTTCCCCCCACATTTATTGCTAGATGGATATCCCAACTGTTTCTAGTCCAAATGAGCAAAAATAGCACTACTACCTCACATCTGGAACTTTGACAAATTCAGTGGTCAAATGGTTCCCTAGAAAGATTCCCCCATTGCAAAGAAAAGTGAGAAAGAAATAATGCTGCAAATAGTTCAGCTGAAAAATATAGTCTTCTTTTGGGATTACAAAACATTCCTTTACCAAAACCAATAAAAGCTGGAAAACAGTAATTGTTATAGAAATTATGATATATGTTGTATATTGCAGTTTTAATATGAATACTTCAAGAACTACAAACTGACTGAAAAGTAATCAAATCTTTGAAATAACAAATAAGTTTCCAATGCACAGACAAAGTCTTTTGAAATTTGGTGGAGAGAAAACGAAGGGTAAAGAAAGTTTACATCTTGGCAAAACCAAAATACTACCAAAACCAAGTTGTTAAACTGCAAATGATATTTATAAATAAAAACTATTCAGAAGAAAAATTATCTAAAGTTGAAATGAAAAATGGAAAATTTCTAACAAAAACATTTTTGAATAGAGTATTTGTAATTCAACACAGTCGTTCACTCATCTATAGCAATCTATTGCTCATTGAAAATAACCAATGCCTGGGAGCTGGTTCAGTGAGTTTCCATATATAAGTACACTATCAGCAGTACAATCAAGTAACAAAATGCCAATCTCCTGGATTTAGAAACCCTGACAGGGGAACTATAGAGGGACCTAGCTGTCAGTGTCACAATCATAAAATTTGTTTGTTTTTACACTTGTGTGCCTTGTAGAAAAAAAATGATAATTTTACAAAATTACACGGGGGTCAGGCATCCGGCATAAATTCAACAGGAAACATGCTAGACTGTTTTTTGGTTCTAATTTTACTGTCATTTTTTCATTGCGGAGGGAAACAGTAGAAGAATAAAAGGTTACTTAAGCAGTATCCTCTGGAGAAGAAAGATTCCTCAATGTTACCTCATTACAAAAGAACATTATTCTTAATCAGAAAATAGATCTCTTTTTAAATTTTTATGTTTCAAA
>VZTY01004742.1:5945-18910 GCA_013400935.1 Turnix velox | reverse complement strand
TATTTAATAATTACAGTTTTTTTGTGATGCCTTAAAGGAGACAAAGTCTAAATCTGTACAACTTCTACTTTATTTTCTATGGTATGATACATTTTCATTTATTAAAACACCTGTATATCCTTTGGAATAAAGGATGGTTCCATTTTAAACTACAAAAAATGCAAATCTTTTACTCAGGAGATCAATCTCACAGAAAGCTGTCCAATGTCACCAACCTTATTTTATTGAGGGAGGAAAAAACCCCCACACAATAATTTTATACCAAAAGATGGATACATGGATATTTTTCCTACAAAAATCTGTAGGATATGAAGACAGTAGGAACCTAACATCCTGCTCTCTTAAGTTATCTGAGGAACATTTTAAAATAAAATAGCACTGAACCATCACCTTTCTGTAAGTGAAAATCTTTAAGAGGTATATACAAAGAATTTAATAAAAGGACACTAGTATTTTTAATTCCTTCAACCAGGCTCAAATCCATTAATTTCTAAGATTTTGTTGTTTCTTCCATTTCACATATCCATTGTAACTTCAGAACACGTTTGATTTCAGTTAACATTAGCCTTTAAAATGTTAGGTGTTTAGAATGCCTCTATAGTCAATTAAGGCAACTGTNTCTGGAGAAGAAAGAGATTCCTCAATGTTACCTCATTACTCAAGAACATTATTCTTCTTAAGCAGAAAATAGACCTCTCTTTAAATTTTTATGTTTCAAAAACAAAATATGAGTACAGAGATTTTAGGTCTTTTAACAGCTTTTAACAGATGTAATACAGAAAATTTTATTTAAATAATATTTAATAATTACAGTTTTTTTGTGATGCCTTAAAGGAGGCAAAGTCTANATATATATATATATATATATGTCACACAATGATTAGAGGTGCTTGTCTCTCACCCCAAAATCCTAATGAAGCCACATAGGTATACATTGCTAGAATTGTGATAAATAGAAGTTTAATCTCTTCAATATATTTAGAAATTTTGTATTTCTTTGATAAAATATACACTGATAGTAACACTCCACTACTGAATGGGAAATCTGCTGTACACATTAGAAACTACCTCATTATTTCTATGGGTGGCCTTTTGATTAACATGCTAGACAGAGACTCCAGCTATACTTGCATTTACAGATAGCTCCACTAAACAGGAAAAGTCTTTTGTTAAACTTTAGTCTTTAAAGCAGAATGTTTCAAAAGAATTTCCCTTCCCCATTTCTCTTTAACACAGAGCTCTTACAATTCAAATCCTTCAGGATTGTGAGATTTTTATTTGTGGCTATTAAATTAGAACTAATAGCACTTGCTAATGCATTTTTATGAATAGTTCAATTGATACATTCTGTTTTCTTGAGATACAATTTCAAAATATTGTTAAAATATCTACACTTACTCATTAAAGTTTGGATAAAATTCCTCTTTTGTACAATATATTTTCTGGTATTAGAGTGCCTCACTAATATAACTCAATTCTGTAACAATAGATTACTGTCTTTTTTTCCACTGAGCCACAAGGATTTATACCTTCTTTTCTGGAATCGCAGTAGCTGGTTGCAAATTATGTATGAAATGAAAAAAATATTACAGTTGATTTTGCATCCAGAATATGGACAATGCTAGGTGCTCTTAGTCAAGGCATCCACAAGAAAAAGGGGAAAGAAAAAATAAAAAGGAAAAAATACTAGAAATGCTATAATGAGCTAGAACAGCAACCAACACCCATTGCACCCAGAGAAAGACTCTGCTGAACTTTTGGAGACTTTGGATGTAGTGATTTTTAAAGAGCTTTCAAGTTACTATTTTTTTGAATTTCTTTGAATCTTTAAAGCTTGTTGCAGTCATGTACATACCAATGTTTCTTCAGACCATGTATTTAAAGTAAATTAAGATTATTTGAAATACATAAACAAGAAACTTCATAGAAAAATGACAATCGCAGAAAAATCCAGGGGAAAAGGAACTCTCAGATCTTAAGTTAACCTGTCCCTTGAAAGGATGTATTGAACTAGATTGTTGTCTCTGTCAAAACAATCTTGAATATTGGATTTGTGTTATGCATTTGACAGTCTCACATGACATCCTTGTATCTACATTGGAGAGATATGGAATCAATGATTTAGGTAATAAGGAATGGCCACTCTCAGAATTGCAGTAAATAGCTAAATTTCCATGTTTCATTCCTTAGGCGCTACCACATCTTGGGCTGCATCAAAGCCAGCAGGTGAGGGAAGTGACCATGTTCTGCTTTGATGAGACTCCACCCAGAATACAGCATCCAGCTCTGGAACCCCCAGCACAATCCAAGACATGCATGTTATTCTTAAGTCCAGAGGAGGACCACAAAGATGGCAGAAGTAGACTGCTTAGAAAAATGTGAGCCTTTGCATCCATATTTAACAGCCAGACTTTAAAGGCAAGTAGCCTGACAAGATAAACATCATCAAAAGTACTGTAGAGCAAATGCTGAGCTACACTCCTACACCCCTTTAATGGCAAAGCTTCCACAGGCAGCAGTACAGTATGAAAAATGAGTGATCAGCCTGAGGAATACAGCACCTTTCTTATGAAGACAGGCTTTTGCAGTTTTCACCCTCACTTGAGCTGGACTGAAAATAACATAATTTGGAGAGCTGTGTTCTTCTAAGAATTAATCCAAAGAAGAGCAAAAACTGGAAACCAAGTCCACACCTATTTCTTTCATGAAGATAGAAACAAGTGATCTAGCAAAAGAAAAAAAACAAATGGAAAAAGCATGCCTCATTTATTCATGAATGAAACTCTGCTTTTATTTTAAAACTTTCCATATCCATAATGCAAAAAAATGTTTTGTTCCAGGTCAGCTATGACTTTAAGAAGAGCCAGCTGGCTGTGGAACTTGGTTCTTGATGCTATTACTACTTAAGAGATAGAAGGAGAAAAGCATCTCTTTTACAGTAATTTAATTTTCAATTTGAGGCCCAGCACTGGAAAGTCCTGGACAACTCTGATACTGAGGGCAGTATATGGGCATCAACATTAAAAGGTTTCAACTAAAAAGGTTTATTAAAGGTTTCTCATTAATAACATAGATCAACAAACCTTGGATTCAGTCAACATTGATTTACTTGATTATAGTACCTGCTTATGGTTACTCATAAATGTTGAAGACCTTGCTGTACTTCATAGCCAAGATATATTTCAAATTTATTTTTCAGCTACACTTTTTTCCAAACGTATATTTTTTGAAAACCTCCTTACTGAATGATGCAGTAAGAGGCAACTTACTGCAGGTAATGAAGGTATTTTATTTTCCAGCTGACCACAGTTCTGAAGCAAGCTGGCTCTTGACATTTAATAGCCTAGCACTCAAATGAAGGACTCATCATTTATTGCATAAAATATTGTTTGATTTCTTTCCATTTATATTTTGGGCATTGTAACATTTGCAATGTTACTTTAAAAAACTTTTAGGTTGTGAATTCGGAATCATGTCATGTACAATAAAGATGTGGACCTGCTCTACATCACAGAATACCTGTTCCATGAAGTAGGCTACTTTTTCTGCTAGGCTGAAATGTGGTTTAACAAATTTTTCTGTCTTGCTGACAAAGGTACACCATAAACATGGAATTCTGGGATTCCAGAGACCAACCACTGATTTTACTGATATCTGTGAAATCTTGCAGGCTTCCAAATTGAGAGATATGCAGATAGTCCATGCAGATAGTCACTCTCAGATTTTATTTTTTTTTTTAGTACACACTTGCCTATAGGGTACCGTACTTTATTTCTTATGGACTTAAACTGTAAATAAAATTTACAAAAGAATATCTTAAAGTTAAGGTTAAGCACAATATTCTAAAAGGGATGATTAAAGTTCTCAAGTCTATATTTAAGGAAAATTAATAAGAACTTGTGCGAGTTTTACTTACAGGAAGTTACCACCTAAACATGAGTAAAAAAAGATGCTTTTATATGGATTATAAGATTGTTGTTTTAATTTGGTCAAGATAGCGTAGGTTTGGAAGGGACCTTCAATGGCCATCTAGTCAAACACCCTTGAGCAAGCAGGAAGATCCTGAACTAGATCAGGTTGCCTCATCAAGCCTTTCTCCAGGGATGGGGCCTCCTCCAACACCTCTCTGGGCAATCTGTTCCAGTGCCTCATCTCCCTTGTGGTGAAGAACTTTTTCCTAGTGTCTAACCTAAACCTACCTTGCTCTAGTTTAAAACCATTGCTCCTTGCCTTGGCAAACAGTCCTTCCCCAGCTTTCCTGTAGACCCCCTTCAGGTACTGGTAGGCCATCATGGGGTCTCCCCTGAGCCTTCTCTTCTCCAGGCCGATCAGCCCCATCTCTCCCATCCTGTCCTCATAGAGGATGTGCTCCAGCCCATGCATCATACTGCTGGCCTTCCTCTTGACCCATGCCAATAGTTCCACATCCCTCCACAGTACTCCAAGTACTGTGTATAAAATCAGCTCATATTGACATTTGTCCCCGGTCATGTGTGAGATGTTTCATATTATAAAACTAGAGTGTTAATTTAGATAAATAATCCATAACATTCCTAGTTATTTATGATAGCTGTTGTTCCCATCTTGGTTATACACAAGGCTGTGATTCAACAAGTAAATTTTTTCCATTTTATCACCTGCAATCTCTTCACTTCTTTGGTATCCTTGGCACCATGTCAGGCTCTCCATCATTCCAAATTCAGTGGAAGTCCTTAATACATATGGATCTTAGTCTTATTCTGGATGAATACTATTAAAAGCAGTGATGTGTTTACTGTAGCATAGCTTATTGTATCCCAAAGGAGACATGATTTGGCCCACTTCAGGATCTTCCTAAATTAATTCTTACCTGAATTGAATTAACAGATTATTTTTTTCTTGAATTAAGAGCAATAAAGGCATATTTATCTCTCTAAAACACCATTGGAAAAAAAATTGACAGCTGAAATTAAATAAAATTTTATTGGTGGTCATGAGAGAACTCAGATAACAGAAACAATATGTTTCCAACAGCCATTAGTGCATTTCATTAGAAAGTGATTAAATAGAGGATCAAAGAGACTCAAAGTGATATTTCAGTTCATGGGCAGCAAGTGTTAAGAAAATATGATTACCATATAACTAAAAACAACAATTGTGGTGAGACAGATACCCTTTCTGATCTTGGAAGTGTTGACTCTTTGAATACACTGTAGTGAAATTATGGAACTGATAAAATGAGGTGGATTATACAAATGACTCATTGTTTCCCATCATTTTTGTTTTAAGAAGGAAGAATTATTAGAATTCATTGATATTTTTATTCTGATTAATGTCTAAATTTAGCGTTAAAGACAATAAGTATTAATTTATAAGTAGTGCCATTTTCAGTAAATATTTGCTTGGTGCTTAGCATCAGCAAATCATGCTGTGCTGGGAATAGAAGATATGAAGTTTCTGGTGAGCTACTACAAAATGATTGATTTTACTTTCATAAAGTAAACAAAACTAGACATTTTAGCAGTGCAAAAATTAGTACTTATTTACTTAGTATCTTGAAGTAATTGCTGCCAGTATACAAACCTGCTGTTTAACCTGAAAATCTAACCACTATATTTCTAATCCGCATTTTATCACCAGTGTGATTTCATCTTTGGGGCTTATGCTAATGTCTCTTAGTTTCCTTTTAAAGGCCAAACAACATTCATTAAAATTATTGAAGTTAATTTCTGTGTGAAGACTTGCAGAGATTCAAATTAGAAAAGAACTTCATTAGATTTCTAAATGGACTAACTGATAAAATAGATTTTGATTAATCTTAATCTTGTAGTCCTCAGCACAAGGAGGANTCATTAGATTTCTAAATGTAGTCCTCAGCACAAGGAGGATGTGGGCCAGTTGAACTGAGTTCAGAAGATAACCAGAGGGGTGGCTGGAGCACCACTCCTATGAGGACAAGATTAGGGAGTTGGTTTTGCTCAATTTTGGTGAGACCATATAGCAGCTTCCCAGTATCTGAAGAGAGCCTACAAGAAAGCTGTAGAGGGACTTTCCACAGGGTCATGGCTTCAAACCACAAAAGGTTGTACTTAGATATTTTAGAAATTGTGAAGCACTGGAACAGGCTGTTCAGAGAAGCTGTGGATGCCTCATCCCAGGAATTGTTCAGTCCAAAATGGATAAGGCTTTTCAGTAATATGGTCTAATGGGAGGTGTCCCTGCCCATAGAAAGAGATTAAAATTAGATCCTTAAGGTCCCTTCTAACCTAAAGGATACTATGATTCTAGAATTACTGTATCCTTTTGCTTTCATGCAAACAAGAAACATGCAAAAAAATAGGGCTTATAGTTCTTATGTTAGTTATTGTACGCATTAGAACTAATTATACAGCACCCTAAAGCTATTCAATGATTGAAGACAACAACTCTAATGTGTTTTAGAAACTCATTAAAGTCTAGAAAACAAAAATACCTTAATTCAAAATCCACTAGTAAGAAAAGACCATAAACATATAAATTCAGTGAAAAATTATACTTAAAATACCAATTTTCTTCCTATCTGTCCATTTTCATGCCCAAATACATGCCCAATATAATTATACAGACTTTATTTCCTTTAAATACAACTACGATAGTATTTCACCTTTCACAATATTCCAGGTATGATCACAGCAGTACTATATAGTGGATGGCAACATTTTATTCAGTCTGCATACAATGAGATTGAGATTAATGATTATTGAAAGTCAAAAGAGAGGTCTATGTTGAAGAAGACATTGAAATTTGATGTCCCAAATGCTACACTTGTATTAGATAGGACTTAATAAAAACAGAAATAAAAGGGAAAGAATATTCTTCATGGAATAAATAAAGATGAAGAAAAGCTAAAGAACAGTTTAAGTTAAAAATCAGGCAAGATAAGAGCAATAAAAAAGAAAATATTTTCAGGATTAAAATGCCGATGTTTTAAAAGGATTTCACTTGGTGGAACCTGTCATCATGAAAATCAATACAAAATGGAATTGACTAAAACAACTCAGTTTGTATCTAGCATTGAATAAGAACTGAAAAGCAAGTGTGAAAATACAATCTCAAAACTAAGCTACCTGCAAAAAATATAACCTGTCATAGTAACACCAAAACTTATAACAGACCTGCAAATAAAGAGAAACAAAAAAGACATTAGGAGATAGAAATGAGAGATAAGACAGCCTGGAGATTTTTACAACAATGAGAGACTGAAGGAGATATAAAATCAATCCACCATTCCAGAAACAAGATTCAAATTAAAAAAAAAACAAACCAAACCAAAAGAAAACCAAAAACAAAACAAAAAAAAAACCCAAAAAAACAAAAACAAAACCCCCACAAACAAAAAGGGATACTCCCAGAATGAAAGACGGAAAGTCTGTTACACTGCAACATGGCTCCTAAAATATGTTGACAATAGTCCAATTTATCACTACCCTCTCTTTTTCCTGTAGAGATCATAATTATTCAAAATCCAAATTTTGAATGTTGGGCCACTATAAAAAGGGTGCAGTTAAACTGAGACATGCAAAAAGATGCACCTTAATCAGCATTCAGACTGTTGCACACTATGTAACCTCTTTGTAGATAAATAAACACAGCATATGATTGCTGTCTATCTGACACACAGCATGAAAGCCAAACAGAGGAGAAAAAAAAAACAACCCACTGGAAAAGAACAGGTAACAGCTCCCCCAATCCCAAATAAACAATTCAGGGAAGAAAGTCCTGTGCAGCCACAGCAGCATTATTCATCCTGTTCCAAGCAAGTAAAGCTCCACAGTTACATACATTTTTTATTGCTTTGTCTTACCATGATGTTAAACTTCTTTTGTGATTTTGGTATTCCTGACATTTTTGAGTTTTACAGCTCCCATATTTTAGTCCTATTGCTTAAAGCGCTCTCATTTTCTTACTGGATTAATTCTTCCTTCATCCACAAAAATAAATACTCTTGAGATGCTTGAATCTACACCTTACTCAAATGCCCTAACAGGACATGTAACTAGTTTCTTAGTTGTCCTTTTAGCTATACTAAATAGCAATCATTAGATTCCCTATAGATTAGGAATATCAAGGAGGTATACAAGCTTCAAAGAATTTCTAGAGTGAATTCATAGATCAAAGACAGGCTTAAAGAAGCCAGAGAAAAAAAGGGGTGAGAGGAGAGCAAGGCACTCAATAAATCCAAATTTTCACTTTGGCACTACTATAAGTTGCTTTCTTCACATTAACTGGCTACTAGCTCTCAACCGACAAGCTAGTTGTTTCCTCACAGCTTTGAGAGGGAACTTTCAAGACTACTTTAGTAGGGTGACATTCTGGTATTAGCTGGAACATTACACAACTCATTTGCTGATTACGTTTCAACTTACTAAGGTAAATATGACAACATCATCTGAACTACTAAGCAAGCTATATTCCCTAGGAAAATTCTTGTCTGAGCAAGGTTATTGATGCAGAAATAACTAGTTCGACTGGGTGTTTGTGTTACATTTTAAAATCCACGGTATCAGCCAAACAACTGTGACTTACAAAAACTTTTTTTTTTTTAATGTTAAGAATCCATAATTCATAATTCAGAATGAAATTTTTGAAGTACAGTTTTGCCTGCTTTATATTCATCTGAGTATATAGATCACTGGACTACATGACCTCTTGAGGTCCATTCCAACCCCTGAAATTCTGTGAATACATACAGAAAGACCCTCAGCCATTGCCCCAATAACACACAGAAGGATTCAGCCATGGGTGACATAGAGATAGCCACCAACCCTCCCAGGCATCCCTCTGCCTGCCTAACCAACTGGGGGGCCAGCAGGCCCCCCAGCCTTTCTCCTCCCACCATGTTCCCTTGGGATCTCGCAAAGCAACTCACCAGTGATGTCCAGGAGAGCTGACACAAGAAAGAGCATCCCTCAGGCCCCAAAAGAGGGGGCAAATGGTGGCTGCTGCCCCTCACTGGGGCTGAGAAATAGGAGAGTGGGTGGAGGAGGCAAAGTGAGAACAGCTGGGGAGGGAGAAAGGAGTCTCCAGTGGAGCCCAGGTGCTCAGCGTTTGGGGAAAAATGGGATGGAAAAGGGGACTGAGGGTATAAGGAACCTGTAATTTTTTTGTCCCTGGTCACTGCAGGGGTTTTGGACTAGCTGACCCTTGAAGGTTACTTCCAATTCTATGATTCTATTATAGGGATGCCTTAAAAAATCTCATGAATTTCAAAGTTTACTTTGCTGTAGAATTAAGTCAATTCAGCTTTAGGTTAGAATAAGGCAGAGCACAAATCCAGAGGTGAATTTAGATCTTTGAATTCAAAGTATTGAAAGCCGGATCCTAACATATGATGAATGCTAACTTCTTCACTGGGGAGTCATAAATTAAAATTAAATCTTCCTTATGATTATGGATTTTAGAAAGATGCTGATAAATCTTTTATATCTATTAAGCATTGAGAAAAACAGAATAATAACTTAAAAGTCCTAGTTAAATAACAGATAAATTTTTTTTCTTGTTTGAAAAAATGACTGTTGCATTCAAAAGGTTGTTATATGTATGAAAATAACAAATCTTATTTGAGAAGCTAAGAGTTTATTCTTAGCTAATTGAAATAGTTCTAACAGTCCCATCAAAATACAACAGCTACAAAAATAGAACATCACAGCAAGTCATCAAAGTCCAGAGCATTCTGACAGCAGTGGAACTCTGTCAGTGAGGTCCTCTAGGATGGTCTAAGATTCCTTTAGTTCAGTGATTTCCAATTATTCATCTCCTTTGTTAACCAGTTTTACCTGGAACATTACTAGGTGTGATTTGTCATTTGTGATTTCTTGTTTGCAGACTATGACATTTTTGCTTTTTAGCCCAGTAAATACTTGATCATCAATGTTAATAACATGGTGCATAGTGACTTTGTTGGGTCTCAGGACTGAGGTTTGCATAGTTTAGCTTGCCTGAATTCACTTCATCTGTCTTAAACTTTGTTTTTATTTCATTTGTCTGTAACAGCAACTTTTCCAGTGGCTGTACCTATGTTTTTTATATAGATAGAAATACAAGGATGGGATGGTAAGAGACAGAACACAGCCTCCAGAACTCAAGGTTATAAAAAACTCAGGAAATGCAGATGTGAGAGCTGGTTTTAGAGTTTGTCCATAAAAAGAAAAAAAATTTCAAAAGTAAAAATAATTGATAATGGAAAAGGGGTGAAGGCTGTGAGAGTGAGGTGAAGAAACAGTGAAGATGCCTATATGTAGCTACAACACAAGAGACTAGTGCACTAAACCCCACTGTCACCTCAAAATACTATAGTAGAAATCTGTGAAGAAGGCAACATTTTTCATTCTGAAATTAGATTCTTCAGGTAAGGTTATCACCAAGTTATTGTTACTTCGTTACATACCATTGTTTTAAATAAAAGAGCTATTTGTTAATATGAGTGAGACACAACTAAAGTGAGACTGTTAGTTTAATTCTTTTATCCCCACAGCACATAAGGCATCTTGGATGAAGATTTCTGTTCAGGTTCATTCCCTGGATGAAGAAATTCACTATAAGCAAACTGAAACAACTAAATGGCAATGTGACAAATTAATTCTTAGCCATATAAAGCACACTGATTCTCCAAAGGCTATGGAAAATGTGTAGATCTATTCTTATCTATATGTTTAAAGTGTATTTGCACTGTAGTAAAATCTACCTAAAGGAGTACTAATTTTCCTGCACTTTTTTAGAGTAGTTCTATTTACAGAGGAGCTCATATTTAACAGTGGGACCTGAGCTCTTCTTTTCTGTTCCAGTGAGAAGGCACAGTTCTTTGCAGTGATAAATCATTTCATATCTACTTGGAAGAATTTCACAATCTTTTCTAACTTAATTTTAAAAATCAATATAAAGAGCCGAATGAAGATCCAAACACTGAAATCGATGTGTCACCAGAAAAGATAGTTAATGGAAACATGATACCATTAAAAGGAGTCAAGGTATTACCAATTAATATTAAAGGCTCAGGCCTAACATCATAAAGACTTGCACCAGCTTTTCATCAGTGGGGGGTCTGACCATGTACTGTAAAGCAACATGGATGGAGTCAAATTAAGCCTATATATACTATCTGAGATAGAGCAACGCATACAATTAGCCTCCTAGCTCCAGTGAGACTTTTTAAGTGACGCAGCCCTGTAACTTCCACAGCTGATCAACAAGTTCTTTTGGAGAAGTTACTTTTCTCCTGTGAAAAAAATCTCTGCCTGAATTTCCAAATGATGCATGAACTAACAACCAGGCAATGGAAGACATGAATCACAACAAAATACTTGATGAAGAATAGATGCCAAGTACTTTTCTGACCAGACAGAAGCAAATGTAAATTTTTTTCTGACCAGACAGTGAAGCAAATATAATTTTTTTTCACACAATGATATAATGATATATATTTCCTTAACTCCTTAAAGTCACAGAATTTAAACATCACATCTTGTCTGTCCTGAGAAGGCTTAAACCTATAGTTCTGCCTCTGTCTGAACTTACAAACTGTAGAGCTACCTGAAGCTGAGCTCTTAATCTTCCTGATGAAAAGGGAACACTTTTTAGTAATTAAATGCAGCATTGCCAAAGTCATACACATAATATGCAAAATGAAGCTTGACTACTCTGTGTCAAAGCCTCTACTGAAATTTAAGATCCTTCTTCATTTCTGTTCAGTATTCCCAATGGTTATCTTACACTGTATCCAATTACCTTTAAATATAAAATGTATAAATAGTCTTTGACATAGAATTAAAACTCATGGTCCCACTCATCTTCTAATCCACCTAGTTAAGTAACACTGCAGCTCAATATGGCATCCATTTTAGGGAGTGCAAAATTGAGTTTTCTGGTCTTAATCAGTTAAATTACTACTTGCATGCATATAATAAAACCTACATTTAATAATTAAACAAATAGAATACCACAGTCAAGGGAAAATTAAGAGTAGCCTAGTTTTTGAAATTATTTCATTTTTTCAGTACAGCTATCAATTAAAGAAATTGTAAGATAGAGGTAGCATGCTTAGATTACAAATGCCTTGCCCTAATTTAACATCTTAAACAAATTGGTTCATACTTTACCATGCTCTCAATCAATAATTTATAATATATATTGAAAGTATATATGTCTTTTCACATAACTGAAATGTGCAGAATACATTAAATAATTTTTTTTCATTCTTGGACTTCTTTCATGCTAAAAGCTGTTAACTTAATTTTCTTGTATTCCAGTTAAGAAAACTGCAATGAAAATCTCAAACTTATAGCATGGCTAGAGTGGAGGATTTTGAGTCTGCTTTTGCATTTTTCACATAATTTCTGTGTGACTTCAAGGTCATCTAATTTTTTCCTATTACAACTGATTATACTTCTGAATCAGCACTACCCTAACAAGTTACAATCAGTTTGTAACTGTGGAGTCACTCCCATCCCCGGTTTGCCTAATTATAGTACAGAACCTTGAACAGCCTTTCAAACAAACTTACTTTGCCCCATTCAGTTCAATAGTTTATAATTAAATCCTTTAACCTTATCATGTGTTATAATCAGTGAGTTATTGGTTTATCTCCTTCCTTTAGGGATTGTGTTCTACTGAACATAAAAGAGAAGACTGAGAAAAAAACAAGACAAACCTGTGTCCAAAGGGTCAAAGCAACCAAAAAGTATTTAATAAACTCATCTTCAAGATTGGACTTGTGCAAGATTGGACTTGTGCAAGGCATTTGACACTGTCCCACATAACATCCTGGTCACCAAACTGGAAAAGAATGGGGTTTACAGATGAACCACTCGCTGGATAAGGAGCTGGTTGAATGGTCACACTCAAAGAGTTGCAGTTGTCCAAGTGGAAACCAGTGATGAGTGGTGTTGCTCAAGGATCAGTACTGGGACCAGTGCTATTTAACATCTTTGTAGGAGATACGGACAGTGGGA
>VZTY01004736.1:0-21635 GCA_013400935.1 Turnix velox | reverse complement strand
GTTTTAATACATCAGACATATTTGATGTAGCAATTATCACTAAAAAATAAATTTTTGCCAACAGTTTGTTGTATGATGTTTTTTTCCTGATTTTGCCTCAATTTGGTGACAGGTCTTTGCAAACAGGTCCTATAGAGACTGCTGAATGCTGTGTTATTATTAGTTTACAACAGGATATTATTGCTGATGGCCATTGTATCTGCCTTTCTTATTATTATCCCTATCTTATTATTATGCTTTGAAAAAGTTGTATTTCTGTTTCTTTGGCAGTGCCCTTTCAGTTAATTTTTCTCTTGGGAGAGCATTAGTATTTTCAACAGATTAAACAGAATTATCAAATAGGAGAAGCAGAATAGATCAGACCACTGCCCAGCTAATTCTGATAAATGCGTCTTGCACTCTGTTTCTTCAAACTGGGATAATATATTTTCCAGTTTCCTGGATTCATTGAAGGACATAAGGATCAAATCATCATAGATTTAGTTTTCTAAGTTTACCTCATGAATTGATTTACAATGGATTTACATATTCTGAGAATATCAAGCAGCACAGTAAAACTAACTCCTCTGAATTCAAAACCATCAAAGAGCTATAATTCATATTTAATGAGGAAAGAGTAAAAAAGCATCCGTAAGCATTTAAGAGAAACTGAACATTAAGTCTTTATCCTTTGCTAAATGCCCTTTACTTTACCCTTTCATTGTATAGGCTGAGACAACATGTTTAGAGGAAGTGGGGTGTTTGAAGTATGTTTTTATAAAGAACAAATAGATAGAAAGGATAGCTTAGATCTACATGTTATGGCTGGAGAATTTCCTGAAATATCTAACAAATGCTTGTTTTACTAAGGAAAATAGTTTATTAAACAACCATAGAGAATCTATTGGTCATCTGTACCAATCCCCCTGCAGTGGACAGGGACATCTTACACTAGATCAGGTTGCATCAAGCTTGGCCTTGAATGTCTCCAGGAGTGGGGCCTCCATGGTGAAGAATTGCTTTCCAATGTCTAATCTAAACCTGCCCTGCTCTAGTTTAAAACCATTGCCCCTAGTCTTGTTGCTGTATGCCCTAGCAAATAGTACCTCCTAAGTGATCCTGCAGGCCCCTTTCAGGTACTGGTAGGTCAATATGAGGTCTCCCTGGAGCCTTCTCTTCTCTCAGCCTGTCCTAAAAAGATAGGTGCTCCAGCAACCTGGTCATCCTCATAGCCCTCTGGATGCTCTCCAATAGTTCCATCCCCTTCTTGTGCTGATGGTGCCAGACCTGGACACTCTAGCTGGGGTCTCATGAGAGCAGAGTAAAGGAGTAGATTCACCTATCTCAGTCTGCTGGTCATGAATCCTCTAATGCAGGCCAGGATACAGTTCGGCTTCTGGGTTGCAAGTGCACACTGTTGGCTCATGTCCAGATTGAACTCTGTGGCTGCAGCTGTTCTTCCCAATGAGTATATGATGTGAAGAGCAGTTTCCATTGCTCACTAGCCCTTGGAACATCAATTAAAGTGGGGTAGTTTGAGCTCTCCCTCATGGATTGGTATCTGGAATATCATTTAACTGTAATTTTTAGTAAACCATCTATCAGACAGTTTGGGATGAAGAGCATTCAGAATGTCAATAGTGCTTCTCTTGGTGGCACATCTTGTACCCTTGTACCTGCGTATCAGGTAACCTTTAAAATGATAAATTCATTGGTGATTTAAAATTGTATATATGGTTCAATGTCTATACTTTACAACCCCTCTCCGTGGTTTGTTCTACAGTCAGGGATCAATGAGAAATTTAAATCCATTTAGATGGAAAGAACTCTTGGAAAAATATGATTCAGAACATCCCCTTTCATGCTGTTTCTTTGCTTCTAGAGCTTCAGCTCTTTCTGCAGGGACTTTGAACCATCAAAAAGGTGAATAGCACACAATTTTGCCACAACAAAGGAATTAATTCTCACCCCTTCTGTTCTGTACATCTAATGCTGGAATCCTGAAATCCCTGAAGTGGTAGTGTTGTAAGATTGTCCTAATCAGTGTCAGCCCCACAGCCAATTACCTTGAAGTTCTTGGGTTTACATTATATATGTATACAATTCACATTGTATTTATAAGATCTTCTTGTTTGCATTAAATTTCTATGAATCTTTTAACTTTTCCAGAAATATATTTCTGTAGATCTCTGTTTATTACTCAGAAAAGTATAAGTTTTAAAAAAATATGCATTCCTCAGGTTTATGTACAATAATTTAATTATAGATAATTAATATATTTAGGTATGAAAGCAATCAACATTTAATGCTCCCACATACTGGGGTGGTAATCGTATTTCCAGGTGCACTATGGGTAACTGAAGAAATACTTGTGTATATGTCTTACATTTTTCAGGTGCTGTCCTCCAGTGTCAACAATTCTCCATGACACACCATCTGCTTCTGTGGAAAAGGAAGCACTTTAAATATAAATTACTGAAAGAAGATGAGCAAAAATTTATTCAAACAAATTTTAAATTATCTGTAAGAAAAATGTATTAGATTGCCTAGGAATTTTTACAAATATGCAGATGTTGAAGCAAATCTCAATAAGAAGTGGCAGGGCAGACATAGTAGCTTTTAAAAACTACCTTTAAAAAATTAAAATTTCATTCGAGTCCAGGATAATCTAAACCACAATATTTCTATTAAGAATGACGACAAGGAGAGGCAATTTTTAACCTTTAGGTGGACATAGTTCATATTTCTAAGTCAATGCTTTAAATAACACTTTTAAAAATGCAGAATTGCAAGTCATGGTGGGAAAAGTGCTCAGCAATAGAGAGCTAAATATCTATTTATAGTTGGAAAACTGTACATTTCTGATGGCTATTGCAAATCCTATTGGTGCATGTAGAAATGGCTGCTTAAATATTGGCATTATGTAAAAGTTCCTGCTTTTATTGAGACCTGAGGCTATCTTTTGCATTTCTTGTCCTTTACACGATTAATAATGCAAGTGATAATAAGAAAACCAAATTTCTAATAAACTGCCTGTTTTTTCCTAATTCAAGAACTGCTGGACTCATTATTTTCAATAAAATTCATAGGCTCTAGAGTTCAATATGTCATCTAAAGTTATTCAAATAAAACACAATCAACATCAAACATGGTGGGAGTTTCATGAACTTCGGTGCACATTAAATGGGCTCTGCACCAATTCTTTTCAAGGACCTCTGGCAGTAGTATTGGTAAGAGGTTGATTGCTCACTACTGATTTTTTGTTTCTTTGTCTAGTAAGAGGCAGAACAACCTGCTGTGAATAAATTGTTCATTTGCTGTCTCTTGCAAGGACTGGAAATCTACATACACATAGCATTAAAGGATGCTTAATCACAACTAAAGGGAAATTGGTGACATTAAATTATTTTTCTACTTCCACCTTCATTTTAAAGATGAAATGGCTCTGTGAATGTACTGCAATGTATGTCAAATCCTGATGATGTTTTACTATTTCAAGACTTTTCAATACTGTCGTAAGTGTATAAGTCTCTTTGCTATTACTTTTACAGACAGTTTGATTACCTATCAACTTTCAGTAGAAGTCTGTCTGCTCTGCAATCATCTAAGCCTAAACATATTGCTCTTCATAGCATTTTTGACATCAGGCTCATTATTCATATATTTACTCCGTAAAATGCATTTTTAATCAGATATATCTAATCAAAACATCAACTTGTTGAAATAGTATTCACACCTACGCAAATGTATGGCATACCCTTGCATGTCACAGAAAATGCCATTCTTGATGTGATTAAATCTAGGGTAGAAAAATAATCTAAAGCACTCTGTAAAGGCTCTTCCCTGGACATTTTCTTGAATTGTCAAAGTTTGAATTTAACCCTCTTCAGTGGGGAACTTACTGGGCTACTTCAATATGTTTGGGTTGGCTTTTTTTTTTGAATTCTACCCTATATCAAAGAATGAATCAAGGAGTGACAGTAAATAGTATAGTACTTCCCAAGCTTCACAAATGAGACAGCTACCTTACCTGAAATTTGCTAAAACCCCCCAATAGTTAGTGGATTTCCAGGATGAAAACAATAAAGTGGCATAACTCTGCACAATAAGTGTAATTTGCAGAACTGAAATTCACTTCCAAGCACACCTTGTGCCTTTGGAAGTTCCAGGCATCTCTCCTATGTCTGATAATCGCAGTAAAGATTCACACACTTTCACATAGATGTAAGCAGAAAGGTGAACAGATAAAATGAATGTGATTGTCTATAAGTTAACTGTTTTCCAGTTGAATCAGTTATGACACTCTGCTTTTAACATTTTTGTGGGACGTTTTCAGGTGACTTTAACAAAGATAGCTATGTACATGAGTTTATGAACCCTCATATATTTGGGCAGTTATAAAAAATTGTGCTGTTGTTTTTATACAAGGATACAAAACTTCTTATAAATGCTTCTGTATAAAGGAATACTTGGTTTCAAAGTATCAAAAATAAGATGAAGGAAGATAATTTATGAAGGGATTTTATTTTATCTGCTCTTTATTTGACATGAAAGCAGAGACACCTTGCAAGTCAAACAGGTTAAGTATCTGAGTCACTGTGTACAAGCTCTAATGACTCCTCAAGATGCATATGCTAGTTTTACAGTCTGTAACATGCAGTAGCAAAGAAACGTGATGAAACATAGTTATGAATAATACCTGTTACTCAAACAGCATATTCTATCTGTAAATCTCAAAGTACATTTCTAGAATTTAATTATTTAAGTCTCACAGCTTCCTAAGAAGGTAGCTAAGCATTAATTTACCTTGCCAGAGCTAGTTATTTCTCTTTGGAAGAGGATTTGAAAGGTGTCATTCCAGTTCTGTAAATCTGTTCATGATAATTAGGTTGTGACTTTGAGTCAGTGGGGTGGGAAATCCTATTTTAATATACAAAATTAATTAAGAAGGTTTGGAACAAGATTTTGAAGATCTGTAAAAAGAGAGATTGGAAATGGATGAATCAGCAAGTCTTCATTTCTTCTGCTAATTTGCCCAGCATTTGTCTGTAATTTTTTGAATTGTATTCTTGAGAGTAGTATGTTTTTCCTGATACTACTAAGAAGAGATATTTCTGAAGTCCTTTGACAGATATACATATGAAGTTTGTTTGAGTTTCAGGCTAATTTGTAATTTGAATTCATCTGAACTTAAAGGATAATTCTGATGTTCAGCTGCTTATTAGCTAGAAGCCTATAATTATAAATGCATATATCAGTACTGTGTAATAGAATCTCTGACATATTTCACTTGAGGGTATGCACAATCTGCTAACAATATCACTTTCTAATCTTTGCTTGTCCTGCTTCATCCTACAGCACTTCTTCATGACCAGATGCTCATGGTAGAATGTAATTTAATGAATTATTTTCATTGCTTATTCTGACTTCTGACAGATTTATTTTATGTAGGATTACTTTGTTAAGTTTCCTGGCTTCTCTTTTTCTGGAGTACTCAAGAGCCTTCTCAGCTTCACTTTCGGCTCCTGGATATGCCCTATTTCTCTCTAGTATTCCCTTCTATGACCTCAGATATCTCACCTAATTTAAAAAATGTAATCCAGCAATAAACCCTGGCTTAGAGGCATATTGCTTTGAAATACCAGCTGTTTTCCAATAGGCAAAATAAAAGTGTTACAATGTTTCCAATGTATTGTCTTGCACTGTAACAGAGATAAATGCTAAAAATTTACATTATTAGTGAAAAATGTTTTTAGTTGCTTTTACACTAGAACTTCTATGATATTTTCATTACAAAGCTATTGCAATCTCTTCTGATAGGAAAAAATATGGCAGAAAACATATATAATAGCATACACGTGTTTTATTTCCTATTTCTTTCATCTAGTAGCAATAGATGACCAGAAAATACTGTTCCATTTCCTTTGTAATTTGCTTTCTGAAAACAGAGAATACGTTGGTGGTGTGAATTGATAGTACTCTTCCTATTTCAAAATGTGTTAATCAAACCCATAAGATGTATTTTTAGGAGCAGCCCTGTACAAACTGTTGCAGGAGTTAATGGAGATTTGCTGAATTCTAGGCTTCTCCTAGGTTCACTTCATTGCATCTTACTCAGAAATGAAGAGAACATGTCAAGTTTTGTTTGGTGGATTAAAAGAAGTAGTATTGTTCTCTAATTATGATACAAATATAGTAGTGATGGTCTCAAACTATGTGATGGTGTTTAGGTAATCCTGATTGAAATAGGAGTGAATTAATTTAAGGCCCTGAGTTTATAAAATTAAGATAATTCTGTTAATTTTAAACTGCCTGACCCAACAATTTTAAAATTTAGTCTTCAGTATGTGTTTGCGTGCAATCTATATGCAGAACAAGTGGGATGAAAAGGAAAAGGTTGCTATTGTGAAAAATCAGTTTAAAAAAACCTATGTTCTTCCTTAATAGAAATGCCATGTTTTTTTCTTTAAATAGGAGCTCAATTCAAAGTTTTAATTCAGAATACCAACAGCTCTATGAAAAATTACAAATCTCCATTTTTAAGACTGCTTTATTTGAAAGCCCAATTACTACATTAGCATTTCTTTCTGAAACCTTCCTATTGAAATACTCAAAGAACTAGACAGATTATACTGAAATCACTGTCTTTTAGAAAAATAAAAATTTGCTAAATTTTTAATGAGCTCTGAATATAGAAATTTTAGGTTTTTTCAGACGCAAATACTAAATTAATGCTGAATGCTAACTTCTGTTAACCTTGCAGAGATGTCAGAGAAGACTGGGTATCTTTTTAAAATTTAGTCCTCTTGAAAAACTGTAACAAAACCATTTTCAGATCTAACTGAAAAACTGGGAAAATTCTTGTTTTAACAGTTGTAACTTTCTTGATCAGCTCCAAAGAATTACACGATTTTGCTGATGGTCTGAACTTGAAGGCATCTACATTTTATTTGAAAAGTTAATCTGCTTTAATTGAATTGTCTAGGTCAATGGCCACAGGAAAAATAGTGATGGCAGCAATAAATTTTGTCCCATAGTAGATTAACCAACCTACTGCAACAAATTCTAATATCTTTAAAATATAAAAAAAACATGATAGGCATTAGCAGAAGAAGCCCTAAGAAGCAGAAAACAATCTCATTCAAGAAGAAATTCTAAGATGATTTTTTTACCTCTACAGCTGTCACAATGGCTTAGATATGGAGTAGAACATACAGCCAAATCCAGAAATAAATTCCAAAAGAAGGTGG
Organism: Turnix velox; assembly: GCA_013400935.1. Taxonomy (NCBI): domain Eukaryota; kingdom Metazoa; phylum Chordata; class Aves; order Charadriiformes; family Turnicidae; genus Turnix; species Turnix velox. The sequence continues at coordinate 14,406 of VZTY01004736.1, read as the reverse complement.
GACAGAAATGTGCAACACATGTTGAAGAACCATGAATAGTGGATTGCAGCTAAACAACAAGTTTAGCGAATTCATACACACAACCCTTTTTCACATTGTAATTTCAGGCTCTTAGGAACAAAGTTTCTCAGACAAGTTTTCTTCATGAAGCCTCAAGCCAAGGTAAAAACATTTTTAGTAAAGTTTTATGTCTCTTCAGTTTGCTATTCTTTTGGTGTTGTGGTGCTTTCATGAATTTGATATACCAGACAACTAATTTTGCTTGAAAAGTAATGGCTCTGCATAAATATTTTGTTTGGTTTACAGGTGGAGTGAGAAATACACAGCCTGAGGAGCTGGCTCACATCCCTGCCTTCATTTAATACAGTCCTTAGCCACAAGGTCCTCCAGAGTTGCTAGTGGCTCATGGTGAGGTGAGTATTTATGTGTGGCATTCCAAATAATTCTAAAAAATGCATTCAACCTCCCAGCAAAAATACTTACACATCCTTACCTCAAAACCTGCGACTTCTAAAAAAAAAGTAATATAATTGTGGAGAAATAGACAAGGATTGATAATGCATTTTGTTATATAATGGAGATTCTTATATAATGAATACAAAGAATTTATAATTCGTATTTAAAAGAGGATCCAAAATTATCATGCTGACATTAGTATTAAAGGACATGGACACAAACCCATGAAATTACTATTGTGTGCTAACATCTCTTAAAATTTAAACTCCACACAGAACATCATTGAATCAACTCTCCTGCTCTATACTATTAAAATGTCATTTTAGTGGATTATGAATGTAATATGACTCTGTAGCAGAAGGCTGAGTGCCTTACACAGACTATGCAATTCAAGGGTAAAAGGGAATTTTAGTGGTTCATTTCCAGAAGAATTTGGGTTTGTTCCTGTTTTTTGTTTGGTTGGTTGGGATTTTTTTGTTTTGTTTTGCTGGAAGACACCAACTGAAATGTCAGACTTTTCTTGAGAACATCAAAATGCAGGAAAGAACACCGCTCTGGCTGATTGGCTAAGGGTGAAATATTGTAAGATCTAGGAGGAGATATACCTCAAAGAAAATGCTTCTTATATTTCCAGAAAAAGATATTCAACTTTTTCAGTGAGATTAATTTATTAGTGACCTTATGAAAGATGAGAAAAATACACTGCATCCCTTCTCCAAGGAGACATAGCAAAGAATTTTATTCGGCCTTTCCACATCTCTGAAATTGGAGCCATTAATGACTAATGTTTTATACCTAAGAAATATTTCTGACTAGTTGCTCAATGGAAGGTAACCAGATAACCTCCAGAAGTCAATACTCTGAAAGATCGTTTTTCAGGGGAAATCCCTTATTATATTGGGAAAGTATCAACCTTTTTTTAGCTGACTACATTACACATACTAATATAACAATAAAACTACACACGTTTTACATTTAATTAAGGGCGTACTTCCCTTAAAATCAAGTTTCTTAGTGCCGACACTAAGGATAACAATTTTAACTTGCAACTTCTCCAGTATTCAGTCATTGTCCAAAAAACTCTTTATAATTGGAACAAGATGAAAAGATATGTGCACATATATTTTGAATTGCTGTTTATGCAAAATATTACTATCATCTCAATAGAAGAGGTTACCACATCTGTCTGTACAAACAGTCAGAGAGAATTTCAAGAAAAATGCTTATTATGTGCAGTTATGTTTTAATGCACTGTGATTTTGCAGAGAAATATCTAAACTGTTATCTAAACTCTTCTAGTAAGTGTTTTTCTCTGTAAAGTTATACTCCTTTGCTTTTCTAAGCCAACAACACCTAGTTACTGTTCTGACAGGTGGCTTGTTAGATTGTGGGGAAGAGTCTCCCAAGTGAGAAAAAAAGGTGTAAATGCTAAATTTGAATGAACACTAAGTACCATGATGCTTCATGAAACAAACTAAGATCTATCTGGTAGTGTTCACTGGCTTTGCCCTCCTCATTAGGAATTGCCACTGTAGGACACACTGTTCTCTCACCGGAGTGACTCAGCTGCTATGCTTTCACTGGTTGCTGCTTGAACCTCCAAGAGAAGTTAGCAGGGCTGAGATTTAGATAGATCCTGATACTCAGGTTGGGTGTCCATTAGCTCTTGAGTAAGAAGCTAGTCAATAGCATCTGATACCTACTTCAGCCTGATGGTTACTTTTCCTATTTTTCAAGTTTTTAAAAAAATGAGTTTTTCTGCACTTTATGGTAACTGTCTTAAACTGGACTTTCACACCTGGTGCTTTCTTCCATTGTTTCAAGTGCTTTGTCTTGTAATTATTTTTCACCTGTAAATCCTAGATGCCCACTTGTGAAACTAATCTGATATAAAGTGCAGCATTCTGTGGCACACTGAACCCACTACAGCTCATGGCATTTTATTAGTATTGCAGATTTCCCCTTTGTGGGGAAAGAGCCCAGTCACACAAAATGCTAAATAAACTGTATTTCAATGCCTTCGATACAGGAACGCTCTCAGACAACACTGGTCACCATGTGGCTTTGGGTCCTACACACCTGTACTTGGCTAAAGAGTGTTTTCAGAAACTTATTTCAGTTTTAAACTACTAAATATCAGTGTTGATTGTTAACAGTTTTCTCCTTGGCAGCTTTTTATGGCTATTAAGCAAACCTTCAGGGAAGCAGAAAAGACAGGATATTGTTCTGAGATTAAGAAAGGAAAATGAGAAAGAATTTTTGATGGGCTGTTCAGTGTTTTTCTGAAATTTTAACAGGAATAATTTTTGTTGATGTGTATTTCAGTGAACTATACTTCCATGTCTTTCTATTTATCACACTATTATACTGAATTCCTTACCTGAATTGTGCTATGTGATACAGGTGCCCAGTGTGCATAACAGTAGTGCATAGAGCACAATATGATACTGGAGCACAATACTAGGTTTTAGTCAGTTTTTGAATACCATCCTATATCTTGAATACCATCCTATATCTTGCACCAGGACTCAATGCTTTCCGGTACTAAGTGCTGGATAAGGAGCTGATTGAATGGTCGCACTCAAAGAGTTGCAGTTAATGGTTTGTTGTCCAAGTGGAAACCAGTGAATAGTGGTGATCCTCAAGGATCAGTACTGGGACCAGTGCTATTTAACATCTTTGTAGGAGATATGGAAGGTGGGATTGAGTGCATCCTCAGCAAGTCTGCAGACACCAAGCTGTGTGGTGCAGTTGATACACCTGAAGGAATGGATGCCTTCCAAAGGGACCTTGACAGGCTTGAGAGGTGGGCCCATGCCAACCTCATGAAGTTCAACAAGGCCAAGTGCAAGGTCCTGCACCTGGGTCAAAGCAATACCAAGCACAGATACAGGTTGGGTGGAGAGTGGCTTGAGTGCAGCTCTGAAGAGAAAGGTTTGGGTGTGTCAGTTGATGACAAACTCAACATGAGCCAGCAGTGCACACTTGCAACCAAGAAGGCAAACCAAATCCTGGGCTGCATCAAGAGGAGTGTGACCAGCAGGTCAAGAGAGGTGATTTTGATTTGGCTCTGGTGAGACCCCACCTGGATTATTGTGTCCAGTTCTGGAGTCCTCAACACAGGAAGGACATTGAGCTGTTGGAGAGGGTCCAGAGGAGGACCACGAAGATGGTCAAAGGTCTGGAGCATCTGCCTTATGAAACAGCCTGAAGGAGTTGGGGTTGTTCAGCCTGGAGAAGAGAAGGCTCAGGGGGAACCTCATAATAACTTATCAATATCTGAGGGGTTCCTACAGAAAGGCTGGGGTAGGACTATTTAATAAGATATATGATGGGACAACCAGAAATAATGGATGTAAATTGGAAGATTCAGGCTAGATATAAGAAAGAAATTCTTTACAGTGAGGGTGGTGAAACACTGGAACAGGTTGCCCAGAGAAGTTGTGGATGCCCCCTCTCTAGAGGTGTTTAAGGCCAGGCTGGACATGGCACTTAGCAGCCTGACCTAGTGGGATGTGTCCCTGCCTATGGCAGCGGGGTTGGAACTTGATGATCTTTAAAGTCACTTCCAACCCAAACTATTCTATGATTCTAAGTGGAGTGCATTTACCCTGCTCCTCCTTGCTAGTGACCAGGGATGCTTCCTTTGACCACCCTGCCAGCCCTGTCATATTGAGAAGCCTAAATATGTTCTTCAGTCCTTCTCTGTTGATCCCAATCTTGTTGCTGGGATTCAAGCAATGTGATCATGCTGAAGACGTTTATTTACCCAAACTTAAATCATTATATAGTTTTCTTATAAAGAAAAAATTCTTTGAGGTAGACAATCATTGGTTAAACATAACATCACTAAATTCTTAATTAACTGTTATCTTCATTCTTATATACTGATGTTCCAGGCACAGCAGCAGTTCATGCTTTGAGCATATGACTTCCCCAGCAGTGTTGTTTTGCTAGAATTGGAGTTGTTTTTCTTTTCCATGCTTTTGGTCACATCCTTGCATTCAGGCCTCACATCCTAACTGCATTGCTAAACCTTACTTACACCAACATCATGTCCATTACTTTCTAGAAACCCTCACATACAAATTCATGTCTAATGTTAGATGGCTGTAAAAGATGGAAATGCAAAGCACCTGCTCTGCAAGATGGATCTTTTGGACCTGAATACCTACTCAAATGTTGAGATGGATTAAAAAATGTCATCAGTATCAGCTTGTGCCCTGGATTATTCTCCATGAAACTTCAATTGGAGACCAAGACTGCACCATATTCTGCTTACGCTTGGCACATAGATACACATAATGTTTTCCCTGCTGAGCCTCTCAGGTGCAATTAACTGTAAAGAATACAGTTGCTCCCTAGAAAGACAATAAAAATGTTGGATACATCAAGATCCACAGTGAGTGCAGAAAAGAGGCAACAGCAAGGCCCTCTTCTCTTTACTATTATATTAATTGTTTTTTTGACAAGTAGTTGGATAATTCCAGTGAAACTGATTTCAGATTGCAGTCTGTAATGTGGTGTGGATTCTAGGCTATCATTTTTACTAGCTCAGCTGAACTGAACTCAGAATGAAAAGGATGACAGTTATACCCAGCAGGGAAAAGAAATACTTAGAATTTTTTTACTTTTTCAATTATTTCACTACAAGTTTCTATTTCATTCTACACCCTATGCATGCATTTTGATTCATCAGTGCTATGATTACTGTGTAATTGAAGACTGCCTGCATATGAAAAGAAGATAACTTTACTATTTCAGACTCTTACTTATTGCACAACACATAGCTTGCAGTGGAGCATCACACATGCAAAAAATCTGTAGCTGAATGTGGAATTCTGTTTAGCCAAATATGAGCACATCATTCTGTGGCTCTACTCTTTGCACTGTCTTTCCATTTAGTTTGCATTTGAGATATGATTGAGTGTACTTTTTACAGCTGTTCACAGGAATAGTTTTAGCTCAACTTTCCATTCTAGTTTACAGCCCCTCCCTATGATAGTGATCTCACAGATCACCTCCATCACCAAGCTCCCTGAGAGACTTGCTGGTATTGGAAGACAAAACCTTGGCCAGGAGCTGACCAGATCAACTTCTCTCAAATAAAAGTCACTTGACTATTCTCATAACAACATGTGTGATTAATTTCTTTAATTTAAAATCTCTTTAGGCTAGGTTTTCCTTTCCCTCACAATCAATTCACCATTGCAGGCAGGGAAGCAGGTATAAATCTTACACCATATGCTGTCTCATACACTGGTGGAGAAAACAAAGTCATACCTACACATCAATCAGTATATATACAAAGATGGCTAAACACAGTGTTATACTGACAAAATACCATTTTGAGGTAACTGTGAAACTATTCAGGGGTATTCAGTTTGTTTGTTAGGTTACTTACACTTAAAAAATGGTAAATTTGTAAATTTGTATATGCAAAATTAGCGATCCTTCAGTATGAATGTCATAATGAATAATATAAAAGTCCATTCCTAGGAGAAACAGCATTTCTCATTAATGTAGTATATAAAACTGGAAGGACACAGTTCTAATTTCTCTCCCATGAGTAAAAACAAAAAGTTGGGCCAGAGAAAAAGAGACCAAAAAACTTCAATTATATTTACAGCAGCAACTGAAGGGGAACAAAATCAATGAAAGGAGCATACTTATTAGAGACCTGCAGTTGCCATAAAACTGAAACTAAATCACACTGACAGTGTCTAAACTGCAGATAAATTGCTCTGAATTCAGATTAGGAGCCTGGAGAAATAATGGAAATGGTACTGCAATTGTTGAAGAAAGGGATAGAACTTTTTATATCTGTTGCCTCAACAGATCTTGTTGGTATTTCAGGGTTCAGATGCTGATTTGTTATCTATTTTATTATTATTCTTTCTATAGGCAATCCTATTGTTTCTCTGATAGATTAAACATTGCTGTCAATTGTCTTGGCTTTGACTGGTTATAGAATTATGTGGTTTTTAGACTTGAAATATGTCTGCTTGGTAGCCATCCAAGGTGACCTATAGCTAAGCTTCAGCACTTACTAAGAAAAAAAAAGCAAAAGCAGAAATGCAAGAGGGGAAAAAAGACACAATAATATAACCCTTCCAAACTTATTCTGCCTCTCAATAATTCATTTAGTAATTAATTTTATGTTCTGTGACATCTGTGCTGAATGGAATTCTTTGACATTTACTTTTCTGAATTTCGTTACTGAGGGCAGCTGCCCTTTCTAAATTCACTGTAATTGTCTGATTGTCTGGTTCAGAAAGACTCATTTGATATTAATTGGCTTAGCTTCAGAATTTATTTTTTGTAACACTCTTGAAAAAAGGCTGTTGAAAGCTAGATTTTATACACTAGTTGGGTGTTAATAGTTTTCAAGGACATTCCTAACAAGCCTTCTTTGGGACCTCTGAGTACTTGACCAACTAGTGTATTCAAGAAATCTATGACATGCACAGAAGAGGCAGTGAAGGCTGGTAAATTTCCAGACCACACTGGGAGAGATGTTCTGTGATAAGTATGATATGAAATGATAAGAAAGCCTTAATGTCAGCTTTATGACCTTGGTGCTTAGTTTTCCAGATCATAGATACTATTATTTCTTCATTTGAACTGATATAATTTTTAATTGTGGTATTTTTTTCCAGTTTTGTAGTCCATATTGCAGAAATTGATGACTGTTAAAATAGAAGTATTTATAGGGGTATGGACTGTTGGTAGCACCAGTGCATTACACCATTTTATTGATATAGAAATAGTTCACCCAGAGCTACACATGTACCTCATGTAACACTTCTGTGGAAAGAAGGAACCCAAACTCTGAAATAAATTCTTAGCTACTACACTCTGAAATTAAATTTAAAATGTTGCATTGTGTGTCAAGGGAATGGAAAAATTATTTATATGCAACTGACAAGGTAAATGCATTGGGATTTAAAAATATACTTGTATTAATTGGATGACTACAGGACATTTTTTTAATTAAATGAGTTGTAGTCAAAATATAAAACCCTACAGAAGTTTAGATATTGCCATAGGCATGCTGTTTTGCAAACTTTATCTTTTTATGTGTGTGCTTGAGTGTTTGTGCTGCAGTTTCAGGGAGGGATTGAAAATAAAAAGTTTGTCCTTTGATCTGTTTTCCTTCAAGTATTCAGGAAGATTTGGATGTGGGATTCCTCATCCACTGCTTCAATGAAAAGAGCTTTTAAATATTTAAATTAATTTCAACTCAGTATTTGGTATGACAGACCACTCATTTTCATGTAATGTTTATCCCTATTCCTATCTAAAATAATGTGGCAATTTAAAGGCCTTCCACAACAAAAAAGTTTATCATGTTATTAATTTTCTTCACCAAATGGAGAGAAGTGTACCCATCTGTGATATTGCCAGATTTTTTAAAATTTACGAAAATTTTCTCAGAGCCAAAAAGTATGAACTGTTTCATCACCAGGTCATTGCTATATTCCTTCTCCTCTCAGTGATCATAATAAGGTCTGATACTTTGAAGCAAATTAAAAGCTGCTTTGCTTTCAACTTCAGTTGATGTTTGAAATGGATCATGGGATAAGTAGAAACTTTTGATTGAAGATCTTTTTTAGAAGCATTAGAAATAAGAACTCATTCTACTGAAAGTTCTACTGAAGTGGGTTTTAGAGAGATACAAAGAGTGGAGAGATTAATGATGTACGGTAAGGAGAATATGTGTTCATAAAGGATCTCTGAAAGAGTGCCTGGATGGTTTCTGGGAACCTCTCTTTCAATATTGTTTAAACATCTAGTGATACAAACAGACATCTAGTGGGAATATTTTGGCTCTGAGGTATCAGAATATAAGGTGTTTGAATACTGCTGCAAATTCCTCATTACTTTTCTGCCCTTCCCTGCACATTTAGGAACAAAATTTTTAAAGCATTTATAAAAATACTTCGCTTCAAAGGAAGTCAGAAAAACAGTCTCAGTAAAAGAGGTGGGAGAAAAAAACAGATGGTGTTTTTTGAATTTAAGTGGCAATTATTCAACATTTGATTCTTAGTCCTCGGAGATCCACTAGTAAAGTCTTTCTATTGCTTTACTGAAACACTCTATTTATAAAATAGATTATATAGTACTTCAGTCTTGACCTCTGTACTGAGGTCTTAAGCTGAGGGAGGAAGGGGAAGCTAAAGGTAGAAATAATACTAGAGTATAACATCTATGTATGTGGCCTTGAACTTTACTTGTTATTAGTACTATGATTTAAATTAGCTAGGTATCTTGTTCCTAAATATGTTTTTAATGTGATTTTAGTGATTTCACTCAGGGCAATACATGCTGAATGTGCTTGCTCAGCTATAGGTAATACAGTGAATACAGAAACAATTATCCCTACTTTAAGGTTTCAATAGCAGCAACCAGTTGGAGAAAGTTTCAGTTTAAGCTTTCCTTTTTTTCAGTTTGTATCTCAAAAGTACATGAGAATTTTTACTACTGAAATTGCCACCAAGGAACTATTGTAATGAAAGAAGTCATTATCAAGAGTACACTTCCATTATTGTCTGAAACACACAGGCCTACAGTCAACACCATCCTTTTCTAGGATTGAACTTTTTTAATGCATTTCAAAAGCCAATTTTGCATTTTATTAGGTAGGACAGTATGCTCTAAGTCTTATAGGAAATTGCAGGCTCTGGTTTTCAGAGGCTGAATACTTTTTTCAATCATACATGGAATAAAATAGAACAGTATGAACCGATATTGAAGTGTTCAACAGTGATCCTCTAGCCCAACTGCCTGCCAGGTTTGGCAATGACCAAGCTAAAACTTGCCCTTAAGGGGACTGTCCAAGAATGTCTTCAATACTGACAGGTTTTGGGGATTGTGTTCCTCTCAAGGAAGCTTATTCCAGTGTTTAACCACTCTCAGTAGAAAAAATGCTTCCCAATGTCCAGTCTAAACCTCCCCTGGCAATGCTTTGCATAATTCCCATTTGTTCTGTCTCAGCACCTCACTCTCCACTCCTTCTCAGGAAGCTGTAGATAGTAATTGAGTTACTCAGCCTCTTTATGTGTGGCAAGTGCAAATGTGCAGATTTCTGAGGCTCTCCTCTGAGGATATTCCTTCTAGCCCTTTCACTAGCATCTAAACCTCCTCTGACCCCATTCAAAGATATCATATCCTCCTTAAAATTTAGGATGTGGAACTGCACGCTGTACTCCAGGTGGCCACACACGTGCTGAATACAGTGTGATAATGACCTCTTCTGACTGCCTGGATATGCTACTGCCTTCCTTTCAGAAGTCAGTGTTTTTTTCCTCTTGAGTTCCACCAGGAGTTCCCTGTTCAGCTGATCTGATCTTATGTTCTGCTAGTTTAACTTATGGCACAATGTATTGGCTACTTCTGCACTTTTGAAAAGTAATTCTTAATTAATAACCTGCACTTATGAACTCATAAGTCCCAAAAAGCAAATTCTTAGGTTACTCTGCTAAATAACTCCCTCAGCTCCTAGAGTCTTCTGTCTTGAAGACCAGAGTAGCAGCTCTCTCTTTTTCTCATTGCAGTGTAATTTTAAACTCAACCAACTCTTGTGACCAAGACAGACACATATTACTACCTCTGTTTCCAAATCCACCTTTGAACCGATTTGAACTCCTTGAATTCACCATATCCTTTGACAAGAAGTTTTGGGAGTGACTTTGTCATTGGGAAATCCAAGCACACTGTAACAAATGGCCAACTTCATGAATGTGCTTGTTGACCCCCTCAAAAATTTCTGAAACATTTGTAAAACCTGATCACTGTTTAAAAGAGAAGTCATGTTAGCGCTTATCAAGCCAGCCTTGTTATCTAGACATCTAGTGGTTCTATCCTCTAGTGCAATGGTTGCTGGGTTCTTTCCGCTTTTAGTTTTACCAATTTGAGTGTTGCATTTCATAGCTTCTTAATGAATTTTCTTTGCTTTATCTGCTGACTACATAAAAGAACAGACTAAATTGTCATTCTTAGCATTATGTGAGTTTTAACATTCTTTATTTATTATTTATTTTTTATTTTATTTTTTATTTTTATTTTATTATTTATTATTATTTTTATGAATCAACTTATTAAAAGTATTCACTAAAATGCTTTTTAAAGAAAGTTTGAGCAATAACTGTTGGTATAACTCTTTAAGCTCTGCCACATACCAGTTAAGTTCAGTCGTTGAACTTGGAATTAAAAGTTAAATTCTGAATACTCTGCATGAAGTTCTTAGATCTTATTTGGCTCCTCATTTTTTTTTCTTGTATACAATGTCTCTATTTTCTTTATATTGCTGAATGTAATACAAAAGGCAGCAACACATGTACATTTCATCTATTTTTTTTCTTTTACCAAAATACCTTGAAAATTACATAATAACTGTAATATAGTTAAGTGGTGCCTAATACTTAATATTGTCAGACTATTTATTGGTATTGAAGGACCTTTTTTTTCACCATGTCAAGTAGAGGTCAAAAATGCCTTTGCTGTTTACATAATTAAGGACACTTGATCAAAGCTTAATAATCGTGGATGTGTGATTCTCAAGAATCACTAAAAAATCAGTAGTATCTTCCCAGTTTCTGCACTAATTCTGAAAAGTTCAGCTGAAAGAGCTGGTAATGATTCTTCATGGTTAATGAATGTGATAGGATATTACTTTATGTGTTGCAGACGGTGTGATTATTTTAGTTTTCAGTTGAATAAAAAATATAGTGAAGAGTGTACACTCTGCTACAGTATGAATTTCCTCTAGTATGTGTACTACCGCCCCTGGGATATCTCAGTTTCCCAACTCAAAATTCTCAGCTCCTCTACGACTTTGTTGTCTTATGTGCAATTACAGTAAAATAAGAGAAACTGAACTTATCAGGATAGTCTCATGGATTGAAACAGCTGCAATATTTTCAGATTAACCACATTTAATGAAACAGTGTACAATTCATCAATTCTTCCTGTTGCAATTGTCTACTCAGAGACTATGCTTGATTTCTTGTTTCTACCTTTGATCAGCCACTTGGCCACTATTTTCATGTATTGCTTTGCTGAGTGAAAATCAAAACTGGGGTTGATTTTTACTTTTTTTAAAAAAAAAAAGACAAAACCTCTAATTGCTTTTAATCACTCCAAGAAATTCCTCAAAGTGTTTTTTTACGTGGGAAAGATACTATTTAATGCAAGTAGAGCATGCAGTATCATTGTAAAGTGTGTGAGCAACTATGGGAGAGAAATATCAGTCAGTAGAAAAAATGCTTCCCAATGTATATATTCAAATATATGATTTCATTGATTTTCTGGACTTACGCTTTTCTAAAATTGATTGAATAGTTTACTCAAGTAAAATCTCTCTTTCTTCTCACCTATTCCCTCCTCTGCCTTGTCTTGCCTCTACCTCTTGTCTTTGAGTATTCCTGAACACTTGGCTCTGCTGAGGTTAAGTATTATATTTACTGAATTAAGCCATCCATTTTCCAAAGCTATAGGCAACAGTTGATACCATAGCTGAGAAGTGAACAGTCCTATTCATTGTTCTGTTTGAATATATTAGGAGAGGGCAATGAAAATTGGATCCTCATTTTCCTTTCCTCTTACAAAAGGGTAGAAACCCAAAACAAACCAAAGCATACACAAAAGCAATGTGCAGAGCTTCCAGATCTTTGATAATTTTATGGAGATTGCCCAGAACTTAGGGAAGCCAGAATCCCAATTGAAAACATGCATCTAGGCACTGATTAGAAGTAAAGTATGTTAAAAGCAGTGATTATGAGATAGCAGTCAGTGATAACCACAGAGTAGTTAAGAAAATGCAGCAAATGCTAGCAGGGATACCTAAAAATTCTGCGGATAAAAAATGAGACAGGGATTGATACAAAAGCTCGTGTGGAAAAGAAGCAAGACAGTCTGTAATACAGAGTTGAATAAAGCAGAAAATCTTCAGACCCAGCTTGATCTTACCCTGCTATAAAACTTTAAAACCTTTCTGCTATGAGTTACATCTTCCTCTCTCCCATTACTTTGCCAAGACAGATGAATCATGGTGCACTCACTCCGGCTAAAATAGACCTTGAGTCCTTGAATTTTAAGGCTTGTCAAATTAATATTCAACTGAACTCATGTATTCATAACTGAACATTCGTCATTTTGAAAAATCTGTAAATAATAGGAAGGGCAAACATATTTTATAGCATTTTAGGCTAGTGGTTTTGATTTTTATTTTTATTTTAAATGAATGAGTAGTATATAGGAGTCTGACAGCAAAATTTCATTGGCATTTAAATGGCCATGCTGCATTGAGCTGTGAATTTTCTGTCTGATGCAAGCATAAGGTACTGGGAGGTGAAAGGTGGCTGTTGTTACTACTTGAAAAAATGAGAACAAGATAATTAGAAAGGAAAAAAAAATATCATCAGCACTTCAAGAACTAGGAATAAAGTAGAGCACTTATTTCTATTTTGATTGAAGAGGGGAACAAAAGAGGTAAACTATGGAGTAGAACAATGGCACATAAGAGAAAATATTTGGTTTTACTCTCAATTACATTACTACTAAATGAAACAGGTCCTTAAAATGCTGTTTGCAATAGTCTCTTTGCAAATCACTTTACAGGACTAATCATATCTGTACAGGAGCCTACATGAAATCCAGGACTAATAGACTAGAATAGAATTAAGCATTTTCAGTGGAAGGGAACATACAATGATCATCTAATCTACCTGCCTAAGCAATTCATAGCGGACTAAAAGCTTTTCAGGAATGAGAAGAGATTTACAGAGAAAGGATCTGGTTTTTTGAGTGCTATGAATTTAGCTCATTTTCCTACACAAATACTCACACAGCAGAACTAGTTCTGTTATGAATGTTAGAAGAGTAGGTATTTTTCCTTGTGATATCTAACATCCCAGCAGACTTGTTAGTCATACAGACAGAGTGATCTATTTCTGAACTGAAAAGGAATACAAGGAACTTTATTACTGCTGCTCATGCTTACCAGATGTATGTGTTATTTAAAGATAGGCTGTGTGGAAAGATCTGAGAATGGAAGGGTATGAACAACAAAACTTGATTATATGTCAGAATTTTAAATAAAATAAATTCCACTCAGTTGAAATTAGTCATTTGGTATTTAGCTAATGTAGTAATAAATTTAAAGGCTCCAGACATATGAGATTTTATTTATTCACTCATTTTCTACTGCCCAGACGGTGTGCATGCCAGAAATGTTAATGCTTTACAAACCAAACGAGAGAATTTAAAAAAAAATCCAGACTTGTTGTATGACATTCCTCTACAAGGTCTCTCCTCCAGAGTCCCTTAGGTAGAAGTCAAGTCATTGCTTATTTTTAAAAATACGACAGGGATAAAAAATTACCCATTTTGATTATTTATGGAATATTCAAACATCGTGGAGGTTATTTCAAAAAGTAAGTACAGTTCTCTTGTCTAGTTATCATAGTGTATCATCTTTACCATGTAATGTTTATACAAACCACTGTAACTAATTTTGAGACTAATCTCTTCATGCAAATTGTGTATGGCTGTTATTCCAGTCATTGGAAGTAAAAGTAGATAATAGTTTTACAGGATTCCTCTAAATCTGGTTATGAAAACCTTAAAAATCAGTGAACAGGATGTGAATTCAATGACCTCTGCTTACAGAAACCCTCAAAACAGTGAAAAAGCAGTAAAAAGTGTCCCCTTTTGCAGCAGCTCAATAGCTGGAGTACTTATCCAGGAGTGTGGTTGGAGACTGCTTATATGTCACATTAAACAATAAAAAATTCTGAAACAGCCCTCAGGTCATGTCATCCCTGCTAGCCAAATGCCAAAGGAACCAAATACCTCTCTTGTCTAACCAGAGAATGCTTACCAGTCTGAGTAAAATGGAGAGTCCACCTTCAAGGGAATGAACTGAAGCATCCCTCCTACCAATATCCG
>VZTY01004732.1:11950-28862 GCA_013400935.1 Turnix velox | reverse complement strand
GGGAGATGCTCCAGCCCTCTGGTGATCCTAAAACCTCCATGGGGTGATGGGCTCTGAGCAAAGGGGGGATGCTGTGGAGGAAGGAGGTGGAACCCAGCTCAACCTGCCCTGATTTCAGCTCCTCCTGGGATCTGTGCACCAAAATGCCTCTTGAGCAGCTCTAAGCCAGATGACCAGTAATCATCTGTGATTATAAACTGGAGCAAGCTCCCTTAATTGTAAATAACCCCCCCTCAAGTATGTTACTCCCTGTAATGTTAACCTAATCCTGGCATTAGAAAATACAGCTCCATTCCCTTGGTTTCACAGTCAGGCTGCTGCTGAGGCTGGAAATGTTGCTGAAGGCTTTACTGGTGACCCACAGGGCAGAGGAGGATCTCCAGCTGCCTTCCCCAGGCTCTGTGGCTCCCAGTCACATCTTGCTCAACACTCAACTTGTGTTTAATTCCCCTTTCCCAGAGCAGCCAGAGCTTTCCACCTCTCTCTGAAAGGCAGAGTCAAAGGGGCAGAAAGAAAAAAAAACCCACAAACTGGGAATGATCCAGCCCTGTGGTGTCCCTGCTGGCTTTGCAGGGGTGCAGCTGAGAAAAGAGGGTAGAGATCCACAAGAAGTCCTCATCACTTTATTTTTTTCCTCTCTTTTTCAGATATCACAGACTATAAAAAGAAATAAATTCTCTTGATTTTTTTCATCTCTTTTAGGGCTGGGTGTTCATTGTGGTCCCCTGTCTAGTTGTGATTCCCAGTAGTTTGTGGATGGAGATCTCCACTAGGGTGGAAATACCATAAGAAGTCTTCATCACTTTGTTATTTTTATTTTCCCTTTTACAAATATCACAGACTATCGAAATAAAAACCTTTCTTGATTTTTTTTCACTGAGGCACCTGGAAGATGTTCATTGTGGTCCCCTGTCTGGTTGTGATTCCCAGTAGTTTGTGGATGGAGATCTCCACTAGGGTGGAAATACCATAAGAAGTCTTCATCACTTTGTTATTTTTATTTTCCCTTTTACAAATATCACAGACTACTAAAATACATTAAAACTTCTCTTGATTTTTTTTTTAATCCCTTTCAGGGCTGGGTGTTCAACGTGGTCCCCTGGCTGGTTGTGATTCCCAGTAGTTTGTGGGTGTAGATCCCCCCAGAAGTCTTCATCACTTTGTTACTTTTATTTTCCCTTTTACAAATATCACAGACTACTAAAATACATTAAAACTTCTCTTGATTTTTTTTTTAATCCCTTTCAGGGCTGGGTGTTCAACGTGGTCCCCTGGCTGGTTGTGATTCCCAGTAGTTTGTGGGTGTAGATCCCCCCAGAAGTCTTCATCACTTTGTTACTTTTATTTTCCCTTTTACAAATATCACAGACTACTAANAGAAGTCTTCATCACTTTGTTATTTTTATTTTCCTTTTTACAAATCTCACAGACTATTAAAATAAAAACCTTTCTTGATTTTTTTTCATCCTTTTTAGGGCTGGGTGTTCAATATGATCCCCTGTCTGGTTGTGATTCCCAGTAGTTTGTGGATGTAGATCCCATAAGAAGTTCTCATCACTTTGTTATTTTTATTTTCCCTTTTACAAATATCACAGACTACTAAAATACATTAAAACTTCTCTTGATTTTTTTTTTAATCCCTTTCAGGGCTGGGTGTTCAACGTGGTCCCCTGGCTGGTTGCAATCCCCACTAGTTTATTCAGTGGATTTCTTTCTGATCATTTGATCAACCAGGGTAAGAAGAGCTCTGTCCCCTTTCCCTCATCCCTTTTTTTTTCTGTGTTGTGTGAAGAAGAGCTGGATGGGAGGAGGTAGGATTATTGGGAGGGAGAAGAAGACCCAGCAGATAGACAGTGTGAGGTTTTATTAGGTTCCAAATCCCATCCATGTGTTTGGGGCTCCTCAATATCCCTCTAGAGATAAAATTGAGGTGTCTGGACATGGGGGATGTGCTGAACTTCAACTCTCTTTTCTCTTCCAGGCTACAAAACCATCACCATTCGGAAGTTCATGCAGGTGAGAGCTGAAGCTGGTGGGGAGGGACATGTGAGATGGTCCATGCTCTGCTCCCATGGCTGGTTAGAGCCAGTTTGGAGCTGGGGGGTAGTGGTTGTAGGTGGAAAGAGGAAAATCTTTGTATTTTTGAGATAAACTCATGGTGAGCACACGTGGGAAATAAAATCCAGAGGATAACCAAGAGGAACATTGGGCATAGAGGTTTGAGTGCTCCAAAGAGGTTTTCTTTCACAGACAGAAGCCAAGCACATGCTGAGAGTCCAAATTACTATTTAGATGCTGAGAAAATAGCAGAAAAAAGATGAACAGAAGCTGGGTGAGAGCTCAGCTCTTTGCTCTGCAGCATCACATCCCTGCAGACACACCTCTGGCACAAAAAGGCAGGACACCTGGGCTAAAAAAGCAAAAAAATCGCTTGAGAATCAATTTATTCTGGTTGTGGAAGGGAACATTTTGTCCAAGAGAGGAGTTACTTTTCTTCCTTGCAGAGAATATGCTGTGGTATTTATTTTTTCCCTACTTTTCCAGGTTATTGGCTCTGGAGTCTCCAGCATTTTTGCTTTGTGCCTGGGGCAGACATCCAGTTTCTGCAAAGCCATCGTGTTTGCTTCTGCCTCTGTTGGCCTTCAGACCTTCAACCACAGGTGAGGAGGGTGATGGTGGCTGTGGCCACCATCCAGCTCTATCCCACACTTGGCATTTTGGGGTCTTGGAGGAAGCTGCCTCCATTTTGACTGTCAGAGTGAGAATTGGCACTTAAAATCATTGTAGAATGGTTTAGATTGGAAGGGACCTTCAAGATCATCTAGTTCCAACCAGAGACCAGGTTGCTCAATGCCTCATCCAGCCTGGCCTTAAACACCTCCAGGGATTGAAGGGGCATCCACAACCTCTCTGGGCATCCTCTTCCAGTGTCTCACCGCTTCTCTCCATCCCCAATCTCCCCTCTTCCAATTTGCATCCATTACTCCTATTCCTGCCATCCTGAACCCTACTAAGAAGTCCTACCCCCTCCTCTGCTTAGTGGAGATCAGTGCAAATGATCCAGCAAACCTCTAGCCTGGGGAAGGGCTGGGACCAGAAGGTTTTTGGGGAGATGAAGCATGAAGAGAGCTGTGTTTTTTTGGCCCCTCTGACTAGCTGGAGCTGTGTCCTTTTCCTCCTGTGCTGCTTCATTTCAGTTTTTTCCCCCCTTTCTCCTGTCACTGCCATTTATTGCCTTTCTTCACTTCCTTTGCTTCAGCAAACTGAACTCCATGATAAGAACATGACAGCTAATTAATTAAAGATTAATATCATTAATAACTTATTAATAATATTGATAATAATTATTATTAATAAAAATAAACCATTTGCATGTTCAGGATGTGCCTAAGGAGTAATGGATGCAAATTGAAAGAGGGGAGATTTAGGGCTGGAGAGAAGAAAGAAGTTCTTTGCTGTGAGGGTGGTGAGACAGTGGAAGAGGTTGCCCAGAGAGGTTGTGGATGCCCCCCCTCAATCCCTGGAGGTGTTTAAGGCCAGGCTGGATGAGGCATTGAGCAACCTGGTGTGGTGGGAGGTGTCTCTGGTTGGAACTAGATGATCTTGAAGGTCCCTTCCAACCCAAACCATTCTATGATTCTATGAAAAAACAATGGTTGTTGTTTCATAAAACCCATTATTTTTCTCCCTCTCTGTCTCTCACCAGTGGCATTTCAGTGAATGTGCAGGACCTGGCCCCCTCATGTGCTGGTTTGCTCTTTGGTAAGGACCCTGGTGGGCTGTGGTTGTGCTGGGGAGGGGGTGTGTTTGTACAGGAGGGGACATGGTTGTCACCTTCACAATGTGAACAGGAATGTGCAATGCCTTAAAATCATCGAATGCATTGAGTTGGAAGGGACATTCAAAGACCATCCTGAACTAGATGAGGTTGCTCAGAGCCTCAGCAAGCCTGGCCTTGGATATCTCCAAGGATGGAGTCTTCACCTCCTCTCCACCACCTCCTCTCCACCACCTCCTCACTCTTTCCAAGGTGGTCACCAACAACACCAGGAGATGGCAGCCAGTCTGGTGGTGAATTTTCTTTCCCAGGGATGGGGGTTCCACCACCTCTCTGGGCAACCTCTTCTAGTGTCTCACCACCTTCATGGTGAAGAACTTCTTCCTCATGTCTTCTGTGTCCCTTCTGTGACATTCCTGCACCAAGGTGACCTTCCATGTGCCAAATTCTTGCCTCACTGAGAGGAAGGAATGGGTATGACTACTGGTTGTCCCAACCACCAGTTGTCTATGTGAACCAGGGAGCTGAGATGGTGTCACTCATGTCTACAGCTTCTTAATATCCTCCTTTCTTTTCCTTCCAGGTGTTGGGAACACAGGTGGAGCCCTTCTAGGTAAAGTCTCTTCCTGAAGCTCATCTCCTGGGGAGTCTTCTCCTCATGGGGAGAACAGGGTCCATCCCCCAGAGCTTTTTCATTCCTTTCTCTTCTCTCCCATCCCAGGTGTAGTCTGTGTCTACCTGGCTGGCTACCTCATTGAGACAACTGGCTCCTGGGTCTCTGTTTTCAACCTGGTGGCTGCTGTCAACAGCGTTGGCCTCTGTGTATTCCTCATCTTTGGTGAAGCCCAGAGGTTGGACATGGACTCTGCATATGTGGACCTCTAGAGACAAGCCCCACCAAGCAGCTGAGGAGCAGGAGAGCATCACATCTCTGTGTCACCAATGCACAAGTGCCAAAGAACCTATATTTTTTTCTTTTTTTAGCAGGAAAAAACTGCTGAGACCAAGTTCCTGCTGAAACCCATGGGAGAAAAGACATTTTGATTTGCTCAGGGCATAGCTGGTGGCCTGGATGAAGCCATCCAGCTCAACACTCCAGTGTAGATATGTCCCATTTGACCAGTTTGCTCCAGTTTTTGTCTACTGGACAACATCCATGTGGCCAAAGTGGTTCACCTGGCTTGTCTCTGATGGAAACTGTGGAGAGATGGGGGCTGAGGGTATGTCCCTCCATCCTTTGTCATCCTGTGACCACAGGGAAGGTGACCTGCTCTTGAGCAATGCATGTTCTCTGAACTTCATGGAAGGAAGAACCCAAACAAACATACCTCTGACTTTAACCCTCCCTTGTGTGCCTTTATTCTGCTCTCTGCTCCACAGGGAGTAGAAGAAAAAGAGTTGTGAGATGAATCCAAGGCTTTCCTTCAGGGAAAGTTTTCTGATGGGATGTCCATCATGGAGTCAGGACCATGAGGTTGCATCACTGCTGACTTTGTGGTGTTGGAGTCGAGCTGGAGGGCTGAAGAGCAGGATGGTCACACCAATCCTGAGCTCATCTTTGCTCAGAGCTGGAGCTCAAGAGGTCCCATCCCTCCTGGATCACTTTACTCCAGCCCTGAGTCTTTAATGTGAGAGCAGGCAGCTTCAGTCACAAGATCATAATCATCTAGGTTGGAAAAGGTCTTTCAGATCATGAAGTCCAACTGTGGTTGGGCTTAGCTAGGATGTCCTCACCATGTAGATGCCACCAAAGGATCATGTAGGTTTGAAAGGGTCTTTCAGATTATGAAATCCCACTGTGGTTGGGCTGAGCTAGGCTGATCTCACCATGTAGGTGCCTCCAAGAAACCATCTAGGTTGGAAAATGCCTTTCAGATCATGAAGTCCAACTGTGGTTGGGTTTAGCTGGGCTGACCTCATCATATAGGTCCACCAAGGAATCATCTAGGCTGGACAAAGTCTTTGAGATCATGAAGTCCAACTGTGGTTGGGTTTAGCTGGGCTGACCTCATCATATAGGTCCACCAAGGAATCATCTAGGCTGGACAAAGTCTTTGAGATCATCAAGTCCAACTCTCGGCTGCGACAGCGACCTTGACCTCACCACGTAGGTCCACCAAGGGATCCATCTAGGTTGGAAAAGGTCTTTAAGATCATGAAATCCAACTGTGGTTGGGCTTAGCTAGGCTGACCTCACCATGCAGATGCCACAAAGGGATCATCTAGGTTGGGAAGTGTCTTTCAGGTAATGAAATCCAACTGTGGTCATGCTTTTCTAAGCTGACCTCACCACGTAGATGCCACCAAGGGATCATCTAGGCTGGAAAAGCTCTTTCAGATCATGAAGTCCAGCTATGGTTGGACTAAGCTAAGCTGACCTCACCACGTAGATGCCACCAAGGGATCATCTAGGCTAGATAAAGTCTTTCAGATCATGAAGTCCAGCTATGGTTGGACTAAGCTAAGCTGACCTCACCATGTAGTTGCCACCAAGGGATCATCTAGGCTGGAAAAGGTCTTTCAGATCATGAAATCCCCCAGAGTACTGGGAATGTTGAGGAAAAACAGGCCCTACACTATGGATATGAGATCCCAAAAGCTTTCTGCTCAAGGAAAAACAGGTCCCACACTATGGATGTGAGATCCCAAAAGCTTTCTGCTCAGTTAGATGTGTCCTCCATGAGCTCCTAAAGGGCCACTTGGGACTTCCCAAAGAGCCTGCAATGGGCAGGTTTGGTTTCTACATGAGGTGCAGAGCAAATCCCTGCCTTGGGGATCTGTGGTTCTCTATCAGGGGGAAATACTGAGCTGCACACACCTCTGAGCCTGAATGTCTTAACTTATTTATAAATATTTTTAAATTTAACAACCAGATGCTATATTTTATGTACTGGAGGCTTGATTCTCCCTGCTTATTTTTGGAGGGTGCTCCCACCAAACCTCATGGTATTTCTAGGAGGGAAGGATGTGCCAACCTCCACTTTCTGCTTTTGTGGAGGGGTCTATTTTAAATGTGACATTTCCTATTTGAAGCATTTCATTACTTTTCCTCCCACCCCTTGCTGGCAGCTCTAAAGCAATTTTTTGGGGTTTCTCTAGCAGAAACTTGTGGCTGGACATCCCAAGAGACTGCACCATGTGAAAAAGCTCCAGGTTCTGTTTCATTATCATTAAAAATCCATAATTATCATAGAATCATAGAGTTGGAAGGGACCTCAAGGCCATCTAGTCCAACCCCCTGCAGTGACAGGGACATCCTGCACTAGGTGAGGTTGCTCAGAGCCACAGCAAGTCTGGATGTCTTCAGGGTTGAGTTCTCCACCATCTCTTTGTGCAACCTTCTTCCAGTGTCTCACCAACCTCCTGGGGAAGAATTTTTTTTATCCTTCCTTTCTTTTCTTTTGGTCAAATTTACTTTTTGGGAGATGTATTTGAGCCTTGTCAAGTTTCTGAATGGTTGTGGCCATGTAGACTTCTCTGAGCATCATTTCTCACCCAGTCCAAGCAGATTATTGTAGTTTTTCTATAGGGAGGAAAAGAAAAAGTGAGGTGTTTGAATTTCTTGTGAGTTCTGCTTTTTGCTGCTTGCACCATTTCTTGAAGGGGAGAGTTGATGAGTTTAAATCACTCCTGTTCAAGCTTGGTCACCCCTTGGCTCTTCAAGCTGGGACATTTAGGGTGAAAACCTTCAAAAGGAAGTGAGTGTTGTTGATTGTCCTTGCTCTGCAAATCCAGCCAAGACTTTGGTGTGTGTCTGGGAGTGTCTGTCCCTGCAAAGTGGCTCAGAAGTTAAATATTTGAAGTACAATTGAGGCTTAGGTTTCATTGTGTTTGTACAGAATGTTGTCCCCTCCCTGGAGGTGTTTAAGGCCAGGCTGGATGAGGGATTGAGCAACCTGGTGTAGTGGGAGGTGTTTAAGATGATCTTGAAGGTCTCTTCCAACCCAAACCATTCTATGATTAAACCATTTCACACCTTTGCATCCTTATTTGTTTAAGAGAACTTGCCAAAGCTTGCTGTCTGAATCCAATGAGTCTGAGATTATTTCTTTTATTGTGGAAGGACTTTAAAAAAAAAATATATATAAAATAAAGATAGAGAATCATTTGCAACACTGTCTGAATGTGAAGCTGCTAATTTCTATGGTCCAAAAGGAATGTTGCCCCCTCCCTGGAGATGTTTAAGGCCAGACTGGATGAAGCATTGAGAACCTGGTGTAGTGGGAGGTGTCCCTGCCCATGGCAGGGGGTTGGAACTAGATGATCTTTAAGGTCCCTTCCAACCCAAACCATTCTATGACAAACAGAACTCAATATTTAGTGGGATTTACTCCTTAGGGCTGGTGGAAGAGGACAGGGAGAGTACTTGGGCTGTCAGATTTTCATAGCACTCATACATCAGCCCCCAGAGTACACCCTGCTACATCTTCCCTCTTATTTTGGGGTTAAAATGACTGAAAAACTGTCTTTGGGATCAATCTAACACCTTTCATTAGTGTGACCACATAAATGAAGTGAATCTTGACTGAGTGGGGTACATTCCCACAGCTGGATTGCTTTCCACGTGAGGATGGTATTAAAAATAATAGTATTTCTAACTTCTTTTTTTTTTTCTTCCTCATCCTGGCTGATAGGTTCGAGCGGATGCCAACAGAGGGAGCTGTCTGATTTGGGATGTACTGGTTGAGAGCTGCTGAGCCTGGCTCTAATACAGCTAGAAGGGATGGTGTGACTGCTTTGGCTAGCAGAGCTGACACATCTGGGTGCCCAGAGAGGTTGTGGATGCCCCCTCAACCCTTGGAGGTGTTTAAGGCCAGGCTGGATGAGGCATTGAGCAACCTGGTGTAGTGGGAAGTGTCCCTTCACATGGAACTAGATGATCTTGAAGGTCCCTTCCAACCCAAACTATTCTATAATTTTCCTTTGCTTGGGGTCCCTTCCAGCCTGGAGAAGAGAAGGCTCAGGGAGGACCTCAGAGGAGCTTCTCAATACCTGAAGGGGGCTACAGAAAGGCTCTGGGAGGACTTTTTAATAGGGTCCAGGATGGCAGGACTAGGAGGGATGGATGTAAATTGGAAGAGGGGAGATTTAGGCTGGAGAGAAGAAAGAAGTTCTTTGCTCTGTGGGTGGTGAGACACTGGAAGAGGTTGCTCAGAGAGGCTGTGGATGCCCCCTCAATCCCTGGAGGTGTTTAAGGCCAGGCTGGATGAGGCATTGATCACCCTGATGTAGTGGGAGGTGTCCCTGCCCATGGCAGGGGGGTTGGAACTAGATGATCTTGAAGGTCCCTTCCAACCCAAGCCATTCTATGATGACATTAAATCAACCAATACATCCCAGCAGATGGGAAGCAACAACCAGGAGAAAAATGTCACCATTTGGAGGATAAAATAAAAAGCAAAGAGCATTTCTTGCTGTTGTTTCTGCCTTGAAAGCACAAGCAGATGCTCCCACTGCAAAGCCCTGATCTAACATCCACCCAGCAGCTCCCCAGGGCTGGGATGTGCCCCAGGGACATCATCCTTCTGCAAAGGGCACCCAGGCTAAATTTCACCCTTTACTGCAGGGTGTCTAATGAGCAATTTTCCATTTCAAACTCTAATGCAATAATTAAGATGTCCATTAAGGTCTTGACTGCTTGTAATTAAAAGTGGGAGAGAAAAATTTGGGGGTGATGGCAGGGAGCTGCAGCCACCAAGCAGCAGTTGAAGTCCTCTCCTTGATTTTGGCTTCTCTGTTTTATTTCTTTCTTCAAAATTATCTCCCTGGTTGTGTTTGGAACTGTTGTTGGGGCAGGTGTCATGAAAAATATTGAGGAATCATTATTCATCTCCCACAAATGCTTTTAAAGAAAGGGTTTTTTTTTTAATAAGGAACTTTTTCTTTCTTCTGATCCCATGGACCCTGAGCAGAGAGATCTCTGGGGCTTCTGCAGGCATCACCCTGAGCCAGGTTGTCCCCTCTCACAGCTCTGGGGACATGGTATGAGCTCCATCAGCAAAAAAACAGGGGAATAACCCAAAAGCACAGCCTGGCCATCAATTGATGGAGTGATAACTGGTGTTTTTATGCTCCACTTGGTTTCCAGACTCCTCCAGCCTCTAGTTTATACAGCTCCCAGTGCTGCCTTAAGGGTGGGGTGAGTTTTAATATCATAATGAAAAGATTAAAAAAAAAGAAAAGAGGAAAGAGGAAAAGGAAAAGAAAGGAAAAGAAAGGAAAAGAAAGGAAAGGAAAGGAAAAGAAAAGAGGAAAAGGAAAGGAAAGGAAAAGAAAAGAGGAAAAGGAAAGGAAAAGAAAAGAAAGGAAAGGAAAGGAAAAGAAAAGAGGAAAAGGAAAGAAAAGAGGAAAAGAAAGGAAAGGAAAAGAAAGGAAAGGAAAAGAAAAGAGGAAAAGAAAAGAAATGAACAGAGGGAAAGAAAAGAGGGAAAGAAAGGAAAGGAAAAGAAAGGAAAGGAAAAGAAAAGAGGAAAAGGAAAGAAAAGAGGAAAAGAAAGGAAAGGAAAAGAAAAGAAAAGAAAAGAGGGAAAGAAAAGAAGGAAAGAAAAGAGGAAGAGGAAGCAAAGGAAGAGAAAAGAAAAGAAAAGAGGGAAAGAAAAGAAGGAAAGAAAAGAGGAAGAGGAAGCAAAGGAAGAGAAAAGAAAAGAAAAGAGGGAAAGAAAAGAAGGAAAGAAAAGAGGAAGAGGAAGCAAAGGAAGAGAAAAGAAAAGAAAAGAGGGAAAGAAAAGAAGGAAAGAAAAGAGGAAGAGGAAGCAAAGGAAGAGAAAAGAAAAGAAAAGAGGGAAAGAAAAGAAGGAAAGAAAAGAGGAAAAGAAAGAAAAAGAAATGAAAAGAAATCCCTACATAAACCCACATCTTCCAAAGCATCTCTGCTCTTGGGGATTCCAAAGTCCCATTATCCACTAATAGGATTTGGCCTCCTAAAGCAGGACTGGAAGACTTGTAAAATTTTCCTCCCAAATCACCAGATTTTTTTGCAAAGGATTAAACAAAAATGAACGATTTGAGGGAGGAAGTAGCTGCCAGACGAGCTGATCCCTGGAATCCCTTCCCCAATTGCTTTCCCCTGCTCTGTAAAACCCCCAATTTACTGCTGACTGGCTCTTGTTCTCCCCAAGGCACTGCTGGCACTTTGCTCTTCATTATTCTCTAATAAATTGTTTCTAATTTCAGCTCCAAAGGAAAAAAAAAATTAAAAAAATAATAAACCCCCCCCAGTTGTGTGGGAGACGGTGTGAGGTACACGTGTAGCAATTACCAGCAGGATTTTACACAAAGAATTAGCAGCCTACTGGTGCGTGTCCTGCCTTCTCATTAAAGCCAAACCCTTTGCAGTTGGCAGGGGATTTTCCTCTGCAGCCATGGAGGCTCGTTACAGCTCCTGAATTCCTTTCATTTTGGGATTTTTTTTATTCCCTCTCCCATTCTCCTACCAAGTTTCAGACAAACCCATTCACTTGAGGTCTCTTGTGAACTTGTGTTGAGTCACACATGAGGGAAACAGCCCTCCATCCTCTAGATCCTCCCTCCAGCATCCTTCATACCATGGTCCAGCTTTGCAACATCCATCCCATAATCCAATCCTGCATCCTGCATCCTCCAACATCCTTGGTCCAGCCCTGCACTTTCCAGCATCCATTGTCTCATGGTCCAGTCCTGCACCCTCAAGATCCTCCCTCCAGCATCTTCCAATCTGTGGTCCAGCTCTGCATCCTCCAGCATCTTCCCTCCAGCATCCTTCATCCCATGGTCCAGCCCTGCATCCACCAGATCCTCCCTCCTGCATCCTCCAGCATCCTTCATTTCATGGTCCAGCCCTGCACCCTCCAGATCCTCCCTCCAGCATCCTTCATCCTGTGGTTCACTCCTGCATCCTCCAGCATCCCTCGCTCCATCATCATCCATCCTGTGGTCCAGCCCTGCATCCTCCAGATCCTCTTCCCAGCATCTTCCATCCTGTGGTCCACCCCTGCATCCTCCAGCATCTCCCCTCCAACATCCTCCATCCCATGGCTCTATCATTATCCATCCCATAGCACCCTCCAGGTCCTCCCTCCAGCATCTTCCATCCTATGGTCCAGCCCTGCATCCTCCAGATCCCCCTCTCCATCATCATCCATCTCATGGTCCAGTCCTGCATCCTCCAGCATCTCCCCTCCAGCATCCTTCATCCCATGGCTCCAGCATCTTCCATCCTGTGGTCCAGCCCTTCATCCTCCAGCATCCCCCTTCCAACNTCCTCCAGACCCTCCCTCCACCATCTTCCATCCCCCAGCGTCCCCCCTGCATCCTCCAGCATCTCCCCTCCATCATAATCTATCCCATAGTCCAGTCTATGGACTGCACCCTCCAGAACCTCCCACTAGCATCCTCCATCCTGTAGTTCAGTCCTGCATCCTCCAGATTCTCTTTCCAGCATCTTCTATCTTATGGTCCAGTCCTGCATCCTCCAGCATCCCCCTTCCAGCATCATCCATCCCATAGTCCAATCCTGCATCCTCCAGATCCTCTTTCCAGCATCTTCCATCCTGTGGTCCAGTCCTGCACCCTCTATATCCTCCCTTTAGCACCCTTCTTCCCATAGTCAAGCCCTGCATCTTCCAGCATCCCCCTCTCCATCATCATCCATCCTGTGGTCCAGCCCTGCATCCTCCAGCATCCCCCTCTCCATCATCATCCATCTCATGGTCCAGCCCTGCATCTTCTATATCCTCCCTCCATCATCATCCATCCTGTGGTCCAGCCCTGCATCCTCCAGCATCCCCCTCTCCATCATCATCCATCTCATGGTCCAGCCCTGCATCTTCTATATCCTCCCTCCATCATCATCCATCCTGTGGTCCAGCCCTGCATCCTCCAGCATCCCCCTCTCCATCATCATCCATCTCATGGTCCAGCCCTGCATCTTCTATATCCTCCCTCCATCATCATCCATCCTGTGGTCCAGCCCTGCATCCTCCAGCATCCCCCTCTCCATCATCATCCATCTCATGGTCCAGCCCTGCATCTTCTATATCCTCCCTCCATCATCATCCATCCTGTGGTCCAGCCCTGCATCCTCCAGCATCCCCCTCTCCATCATCATCCATCTCATGGTCCAGCCCTGCATCTTCTATATCCTCCCTCCATCATCATCCATCCTGTGGTCCAGCCCTGCATCCTCCAGCATCCCCCTCTCCATCATCATCCATCTCATGGTCCAGCCCTGCATCTTCTATATCCTCCCTCCAGCATCTTCCATCCTGTGGTCCAGCCCTGCATCCTCCAACATCCCCCTCTCCATCATCATCCATCTCATGGTCCAGTCCTGCATCCTCCAGCATCTCCCCTCCAGCATCCTTCATCCCATGGCTCCAGCATCTTCCATCCTGTGGTCCAGCCCTTCATCCTCCAGCATCCCCCTTCCAACATCATCCATGTCCCTTTAGCAGGCTCAAGGGAGCAGACAAGGTCCTCCTCTTGTCCCCACACTCATAGGAGGTAGGATAAACCTTCATCTTCTGCACCCCACACTCTGGTTATTGAGCAAAATAAACCCCCTAAACAAAGAGTATTACCAGCAAGAGCATAACCAGATAAGAGGCAGTGGGTTTTCAGCTGAGTAATTTGTTGGGATCTGGTTTATTTCAATTTATTTCAACCCATCTGGGGCACAATTTTGCTTGGAAAAAAGGGCTGGAGGATGCAGTTCCCACCCCAGGAGCCACCTGGCTCTGCAAAAGCTCAACCTCAAACCTCCATCCCTGCAATTTCATTTTGCAGAAAAGAAGGAATAGGACACAGGCTGGAGTGAATTAAGAGATGTTTGCACACCTCTGGGTTGTCCTACCAGGAGATCCAAGGCCAGGAGAGGATGGATTGCTCTGTAGGTGGCCAAGAACCTTCAGATCTAGGGACCATGACCCCTTTTCATGGGGTATTTTGTGCTCAGAGCCAGTTGGGATTACAAAATTCATAATTAACCTATTTTTTTTTTAGTTAAATGGTGAATTTTTGGGGAGTAAAAACCACAGGACGATTTTAACCTGCCTCAAAATCAGATTTTTTTTCTCTTTCTTGAGGATCTTTGAGTAAGAAACAGCATTTTTTTTGCATTACTCAGGGCTGTAGGTGGCTCTTTGTCCCTGGGCTGGTGAGAAGATGTCACCTGGTCCCTTCCCATGGCAGAAGGGTTGGAACTAGATGGTCTTTAAGGTCCCTTCCAACCCAAACTATTCTATGATTCTATGATTCCTGCAGTGTGGTGCCAATTTTTACCCTCTTCTGATGGTGCTTGTTCATCCTTTCCCTCCTCTTCTTCTTCCTCCTCCTCCTCCTCCTCCTTGGAGATTTCTGGATTAAAGAATAAAGCACAGAATTGATTTCCTGAACGTGCATTAGGGAGGATTATTCCAGGAGATTCATCCATTTTTGGTGGATTAATATTTCCAGGGAAGGGCATCTCAGCCAATACTTCCCCTCAGCATTATTTTTTTTTTTTCCTTTTTCAAGCAAGGAAGGAGCATCTTTAACTGCAAGACACCCACAGCAGAAGTTTTTTGGAGCTTCAAAATACTTCCTAACACCAAGATTTCCCTTCTAAACACACCAAAGGGGCTTTGTGGCAATTCTGGCTTCTCTTCCCTCTCTGAATAATCAAGAATAAAAGCAGATTTACATCAGACAGGCACAGAAATCAGGTAGAAATCCCCATGGGGCACCAAAAAGCACCCTCTGGAAGAGGGACACAGCACTCCAAAGCCACAGGGACATGTCCTGCTAATTAATTTGGCCTCCAAACCCTCCAAAAACACAGCAGATCAAGGGCATGTTATGTTAGAAGAACAATCTGTGAAGCCTTTTTGTAGTGACACGTGGCTCTCAATGATGCTCCAGAGGTTACCAACTCAAGTGGAGCTAAATCTTCCTTTTTCCTGCTCTGTTTCACACATGGAGGAGGTTTGGTGGATAATTGAGTAGAAAAAGCAGGAGTTTTTTCCCAAGGGAGGTGAAGGAAAGTCATCCCCAAGCCCTAATTGAGACCTTGGAGACCAGCTTTTAGATGTCAACCAGCTGGAAACAAGTGATGGCTCCTTGCTCAGGGCTGGGAGAGCTCAGCTGGGTTGGCCTGGAAATGGCTCTCAGGGAAAAAAGAAGAAAGGGATTTTAAGAAAACCCCTCAGATTTTAGCAAATATTCAGAAGAGCTGCCCCTCCACCCCTGGAAGTTTTCTTCTAGGTGTTGAGCTGCTTCATCTTCTTCTACTCTTCTTCTACTCTGCAATCTTCAGCAACCTCCCCCCCTTGCATCTTGAAAAATGATGCTCCAGCCTGAAGAGGCAAAAGGAAAGGGGGGGGAAAAATGAAAAAGATTTTTAAAAAAAGAAAAAGGGAAGAAAAAGGAAAGAGGAAAAAAGAAAAACAGAGAAAAAAGGAAAAAAAAAGAAAAAGGGAAGAAAAAGGAAAGAGGAAAAAAGAAAAACAGAGAAAAAAGGAAAAAAAAAGAAAAAGGGAAGAAAAAGGAAAGAGGAAAAAAGAAAAACAGAGAAAAAAGGAAAAAAAAAGAAAAAGGGAAGAAAAAGGAAAGAGGAAAAAAGAAAAACAGAGAAAAAAGGAAAAAAAAAGAAAAAGGGAAGAAAAAGGAAAGAGGAAAAAAGAAAAACAGAGAAAAAAGGAAAAAAAAAGAAAAAGGGAAGAAAAAGGAAAGAGGAAAAAAGAAAAACAGAGAAAAAAGGAAAAAAAAAGAAAAAGGGAAGAAAAAGGAAAGAGGAAAAAAGAAAAACAGAGAAAAAAGGAAAAAAAAAGAAAAAGGGAAGAAAAAGGAAAGAGGAAAAAAGAAAAACAGAGAAAAAAGGAAAAAAAAAGAAAAAGGGAAGAAAAAGGAAAGAGGAAAAAAGAAAAACAGAGAAAAAAGGAAAAAAAAAGAAAAAGGGAAGAAAAAGGAAAGAGGAAAAAAAGAAAAAAATAAAAAGGAAAAAAGGAAACTAGTAAACATGTTTCAAAAGGAAAAAAAAGAAAAACTACTTTTTTTTTTCTACTTCTTTCTAGTTCTTTTTGACAAGCTGGAATGGCAGAGGGGGAGAGGGAGAGGCTGTTTGATAGAGGCTCTTGATGGAGCTTTTACTTCTCTTTATGTTTAATTGAAAAGTGTTAACGGGCGCCCGCCATGAATATTCAGCTGATGCCTTTTGGTGCAGTTCCAGGAGTTGGGATGGGCTGTGATTCCAGCCTGGCTCCTCAGCACGGAGCCCTGTCAAAGCCAGGAGTGACAGTGGGGAAGCCATTAATTGAAATAGCTTCATTAATTAGTAATTAACAGCGGGGTAATGGCTGTGTCACGCCTCGTATTTCAATGGATGCCCTTCATGTGTTACGGGGCCTTTAATTAAAGAATATGCATTTTAATTAAAGGCAAGTTTGGCCCCTTGGCCTGTGGAATACAAAAAGATGTTTCTAACTTCCTTGGCTGAAGGGGGAAGGGGGAGAAAAAGGTGGGTGAGGGGGAAAGGGACCCAGAAGAAGTCATTTCAAAGTGAAACCCCAACCCAAAGAGCAGCCTCAGCGTCTATAGGGTGAAGCTGAGTCCCAGAAAATCTCATGTTTGCCCTCTAGAGGATCAATGGAAGTCCCTCAGACCACGCTCAACATCACTTTGTGTCTGAAAACATAATTTTTGGGTTATTTTGGAGCAACTCAAGCACAGCTTCCATCTTTCATGGAGGTTTCCCATGGAGCTCCTGCTCCAGTTAGGGGATTTAGCTAGATGATCTCTTGAGGTCCTGAACACCTCCATTATGATGGAGGATGAAGAGTTGGGGTTGTTCAGCCTGGAGAGGAGAAGGCTCAGGGGGGACCTCAGAGTGGGTTCTCAATCCCTAAAGGGGGCTAAAGAATGGCAGGTTTCCCATGGAGCTCCTGCTCCAGTTAGGGGATTTAGCTAGATGATCTCTTGAGGTCCTGAACACCTCCATTATGATGGAGGATGAAGAGTTGGGGTTGTTCAGCCTGGAGAGGAGAAGGCTCAGGGGGGACCTCAGAGTGGGTTCTCAATCCCTAAAGGGGGCTAAAGAATGGCAGGGGGAGGGATTTATAATAGGATCCAGGATGGCAGGACTAGGAGTAATGGATGCAAATTGGAAGAGAGGAGATTTAGGGT
>VZTY01004723.1:453483-523401 GCA_013400935.1 Turnix velox | reverse complement strand
ATTTGTGGAAGGGTGGTATTTGTGGGAGGGAGTGTTTCTGGGAGGTAATGTATTTGGGGTGGGAAGAGGGTGAGGGATTTTGGGGAAGGAGCCGAGTGTAATTTGTGTAGGATTTTTCTGTTGTTCATTAAAAGCTATTTCTCTAGCCTCTCTCTGTTTTTGTGTGTGAAGAGGGAGCATAGGGTGGGGGTCCCTGGGAATCATCACTTACCAGGTTCCACACCCCTGCTGTGGAGCCCCAAAGGGCAGCCACTGCCCACAGGGAAATGTCACAGCCGGTGGGGTGACAGATGTGGGGGGATGTCTCCCCTGTCACCGTCCCCCGCAGCAGCCAGTACAGATAGGGCCCTGCAGGACACACTGACATAGCCTCAGGACAAGGACAGACCTTAGGGGCTGGGAGGTGACAGACACACATGAGAACATGGGCTACAAGGCAATGTCTGCAATTTGTGTAGCTTCTTGATATCATGTCACTGGGGAGAAGAGGAATAGGATGGGGGGAGAACAGGTTGAGGCTGAAAAAGGGGAGATTGAGGTGAAATCTGGGGTAGAAACTCTGCTGCGAAGGGGCTGAGCCCCTGGTCCAGAGAAGGTTGCCCAGAGAAGCTCTGGCTTCCCCAGCCCTGGAGGGCCTCCAGGCCAGGTTGGATTTGGCTTGGAGTAACCTGGGTTGGTGAGGAGGTGTCTCTGGCTCATGGGCTGTTGATCTCCAAGGACCTCCCCAACCCAAACCATATATGGTTTTACCATATACCACCCAGACCCATCACCATCTTGGCTGCCCTGCTCTGGAGGCACCTGGGGACCTTCTGCAACGGTTTTTCTCAGCCAAGATGACTAGCACACAATGTTGGCCAAGTTGGTGCCTTGCTCCAGGCTAATAATAAACCCTCTGTGCCCCGTAACTAATTGGTGAGATGAGCAAGACTCATGAACAAAGACTCAGTGCTCATCTTTGTATCCTTACATTCAGATGACTCCTGCACTAGCAGTCTGTTATTGCCAGCTACACACTACTACCTGTAGCTGGGTGCTTTGCAAATTATTGAGTTAATTTTGTAAATTAACTCAATAATCTGTCAGCAAAACCACTGCTAGTAAAACTGTTGTGATATCACAGCACAGCTAAAGACAGGTGCCTTTGGTGGGATGCAGAGGGAAATAAACTGTTCAGTAGTCTGACTAATTTCTTGCTATTTGACCCTTATCACACTCCACACCAGACATTGTTAACACAGGGGACAATCTGGCTTTTTCCCTACTGCACAGCCACTCCGAATTTACTTTTAAAGCCTTTTGCTTGTTGTTTCAGTCATAAAAATAAACTTCCAAAGTTTGCTCTAGCAACTTTGGACTAAACAAAGGTAATTTTCAGTCACAGGATTTGTGTTATTTCTGAAATCCGTATCATAAATGCTGTGCAATCTCTAAGCCTTATCTACAGAGGAAATAATATGGATGAAGTATTATATAATTTTAAGCCAATGGCAAGCAGGCTCAAAGCCTAGTATAACAGCATGAATCAGATTGATAGGAAAGAATACTATATAGATTACACTCCATGTACTCATTAGGCTGCAACAAAAAACATTCTGTTTCACAGTCAAGAAGCCTGCTCTTAAACCTTTAATTTAACTTAATTGTTCTTTGTAATGATTATATAGTTCAGCTTCAAAATCATTTTGGGTTAAGAACAGGTCAGAAAAATATCCACCAGAGGTAACTTAGAAATAGTTGATCTTGCCCTGAGGGTAGAGAGACTGTAGGCAAGGGAAGCAAGTGGATAAGAAACAAGGACCCTTAAGGAGTTATTTTAATGTGTTCTTTTATTGTAAGAGTAGTTCAACACTGTCTCAAGGAACAAGATTTTTCTTCTTCTTCAGAATTGATATATAATGCTTGCAGACAACTTAGGATCAGATTTCTGAGTATTTAGGTGGCCCAAGTAGAAGATGGTTGCTTAAAGTGATTGTCAAAAGGATCTTGGAAGTCATGTTATGCGTTTTTGTGTGGGTTACTTGCCAAAAAATCTTTGTGGAGCTATTTTTTTGCATAAACTGTCATTAACTATGAACTCTTGATTTCCCAGCTGTCTACCCAGTTTGGCCTATTTTGTGGGTATTTGGTGCTGCAGTTTCTGTGCACCCCAGTTGCACCCTGACCGACTGTCAGGAGAAGATTTGGATCTATACCCTTAGGCAGGAGATCTTCTCTGAAAAACAATCTGGAAGCATCTTCTGTGATATTCAAGGGGTGACCTAGCTTGGACAAAACCCTGTGGCAGGCTTTGGTGTATGCTGTCCTCATCCTATAATTTAAACAACCACCAGGGAAATTGTTCACGTTATACAGCCTACAAGTACACATAGAATGGTCAAGAAAGAGCAATATGTTGAAGAGCTTCTTGCTAAATAAGGAACATCAATCTCAGATACAGAATAAGGCAGAAGTACTACAGAAAAAGATAGTAAACAATGCTGCCATTAGAGACTGTGTCCTATTGTATGTGCTCCTAGGGACAGATGAAAAACTCCCAGGTAACTTGAAAGCTGACATTTCCAGCTTTTAGATATTTACTTCGTTCTGCTAGCTGGAGTATAGGTAAAAGGCTAGTCCACCTGCCTATTTATACATACTCTTAGGCTTCCTAGGGATTCAACCTTAATTACTGCTTATAGAAACAAATCTGATATCAGAATTCAGATCAGTATCAGTACCCTTACATTATCTCCAGAAGAAGCGATTTACATGTGCAACATTTGGCACATATTCTTGAGTAAGGCTATTTTAAATTCTAGTAATAGTCAAGCAGTATGTTGCTTTTTAATATGCATGTCGCTCACTCTGACTCAAGCTTCTCGATTCTTGAATATATCCTTGTTAAGGAGAACAGATGGTTTCAGTTTCACTAGATGAACTCTCAAGGGTATCTTCAGATCTGGGCGATACCATTGTCTATTCAGTTGAATGGTAACACAGGCCTCAGTGTCTTTGTGATATTGTTCCAGCCCTGCCTGGTTCTCTTACCCTTTCTATCTTTGATGCTGGGTTGTCTTTACAACAAGAATAAAAGATCAGCAACCTTCTCCAAATCAGTTTGTTTATCTTCCATACCCACTTAAAATCGGTAGCCAGCTAATTCCAATTCAGTTTTAATAGTCAGGGCATGAGAGACAAGGATAGTAAGGAAATCTAAGTCAAATGTTATGAGCTCAGAATTTCTCAACAGCATCAAGTATTTGGAGATTCCTGTTCTCTATTTACAGCCTGCCCATGTGGTACTCCTTCCTCTGTTGAACTGCACCTTTCAGACAGCAGCAGCACCAAGTGAAACTGAGAGGGGTTTCCCACCTTTGCTGAGTAAAATGGGACTGTTTTGAAGAAAAATGGCCATGAAAAGGAAAATGGGACAGAAGATTAAGTGATGTTTTGATTTTCCAAAGAAATGCCTTCTCAAAACCTCTATAATACCTAAGCGTAAGATCAAAACATAGTGAAGTTTTAGGACTTTTAGGAGAATCTTATAGAAACTTTGTTCTTTGGTATATGGATGCTGGGAACTTTACTCTTGGCTCCTCAATAGGACAGTGACAATGGAGACATTAGCATTGTCATTCTGTACTGTCTGAAAATGCCTCTGACTTTTTCTCTAATAATATCCCAGCTGGATTTTTATTTCCTATCAAACTTTATTGACTCACAGCAGGCCATTTGCAAATAATAGATTAACTCTAACCTCATTAATATGCAAAGCATTGTTAAAAGGGAGAGCCTGAAAGAGTTGCAATGCAGCAGATCTATTTCCCAAACAGAAATACACACTGTGGGTGAAATCAATGATCAGTGTGCAGCCCAGCAGGCTGGGTAACTGCAGCTGTGTTTTTTGCATGACATGATCAAAATACTAGCTGCTACATCAATTTTCTGAATAGCTTTTTCCCTAGAAATGACTTTGGCTGAGGTGGAGAATGATTCTCAGAGATCAGAGATAGCACTTAATATGAATAACCAGTTCAAAGAATTTTGGCTATCATGCTTTGGTTCAGCTGGATGAAAGAGTTACTTGGGGTAGAAGAGAGATTACTGGTTGTTTTGAGAGTGCAACTCTTATCTACCTCAGATGTTACATCTGGAGGTCCATATTCCACAATGCTGTGCATTAGATTGTGATTGTTTTAGATGATTTTTAAAAGGGAGTCAGCTCTTCATGGCACAGTACCAGCTTTCACGTTCTTACATAGTTTGGGGAGGAGAGCAGCAGGTGACCAAGTATAGGTCTAGGAAGCATAAGGGGAGAAGAGAAACTATAGGAGACTCTAACGATGGGCAATATGAGGGCCTGTGTGCTATCAAGGATAACTGGAAAGACTACAGTCTGCAACAGAGTCTTGCAAGTGCAGCCTGGGGTGACAAGAAGAAAAAGAAGAGTGGTTTGCGGCTCCTGCTGGGGGCTCCTGCCTTAATCTGTGTCCTCTTGTGGGGCTTAGCTGTCTTTTTCACTCCATTGTGATTTTCATGATTTCTTCATCCAGCAAACAGATTCTACATAAATCTCTCCTTCTGTAGAGGCTGTTGTCCTTTTCCAAGTCTTTCACTGGGACTTGCTGTAAAGAAGTTACTCTACCAACTAGGAATGCCACTTGCAAATCATCCTTCAAAGAGATGTTACTGAGAGCTAGCACAGTAACCAGGTGTCTACCGATAACACAAAGGATATGAGAGTTTTAAATTTGAATTGTTCTGTTAAATTGTCAGAGTAAGCATGATGCTGAGCACAACAGCAAAGTGCACAAGTTGACCCTTGCAAGGTAGTATCAGCAATTCCATTCAGAAATTAATTTAGTTCTGTCAAACAAGACAATGGTCCCTTCTTCTGCTCCTTCTGCTGCCCTCTAAACTCCATTCCAAAATCAGATGATAAGATTTTTCTACAGAATATTATTAACTGTAACTTAATTTGGACTTTGGTATCTTTTCCAGGACAATTTCTTCTCTGAAGGTGTAACTTCTGTTCTAGTTCCCAGCTGTTATACCTTGCCTCTGAGTCTGTTACCATTAAATATTCTTGGTGACTCCTGGTTATTCAGACAATGCAATTCAACTATACTCTGTTAATGATATGCTTTCATTATTAAATGCTACACTAATTCTGGAGTTGATCACAAAGGTTAAAAGGAAAGATTAAGTACTGTCCCAACTGGAGGTCTGAAACCTGTGGTCTGTGGGCTCCTACCCAGGGCTAAACAACAGTAACTGACTGCCAGTCAGCTTTGATTTGCTATGTTGTGGGGGTTTCATGGTCTGAAAAAAATCTAAAAAAATACAGCTAGGTCATCCATGACAGTATTAAGCAGCATTAGACCAAAAATTGATTTCCAGAGACACTGCAGGAAGCAGTTTCACTTGCTGATGTCACAGCCTCAGCAAATACCTTCTGAGATGTGTCACAAACTAATCCTTAAGCCATCTAATATGTGCTCTGTTAACTCCATATAATGCAAAGTTTTTAACCAAAATGACATGTGGTGCGAAGTCAAATACCTTGGAGGAATCTAAATGTATTCTATCAACACAATCATCTCTATCAACCAAACCTGTAATCCTTTTTTGGCAAAAAAACAACTCTTATGTTGCCTGGCATTAAGTATATTTTTAACTTCTAATTCTTTGTGAATAGACTCCCACATTAGCAGTACAAGTATTTTAGCTAGGATCAGTGTCACAATAATTTTCCCTAGTTCCCTGAGACATCCCTTTTGCTCTTTTCAAATATTGGGCATGACTGTAGTTCTCTAGTCTTCTGGAATTTTCTTATTTTTCCAAGATTTAGTAAATAGTGATAGGCTGTATGGATCCCCAGAGAGCTCCTTTGAATCAAATTTAAAATAAGTTATCTGGTGCAGTTTGCTTTAAAACCTCAGTGTAACTATGCTGTCTCTTTCTCTCTGATTCTGAGAACAATGTCTGCTGTGATTACTACATGTGCAAGAATTAGAAAATAACAATTTGGTGGGTTTCTGTGTCACACTTTTACAAGTTATCATCTAGTCTAAACCTGGTTTTTACACAAGATTTTTTTTCTTGTTTCTTTTTTTTTGAGTCATATTAAGTGAAGTTCCATTAACTATTAAATATTAGTACTTCACAGAATTACAAAACATCAGAGATCAGAAGGGACCTCGAGAGATCACTTAGTCTAATCCTCTTTTGCCTTCCCCTATCATTCTACACTGTTAGTCTTGCAAAACGTATTAATGACCATTTGTACTTATTTTCCCTCCTACTTCTTACTTACTAGTAAGTATGAATATTCACAAAAGATTCTTAGTATTCATTAATATTTTTTAGATTTAATGTACCTTATCTATTTGTTTGACTTCCAAGGAAAGTCATAATACAAAGCAGGGTGTAGAAAACTTGGGAAAGCTTTAGACAGACAAAGTGTCTCATTCACAAAGCAAACAGAAGTTCTGCTGGCTGCTGTTGTCCAGCTGATAAATTAATTGTGATAGGTCTAAGTAAGTAGAAGAGAAGGCACAGAGGGGACCTCATAGTAACTTATCAATACCTGAGGGGGTCCTACAGAAAGGCAGGGGAAGGAATTTTTAACATAATATCAGATGGGAGGACTAGAAACAATGGATATAAATTGGAGGGGGATAGATTTAGACTAGACATAAGAAAGAAATTCTTTACAGTGAGGGTGGTGAAATACTGGAACAGGTTGCCCAGAGAGGTTGTGGATGCCCCTTCTCTGGAGGTGTTCAAGACTAGGCTGGACAAGGCACTGGGCAGCCTGAATAAGGGGGAGGTGTCCCTGCCTATGGCAGGGGGGTTGGAACTCGATGATCTTTAAGGTCCCTTCCAACCCAAACTATTCTATGATTCTAAGTATTTCTTGTTACCTGGCCTCATAAAATATTCATAAATGCATACAGATCAACTCCACAGTCTTCAAAGAGCATGATTTTTGTTGTTCTGTGTTGTTCAGTGGATAGAGAAGAGGTGCAGAGACCTTTTCTGTTAAGGCAATGAGGACGTCTGGAACAACCAGATCTTTTGGATGAAGATTAAAGAGTAGCTCACTGCAAGAGCCAGACGAATTGGGAGGAAGCAAACAACTTTAGTGAGGGTACCTCAGGCAAACAGACAGATCATATTCCAGAGTATTTTGTGGCAGAGTTTGTAATGTATTTGTATACATAATACATTTTCTGGAATTATCACATTAAAGTGATGACTGAGGGAAGATGTATTCTTCTGACAGCTGAAGAAAATAACTGATGTGTCATAGTTATGCCGTTCAGCTGTCTTGGGGACAGGAAAATAAGAAACTAAATTGTTTTAATAAAAACTGATAATAAATAAATTCAGCTCACAGGCTTACATGCTGTGTGACCTGAGGAAAATGCATTTAAGATCTTAGACTCAATAGGAAATCGTTTTAGAAGAAGCATCTTGAGATTCCATTTGGTCAGAAAAACCTTAACAGACAATGAGAGGGAGAAAGAGCACACACTGTTTCCTACACCACAGGATATTTTATGGAAGTCAAGGTGGAGAGACTCAGTGCAGTGTCAGTTTGCTGATGCTCTTATTTAGTGGAAATGTAGAAACACATTGAAGGAAGGTCTGACTACACAAAAACCCCAAGAAATCTATTCCAGAGAGTGTTGGTATCACTGAATATAGATCTGATAATTACAAAATACTTAATACCGAAACAATGAAAACCATATTCATGCTTGGAATAGAATATCAGCAATTGAAATAGCTTCTTAGAAAATAATAATGACAATGATAATAATAGATGATAATAATAGAAATGTGTATATTACAACAGGAAATAACAGCTTGATGGTGTAAATATAATGAATTTTCTCATTAGTATCAGTACCCTTAAGGACCTTTCCTTATCTGATTGTGTATGGGTTTGAGGTTATTTTTTTTCCTTTTCCTTCTTTTTTAAGATTGCTTAAAGGAAAAGACACATGAGTTTATCATCGTTCCAACTGTAGGGTGTAAATTATAAGCCAACTGGACTTGCTTTGCTAGTTTTGTAACACTGATTGCTTTTTGGGTCCGGTGCTCCTAACTTACCATCCTGCACAAAGTCTGAACAGTGCCTGAGATAGATAGGAACACTGAATCTGTTCATCAACCTCTGCTGGGTACTGGGCAGGAAGACAGCTGCTAAACCATCCATGGCCACCTTCATCCCTGTGTGCTGGCTAGGTAATTGCAGAGTTAGCATTGAATATTAAAGATCATAAACAACTTAATTCAATTCCTTTTGCAGCAATGGTTGATGAAAATGTGGTACCTCAGACACTTGAGAACTTCCCAAAATCTTGCCCCATCAACATACCTGCTCATTACAGGTCTGCTGTGCGAAGAGTGAGTACCATCTCCAGTGGGACTTCCTGTCCCAAGAGGTGTCTATGTGCTTCTCTTCAGAGGCACATGTCCTTTGTACTATTGCATAGAGATACAGAGTCAGGATGGCAGAAATAGGTCTTTGCAAGACCTATTTAGACAATATAATTTTGGGAAATACAGGTACTTGATGCCTCACGTGAAGGAACAACATACATGTGCTCCTGGCCTCCTCTATTCTGTTGCATCGAGCATGAGTGTTTGCTCTTTGCTATGACAGCCTTCACAGTGAACCCTCCGCAATAACAACATCATGTTGTCAGGCTCCTGAGGACATATATCATCAGTCCTGATGGGTTGTTTCTCAAAACCCCAGAGATTTCCCTAGAGCACAGAACCCTCTGTCATACTCAGGGCTACCAGTCCCCACAGCATAGCTGGTCTCCAGCTCCCCACAGCCCTGCCCAGCCCAGCCATGGGCACCCTTGAGCCAAGGCAAAGCACAAGCCCATGTCCTGATCCAGCCTTGTCTCCATCCTCAGAGACATGCCTGATGCCATTCTGCCCCCCCACCATGGTCTTGGCCCATAGGTAGCTGCTGGTAGCAGGCAGCACAGCAGCTTGGTGAGACAGGGGAATCAACTATCATCTTCAGTGTGTCACAATCTCTTCCATTCCCCAGTACACCAGGTTCTCCAGCACGTGCAGTCACTCCTACTCCCACTTGTCTACAACACAAGAGAGGGACTTTTTGCAGCCCTCAAAGGCACCTGTTCTCTCACCTCAGTTGTACAGCAGTGTAAGATATAAAGGCATACTCCATGCAAAAGAGAAAGCAGAAAGTAGACTTACTAGACTTAACACTAAGAATGGCAGAAAATATTTACACAGTGATCCAATGTGCTTTAGTAAGAAGACACAGTAAAAGCCCCAGCTCTGCTGTCTGCAGAGGTGAGCATTTCTTCCCATCATGTGTTGTCCTGCTCTATGTAAGAAACAGCATAAGTGGTAGAAAAGAGTGGTATGTATTTCCTGGCTGCTGAGCTTACTGTACCTTGGCATTCTGTAGCAGACCATGGCAAGATGAGATCTCCTGGATGAGCAAGCAAGAAATGTTATTCCAATAATTCTGAAATTATCATGAAATATGCTTAGAAAGTCTTTCCCACATCAATACTTGGCAGTTTACAGACATGAATAACTTTATTTCCCCTTAAAATTGAATGAGCTGTCAGCTTTTCAAATGATATATTGTCTGCCTAAAGTAGAAAAAAGGATTGATTTGCAATTATTTATTTCAGATCTTGGGTAGCTTGATACACAGTTTGATATTCTTATAGTGATTGAATTACTTGTCTGTATATGTTAAAGATAAAATCAAAATGATTCAGAATCCAGAAATAACTGCTTTTAACCAGATTGCTCTTGGACAAAACTGCTTGCACCCAGAGAAATCCGGAAATGACAGTTCTCTGTGGGCATGTCTTAAAACACAGACTGAAGGAAGTATATACCTGAGCTTGCTGAGTGCATGACATGGATTAATTAACTGCATGCGTACCAAAGATCACTTCCCCATGCATCCCATTGAAGGTTGCCTCATTTTTATTATTGTCCCGATAACAAATCATAGAACCATAGAGTTGTAAGGGACTTTCAAAGGTCCAAACCCTCTGCAGTGAGCAGGGACATCCAGCTCAGAGCCTCATCAAACCTGGTCTTGAATGCTTCCAGGAATGAGGCCTCCGCTAAGTCACTGGGCAACCTGTTCCAGTGTTGCTTTCTGATATGTAATCTAAATCTGCCCTGCTGTAGTTAACAACTATTTCCCCTTGTATTATTACATGCTCTGACAAACAGTCCCTCTCTGGCTTTTCTGTAGGATGTCTTCAAAATAACCTTAGTTGTTCTGTTTGCTACAAAAGTTGTCTTAAACTTCTGTTACTTTGTACACACATGCACACAAACACATGTACACACCTACTGCAAAAATTTCTCTGTAGGTGCACCTTTTCTAAAAAGGTTTAGATCTACTCCTCAGGAGACAGGAAATTTTAAGCACAGGTGAGTCCAAGACCCTGGTCATTAAGGGCATTGGAAAGTAAAACATTATATTAATTGAGATAAGCTTTCTCATTTTTGAGCAGAGCATACCTTAATAACTGACATGAAAATCTCAATTAAAACCCAAGGTTAGTATGAGAATAGGTCAAGAGATATAATCATAGCATATCTTAATTTATATAGAGCTTACCCAGTAGAAGAGATCAGTCCTATCAGGATATATTAGAAAATAAGAGAGACGGATAAACTTCTAGCTTTTCATTAATTAATTAATTGGAGATGCCCAAGTCAATCTCATCAACATGTGAATAAAGAGAGATGAAGATTTCAATTACTTGGTAGTACACTGGAATGATTTTAACAATTTGTACAGAAATGGAATCTTCACCCAAGTTGCTTTGCTTTTAATGCCATACCCACATTTCAGACTCATAAAGTCTGACAACAGATGTGAATTTATGAGTCCCACTGACCTTGTAGAAGAGTTAAGATTGTAAACAGATAGTTTCACAAAGTTAGCAAAAGGTAGAGCAAGAAAATCCACCCATATAAACCACAGTAATATCTGAAAAGAGAACAAAAGGGCCTGAACTTCTATCAGTTTGGCAAAAATTATTTTCCTCACTAGCAGCCTACAGTCATTTTCATAAGCAATCTCTTTTGAAGTTCACATGTTACTGTATATACAAGCACACTTCCACATCCTATAGTTGCTATGATAATTTAGAAGAGCACTAACGAGTCTTTAATGTATCATGATTATTATTACATCTAGTTCTACCATGGCAAAGCCTTCAGCATAAGATTAAAAACTTGAAAGTCATAGGAATCACTGCTGGCCTGGTGTGGAGAGCTGCAGTACAAAGGCATGTATTGAATCTACTGGAACTATTTGCTTAGCACATTGAGGAATCCTTGTCTAATAGAGATAAAGAAACTTAATCTCATGTGTGCAAATAAAGAAGCTCAGACTGTCTGTCTGAATGAGTCCAAATGAACTCTTTGAGCTCTTGTAAGAGCTGTCAGGACACTGGCATGAGGCAAAATGTGTAGCATTTTCAGCAAGAGGTAAAGAATGTTTTTGACCTGGTTATGGTGAAAAAACTGTTTCTACAGAAGTAGGCCACAGTGTGGTTTGCATCCACCTTTTTGCAATGAACAGATTTACACCATATAAATCATCTTTAACTTCTTTTCTATGAAAAAGAAATATAATGAAAGCAACATAACTGCCACAGGCTGGTGATCAAGACTTTCTCATTTTCAGAAAACCAGATTTTCTGTCATGAACAAGGTTAAATAAATAGCAGCAGATTTAACAGATTTTGGTTTTGAGTTTCAAATTTGCAAAGGCTTTTAATTTTCAATATATGATCTTAAACAAATGAAACAGATAAGATTTCAAACACAACTGAAGACAGATATTTTATTAATGTGAGGTGGTGCTGCTTCCATTCACATTTTAGTGTTTTAATTTTTGTTATTACAAATGAAAAAATGAAAACACATTTTTCAAGAACTTTTTTCTTTGGTGCATGAGTTGTAGAATGCGTTTGGAAATTAAAAAGCTATTGATATAGAAAAATATATCTCAAATGCAACTAAGTAATTCTAGATATACTTTACAAACAAAGTCTTGACTGATTTAATTTTTATTCTCTTCAGCACAATTAAATTTAATGCCCTATAAAGATTTTTAAAAATGCAATGGAAACAGAATTCCAAACTTCCCAGGAAGCAGATATAAGATCTAAGTGCAAGAGAAAATGCGATGCTGTGGACATACCTGATCAGGCTGAGTAATCAAATGCAGTGATGACCTCGATTTGACAGTCACTTTCATTAGAGTCTTTGCCAGGACACAACAAGATCTGACCATTATATTTGCAATTTATTAATCTATTATAAATTTTATTATTTGTTTATATCTTATACTCACTATTACCATTCTTTTTTAGTGTCTGGTATCAGGCAATTTTTAATTAATTAAACTTCTTTCAGGAAGAACTAATCTTTATTATATGAAAATGAATTTTTTTTAATCCGTATTATTTTTTTCAGGTAATTTAACATTCCTCATATTCCTCA
Organism: Turnix velox; assembly: GCA_013400935.1. NCBI lineage: Eukaryota > Metazoa > Chordata > Aves > Charadriiformes > Turnicidae > Turnix > Turnix velox. Next base: position 510,870 of record VZTY01004723.1, on the reverse strand, counting down.
CATGCTTTTGTACATCTCTTTGACCTGTCCCACACTCAGTATATATAGGGCTAAATGAAAACAAAAGGCTTAAGAAACAACTACATCTCCATGGTAGTTTCTAATTATAGTACCTGCAAACATGCAATATTTCTCAATACATATAAAGATGACCTTCAGCTGTTTTTGAAGAAAGAAATTGCATACATTGATTGAAATGTTTTATTTCCTCAGAAGACTCAAGGTAGCAGAATGTACAATTTCTCCCCAGAATTTGTCCCATTAGAGAACTTGACATAGAAGAAAAAAAATGGAAAGTTTTTTGCTTTCTCTGCCTGTGTTCTGCCTGCTTCTTTGCCTGCTTTTTCAACAGGTCTAATCTAATCTGATGATCTGATACACCAGTTGTTCTAATGTGACAGCTAGGTGTTTTGTTTTTTCTTGATTTTTTTAAAGATAACACGTCCATGACTGAAGAAGGGGGAAAAATAGCAGATTAAAACCAAATAGCTACAGCACAGTCTGGGAGTGGAACAAGTGGGTACTCATCTAACGTGGACTATTAGGGCTAGTAAAGGAGAATTAATTTTAAATTTTAAAATACAAGACTCCTTTAGTGAAATCTGAGAAGAGAAAATAATTAGAAGTTACTTCTAGTCTAACTGGTTTTGCTGTCATATTTTTCCTATATTTCCCTGTCAAAATGTAATACTAACCATCACAACTATATCAGGAAAGACAGAGATTAAGAAGTCATCATTTTAACATGTCACAGGTGACCGATACACCCTATTCCAGAGAATACTAACTGATCTGACATTGGTAAATTGGTTATGATACATTATAAAAGACCTGAGACATTAATATGTGCTTGTAGTTTACACATTAAACAAGCTTGTCCTTTCTCGAGAAAACCCGATTGCTAAAACCCTCATCTGTTATGCAGTCCACAGGCAAGGAATCCTGTCACACTTTTCTTCATCAATGACTGTCACTTCACTCAATTTAGATTTGCATCTCAAATCTGACCTGGTGTTCTGAAGTTTGCAAGAAGCATGAGCAGAGGTCAAAGATATATACTGTTCAGATTCTTGCAAGGTTATCACTTGATCAAAAAGAAGGACTTTCTACTTTCCTAATGAATTTTTAAGCTGACCTTTACAAAAGTGTAACTCCAGTTAGCCATATATAGGATAGATTTAGATTAACAGAAAGTTCATTATAAAACCAGAAATACCAAGTTCCACAGCAAAGACTTGTTCAGATAAGCAACCAAAATAATACATCAAACCAAGCAGAGAGAGGACCTGCATTAAATAAACTGATATGGTCTCACCTGTGTATGCCACAATAGAATAATGACACTATAAGTGTGAATTCTAGTAGATTTTTTAAGATCAGAGAAGGTATCAGAAAAGGGAGATACAGTTCTTAATCAGACTATCTTGTCTGATAGTGAATGTGCAAATAATGCTGTATGTCACAAAAATGTCTGCTTGTATCCTAAAAATAATGGATATCAAATACATCCCTCATAGTGCAAGTATATGCTAAAATCAGATTATCTTGACTCCTTAGATGGAGATGCTAGATGAATAGGAGTCGAAATTCTTTATCATTTGTGGGAAGTAGGTATTCTGAACAGACCTCTTGTGCTAAGTGGGCAGTGCTGAGTAGGTAGCACTCAATGCCCATCTTTCATGGCAGTAGAACAGGTGAGAGAATGGTGTCTGGGGTGTACAGAAGTGAAGGGGTTTGAATCTTCTGGGCCTCCTTGTGAGTGAATTTGTATGATTCTAATGTGGTTGATCTCTGCCTTGCACTGCAATCTTCTTGTTGATTGCTCTTTTAATGGCCAGCTGCTGGCCAGCTTCCCTTCCTGACACATGTTCTTTCTTCTCTTGGTACGTTGATTCTTGTCAGACTTGTAGATGGTATGTTGATTCTCGTCAGACTCGTAGAGAAATGGATTTTCTAGTGTGTTAACAACGTTCTGGTGACAGGCCCCAAATGGTATGTATGATCTGTATTCCAATAGCAGATGCCAGTGCATTCAGTGGTTGAGCTGGGCAGAGGGCTTGGAGATGGGTGATAGTCATTTGCTGCAGGGTGAGGTTTCTCTAATAACATACCATTTTTGTGAGTGATCTCAAGGAATCTTGAAATTACACACGAAAATCGAATTTGCATTCCTTGAAAGACTGCACCATATTCTTCTGTTTAAAAGAAAAGAATTCTTAAAAAGCATGGAGACATACAGATTAACTTTTGCAACTTTGCATTCTCAAAGCTAAACATCCATCCTCTCTCCAAGAACATCAACCTTATACTGATGTAGTACCACTGATTTCCACCTACTTATTAATAATTTACATGAAGTTACAGAAAAATCAGACACTTCTACCATGTCACATCAAAGCCCGGTTTCGTACCCTTGATTAAAACTGTTACAAATATCTTGATTATAGTTGATAGTGTTCATCTCACTGTAAATATGTGTTTTCACCATCTTCTCAAGCTGCCTCCTGCTAAGTAAGCAATCTGTTTTGCTGAGTAGAGACTATTAGATATTATAGAAAGTTACAGCATTTATAGTTTCACTCTCATTATGAAACACTGTTTACTTCCAAATTTCCCTTCTTCCTTCCCTCCCCTCTCCAGAATATACATAGCAATGAGCTGAATGGGCTCTGTTTTTCTTGAGTGTGTGGCATCAATCAGCACTTGCAAAGGATAGCGTATCCTTGGCTCTACTTGATTGAGATCTGCATTTTGTATTTACATAATTAATATACACATCCATATTTAATCTGTGCAGATGAAGACAAAGTCATGACTGCTTAAATACCACCAAGCCTGGCAACCTTCCAATGTTGCCAAAAAACTGTGCTCTAATGCTTTACTCTGGGTGGATCTGCAACTATTTAGCCAATGCTGTCACATGCATACCCAGCCTCTATTTTTTAGTTTGAAAAAAAGGGAGACAGGTTAGTAAAGCTACTCTTGGGTGCAGCCTTTCATGCTCCTATAGAGTGTTAATTGCTCAAATGAGTATTTGTTTCATGTTCTGCTTCCTCTCGACTCTTCCATTTAAACAAAAGAAGAGACTGTGTATTTCAGCCTTGCTAGTTGGAGCTCTTACCATAAAGGCCTTTTTAGGATTCTGTGTATCTTCCTTAACAGAAGCTGCAGAGGTAAAGTAGGGGCAATATGTTATTCACTGTAATACTTCCATGCTACTGCAACAGAACTAGGAGAAGCTGGTTTCCGACTATGTAGAAACTAGCTTTAAGCAGTGGTATGTTTCCAGCAGCTCCAAATACAAGAGCTTGGATAGCTTATTGCATTATCACATTAATGGCAATAGTAACACTGAATGGAAGAGTCCAATTTTCCTTTTAAGGCAGGTTAAGTATAGCACTTTTATTTCAACTCTGGTTATTTCTTTCTTTAAAATTTTTTTTTTAATGTATGCACACAGGGACAAAATTAGTAGTTCTGGCAACAGGGAATAATTCTAAAACAGTTGCATTTTCTCTCTTTAAGGAAAGGCAACACCTGAATTGGCACCAGAACTGGCTTTTTTCACCTCAGAGGTACACACTCATGTATTGGTCTGTTATTCTCTGTGGAGGAGATGACATCAGGGAGTAGGACAGGATCTCTGTCCTGCTGCTTGGAACAGAGGAACCATGTTTGAGTTCCCTGGATGGTAAGACAGAAGAGCTGGGAAGAAGCTGTTCCCTGTTCCCCAGCAGTCTTAAAACCACAAACATCTTTCTTTGGTTAGAGCACTGATATTTTGCATGCATTTCCCAATACTTGCATGTCATTCACAATAATAAACAATAAAACTGTACTTGGATGTCTCACAGTAAATATATTTCTTCATCAGGACATGTTGAAAAGATTTCAATATCATATAAAACAAAATGGCACATCGCAGTTTTCCTAATATTCTCTCAGATCCAACAGATTGAAATCTCCAGCCTTCTACAATCTATTTCCTTCCATTTGACCATCTAATGGGGATACCAACAGTAAAGAAAAAGGGGCTACATGCTTAATAATACAGCACATTCTCCTCAAAATCACACAGAAGTAAAACAGTTCTAACTGAACAACCGGGATATTTAAATCAATTCACTCTCCCTAATAACTAGCAACAGGGATCAAAATCTTATTTTCAGCCAGTTGGAAGCCTGGACCATGATCTGTCAAGCTCAAGAGGGCTGTATCTAACTGGCAGTTAGGTAAAAAAGACTGAAGAAAAGGAACACTAAAGAGCACTGAAGAAACACAGGAAATAGTATTAACAATTCAATGTCTACAATTCTTTAACTTAGCACTAAATATTCAGTACACGAGATTAGGTGAGACAAGTCTATTATTCAACCAGCTGAGGGTTTGCTGTGCTATGGGAGATATTCAATAGATAAAGTGCTAGTTGTAATTGTACTTCATTATTCAGATTCTAAGGTCTTCAGGGTAGAGAATACGTCTGTCTGTTCTCTAAAGCAAGTCTTTATGGTGCTATCTAAATGCCTCATTGTAGTGATATTGTCAAGTTGGATTTCTACTAAGCTTGTAACTTGGCTAAGGATCAGGTCAGTTGAGTACAGAAGGTCCCCAAATGAAGCTCTACCACGACCTCTCCATGTTGAAGGATACAGTTCCTTTCTTCTATACTTCATCACCAACACATGGTTTAAAATGAAGTGGCAAAGACAAGTGGCTGGGCTCTGAAAAATGGCATGGCAGAAGTGGCGTTGTGGGGTTTGATGCTAATTCTACCTCAGCGACTTTCTGTTCTGATTTCTCAGTGCATAACTAAGAAAAATATATCTAACATTCTTTTCTGGTAACTTACCTGTGATTCTGAAGATCAGTTTTTTCCTCCACTCTATATATTGGGCAGCATCACCCATCAAACTCAAAGGAAGGACACAAGGCAAAAATTAAGCTAATGCAGAAGCAAACCTGACATTAACTGAAGAGTTTGTCTGACATAAAATTGAGAGTTTTTCTGACATACAATTGGAAGTGGACATTAGGCATCTGTGTGTCCAAAAAGTTGAGAGCCTTTAGAGGACTCCCGGGATAGCACCCAGGGGTAAAAATGCAACTTTCTCCACTGCCAGGCAAACTGCACAAGCAGCAGGGTCTCTGAGGAAAAGGGTCAATTGCATCATGATTAGTGTTTAACAATATGCAAAAAACTGCACTTTGAACACTTAAAACACCAGCTACAAGCTAGTTGAGACAGTTCAGAGTGTGTGCACAGATGCAGAGGAGATGACAGTGTGTTCCTGGACCGTATCTGTTTGTTTAATAATGCTCTGCTCATGATTTCTTACACAGAGAGGAGACAACTTGCCCTATTTTGGGCATTAAGGAATAGAAAATGAACTTTCACTTCACAGCTTCACTTTGTTATCACCCCTTTTCAGCACAGCCTCATCAAAGAAGTGAGGTTTAGAAATCAGTGGAGCTCGTTAATTTTCAGTGCATGGTCCATAGAAACTCTGGCCTACTTTCAAAAGGTACACAGAAAATAAGTGACAAGCAGGGCATTGCCACTGCATTGATGTAGAAGAGCCAGGACACATCTGGGTAATGCTTCAGATATCAGTAAAAAATAAAAAATTGGAAACCTCTTTCTTAGTAAAGTAGATACAGATAAACTGGACAGGGACAGTTCTACCATTACCTTTTACAGCAAAGAATTTCAGCAAAAGTTTCAAGAATGTGACTAGCTGCATATGAGGCACTGACAATCTGGTCTAGTGGGTGGTGTCCCTGCCCATGGCAGAGGGGTTGAAACTAGATGATATTTAAGGTCCCTTCCAACACAAAACATTCTATTATTCCATGATTATTTCAAAACGGAGAAAGGAAGGCTCTCAAGTGCTGAAGACCAGAGAGAAACCTGCATTACTAGGTCTTGATTTCAAGCATTCCTTGATTGATCTTTCTTCTATGAGGAGTTAATCTGAAGAGAGAGGAAAAACAGCAGCTGTGTGGGATAGCTCATGCATGAGGTACCAATGAGATGTTTCTAGTGACATGGTTTTCTTTCTTCAGTGTCAGCCGCTAAAGTAGTTAGAGATGTGTGATTTTTCACATCCCAATGCTAATAACCCTGATGATTTCCTCCTAGCTAGCTCTACAGTCTCTTTTATTGGCATGGTAAGTCCTCTGCTCCTTATCTTCCTGAAGAAATAAAATGCCACCTGTTCTCTACAGAGAATTCGGGTAGAAGATGTTCTATCCCTATAAAAAAATACATGCATTTCCTGCAGGAAAAGTGCAATTTATGTTTATAGATGATATGAAAAATAGAATTTTTGATGTAACTGAACAGGTTTCTTGTTGTCCGTTGCAAAATTTAATTATCCCTAAATGAAGCAATGGCTCTACAGAAACTAATTACTCTTTCTACTTCTATGCGGTGACAACTCATTTTTATTGTACCTCTCTTCTTGTTTCTCCCACAGATGAAGCTTCCTTTGCTTCATATAATGATGAATCTGTCTTGAGTAAAACAAAAAATGGCAAGTGAATCCAAACAGATAGATGTGATACTTCCCCTGGATCTTTCAGAAAAGGCAGTAAACAGAAAATAAATTCCTATACTGGTAAGTGTTAAATCTTTCTCTGTGCTTTCCACTAAGTCCCACTGGAAATCTCTGCTCTGTCCAGAATGGTGACATCAGACTTGGCTGAGTGACATGGCGCAAAAGCATATTGTCCCCTCTTATTCTCATGTTTCAAGCTCTGCTCTGGGCTGCTAAAGCATCTTTCTCATGAGAGCTCCCCTTAACAGGATTAAGCAACTATAATAAATCCAAATTGAATTGTGGACTCATTGTACTCACATTTGATTCTATTACAGATTGCATTTGTTTCATTTCATTATTTACTGCCAGAAAATGAACAACCCTCTTTTAGCAGCAGGCATCAGGCTTACAGAATTGTGGCACAAGAACCCTAAACACACTTAGCCAAACAAGACTCTAGAGGCAACAGTATGTCTGCGAACAATACCGTATGTAAGAAACCAATAGCTTATTTTTACATATTTGTGTTTTGAAGCACATGTGAGAGAAACAAATCAATGATAGTAAGAAAACCAGTGCACTCTCAAAAAAAAAAACAAAAAACAAAACCAACAGATAAATTCATAGAGTCAAATATTTGGATTATATTTTAATTTGGTAAAATCAATATCTACTGCATATTTCTGGAAGGAGAAGACAAAGACTAATGAAACTGACACAATACATTTCCTTCATCTGATTTTACTGACTCATTTATTGCTGAAATCAATAAAATGAAGAAACAAATATTTTCAGGTTTCTTCTGTCCATTCCCACCAGCACCTAAAAGTAGTGTGTATCAAAAAATACAATATATTGTAATGCTGCAGAAAACAATATATGTTTGACCTTGCAACAACATGCCAAATTGTTTTAAATAAGCAATATGTACTTTAAAGTGAACAATAAGAACTATGGCAACTTGACCCAAAGTCAACTGGAATCCAAACCCCCATCATTGTTGGTTTTACAAGAGGCTTGATAAAATTCTAACTTCAAATGAGTGATTTTGCCTAAAATGTTTTACTTGGAGATACTGACCAGGAACTAGTACATTACAGTAAACCAGAGTGCAGCATAGGCCAGGTCTGCTGCTTGGTAACACCTGACGCTTAGAAAGAAAAAGAGAGAAGCAAAGCAAATGACTAGCTTACCTTTCTTGCTTCACTGACATGTCCTTGGAATGGCAACTTCAGGTCTCAAGGACAAGGAAAAAAAATCCTTGAAATCACAAGGGAAGGGAAATTATTTTAAAATCACATATATAAAAAAACCCCTCTTTGTTACTCATTTTTCCCATCACTCCATGTTTAATGTCTCAAAGACTACACTGGCTCAGGAAGGCTGCTGTAGGTCATTTATTGTCTGATGCATTAACAAAATGGTTACTAAATCTCCATTTTTGTTTCTATTTTGCCTCTGAGAAAATATCAACTTTTTTTTCTCCCCTAGTAAATTCTTATCCTCCTTCTGCTCTGCCAGTCAGACTCTCTTGTATGTGTTTTCACAAGCTGACTTTCCACCCTGGAGTTTTGGGTGCAGTGAGACTATTCATGTCCTTATAGCTGTGTGTGGCTACGGTTTTGTGCTGTGTGCTGCTAGGGAGAATGAAAGCAGGGGCTCTTCCTTTGGCTGGTTTCTTACTGTAGTATCTCCTGCCTTGTTGCTTTGGAACTCTCTGCCATGGAGGACAGCCTTCTGCCACTCCTCAGGGTAGTGAGGCACTGGAACAGGTTGCTCAGAGAAGTGGTTGAGGCCCCATTCCTGGAGGCATTCAAGCCCAGGCTTGATGAGACTGCAAGCAACCTGATCTAGTGCAGGATGTCCCTGATCACTACTGGAGGCTGGACTAAATGACCTTTAAAGATGCCTTTCAACACAACACATTCTATAATTCTATGATTCTAAATACAAAACTCCATGACTCTTTCCTTGCCAGGTCTGGGAAGTAAGCAGATTGAGCAGACCAAGGTCTTCCTGCCATAAGGAAGTGCTCCTAAGGAAAAAAGTATTAGAAAAATGTCTGAGGAGAAACCACTCACTCCCTAGCCCAGCACAAGCATCTATTTTTGGGTATGCTGGTGAAAATGTTGAATGTAATTGAATGTTCTTTTTTGTGGAAGGCCTTGCTGTATTTTAAATGGGTGCGGGCAGATTTAAAGTTCATCTTGATTTATGAAAGCTGTCTTAACAGATAATAATGATGTAAACTGCACTGTACTCCTTAAGGCTTAGTTTTATGGATGTGTGGTTCTGGCAAACACTGATAGGAGAGCTGGGAGCAGGAAAACTGTAAAATTGTCCCCATTTGTATTTTATTCTGCTATGCTATCCTGTAGAACAATGCCTATTGTCCACACATTTACATGGAAAGAACTAGCAAACCTTCAGGTTGCTGAACCCCTGGATCTCTCCTTCCTCTTGGGGCCTGCACTGTAACCATCAGTTTCATGTCTGTCTGCCAGTACTGTCCTACATACTCAAAGACCCAGTCCCGGGTTACACAGCTGGAATATTTTTTTTCCAGCACTGTTCCTAGATAATGAATCGCTTTGTCTGAAGTAGAAACTGACAAGCTTGAGTAGGATAGTGAAAAGTTTATGCAGTTGTAACTTTAACAATGAAACATCCATGGAGTGGATGGAGAGAACATGCAAACTATCGCCATTCCCACAACTACATCTGTGCGGAATATACTCTATTTGCTCATGCAAAATATGTGACTGAAGTAAAAGCTGATGAAAATCAATTCATACAAATTCATGAGCAGCACAATGTGAAGGAATAGACTTTGCTCACTTTTTATTCACTTTTCAAAATTACACCTGAGTGAATTGCTTGAGAAAATGTTAGAAAGAAAAATAATGCCAAGCATCTCTACATTACTACACTACATATCTTTCTAGAAGGACTCCTCAGACAGTTTCATAGAGAGAAAAATTCATTCCTGGGCAGGGAGGCTGGCACAGAGACATTTCACTTCCCTAAGCTTTCAGAAACCTTCAAAACAGAGCTTTAAAAGCAATTGCCCAGAATTTGGGTTGGCCTTCTGCTCAGCAGTGAATTGCATCCATTGTGAATTTCATCCATTGTGAGTTACATGTAAGGGGACTTTGATTTTTCACCTAAGAAGATACAGGAATGAAATGAGTAGGATGCATGATTCATTTCAACTGGATATCGTAGTTGCAATCAGCACCTATTGTCTTTGCTGCTTGCAAAGGACAAAGTAGGGCTGTCTTGGTATCCAGGAAGGAGCTATAGAGATTTATATATAAAAAGTGAGAAAGGGGAGGAAGAAGAGATTGGGGGAAGGAGTCTTTAGTGAGCTTTTTTTTTTTTTCCCTAATGCAATGACAAGAAGGTCTATTACTGAAAGAGTGGGTAGTAAAATGGTGTCTGTGTATGCTTTGACAGGAGTTAGAGATGCAGCTATGAAGGGAGCACCCCAAACCTCCATGTGAGTGGTATTATACACCATAAATAAGCTAAGGTTATTTTGCTGTAGTGAAAGTTGAAAAAAAAATTAATACCATATACAGTTCTGGGCACTAGTAAAATTGCTTAGTTAGAATTGAAAAGGTGTCATGAAGGAAAATCTTAAATACTCAAGAGGTTTGGGCTTTGAGTTATGAGAAGGGATTAGCCTGTGCTGGCCTCTGCAGTCTGAGGAGGAAATGAGGTAAAATGGGAGATTGTCAGAGAGGTAAATGAAATCCTGAGATGAACAGATTGAAGGCAGTAAGCTGTTTAAGATAGCAACTAATTTGAAAACAAGATGCCATGGACTAAAATTGGGATGGGTGCGTGCACAGGCAATTCAGACAAAATTACTTCACAAAAATAGCCTGCAATTTGGCATGGATGGGAAAAGTCAGCTACTGAAAAGTGTGTGTTGGGGAGGGAGTAGAGTGCAAACCCACTGTGAAAAGGAATAAGATTTATTTTTGAACAAGGGTAAAAATTCAAGGCTGCAGCCACTAACTGAATTTTTGAGGACATGCTGATATTAGCTACTTGTTGATTGCTTGGTATTTTCTGGGTTTATAAGGATGCACTTCAACAGATGTGCGTCTTCTGCTGGCAGTTATTATTGTGGAGTCCTTAAATCATTTACAGTGTCAACCAGAGCTCACGAAGTTTGGACAGACTCCTTCCTCAAGTACAACAGACTTTGGATCATGCTCCTCTGGAAGAAACCAGTAGAGCTTTATGATTTCCTCAGCTCTGTGGATAGTCTTGCTTTTTGATTACCAATGAGTCTGCCTAAGTGAATTACAGCTGTGGGAGAATATGGCTTCTTTAAGCCTTTTCTCATACAAGTGCTGAGTGCCCTTGGAGCCTCCCTTTGTTACTGATTTGCTCAGCACTCCCTCCCTGACAGTCTTAACTCATTCTGCTCACGTTTATGCTACTGCTATCAAGATTTCTAGGCATTGGCATAAAGTTTAACCTTCAGATCTTAAAGAGTCATAGACTAGATTTCGATGACATCTTGAAATCAATATAAGTAACGGTGGTATTTACTCCAAAGCTCTGAACACTAGGTAATTTTAAACATATCTTTTGAGGACCTGTCAGTGCTAATGATTAGAGTTCTGATATTGTGTGTACACTTGCTCCAGTTGTCAAATAACCACATATAGCCTGTAAGGCAGAGAAGCAAAGCCCACAAAACTCTAATTTGTACTTCATAATCTAATAAAATTCTTTCATTAACTTACTTAGCACAGGGAATGATAGTTTACATGAGCAAGTCTAATACATTACATGCAGAAAAGCGCTGCAGTAAACATATACCCAAGCCAACATGTCACAAGGTGATACCTTGATTTTATTTTCCAGCTTACAAATGCAGTGAAAAATAATGCTGTGACTGCAGTCTTAAAGACAACAGGTGAATTCAATGTGAGCACTGTCCACTCAGTCCTTCTTCTGTAAAGACATCTAGGATTAGAAACATTGCTGTGCTTATATTTTTTTGTCCTCTGATTAAGTAAAGCACTCAGAAAAATTTGCTAGCTAGGCTAAGTTTATAGTGCATTCTGGTTGATTGTTTTTCTTAAGGAATGAGTGAACAAAAAGGATGATGTAGTATCAGAGTATACTCAAGATCTGCATGACTCTATATTTTCCTATACACCCATTAACATAATGCAGAGGAGGAATGAAGCTGCTGGAATACATAATGTGAGCATTTCCATCCATTGGAAGCTTTTAAAAGTAATCTTGATTTTGTATCTGTGTATTCGGCTTCAAAAGTCAGAAAATCCTCCTAACCTAGCTTATCTTGCCACTGCTGAATTGTACTGTGTTTAACTCATTTTACCCTAATTTCCATCTGGAAATGAAAATGATTTTTTAACTTATGTTAAAATATAGCCTTTTCCAATCTATTCATTAAATGAGTATTATTTCCATAATCAGGTGTTATGTAGTATGAATCCAGATGTAATTGGCATCCTATTTTTAAAATGTAAATACAGAAGCTTGCTGTCCCAATTGTATATTAAGTAACAGCTGTGATACTCAAAGTATTACAATCTAGGCCAAGAGGAACTTAATTAAGTGACACCTCTTTCATAAGATGATTTTTTACCTTGTAACAGCATATATTTAAGTCAGAATTATGTGCTTGCTAAATATATTGGCAAGCTGACTGAAAGAAAGACACACAAAGGTTATTAATTAATTCTGTTTTGCTCAAAAGGAGAACAATCAACTGCATTTTATTAAAAAAACCCCAAACATACCTCACCAGAATAGTCTGTACTCTTTTTTCCACAAGTAATTTTGTTCTGTCTTGAGACATAGAAGCACATGAGTTCACAGAATCACAGAATGACCCGGGTTGGAAGGGACCCCAAGGATCATGTAACTCCAACCCCCCTGTCTAGCAGGGCCACCTAACAAACATCTACTAGATCAGGTTGCCCAGGGCCTCGTCCAGCCTGGTCTTGAACACCTCCAAGGACGGGGCATCCACAACCTCCCTCGGCAGCCTGTTCCAGGGTTCTACTACACATTGCCATATTCCACTTTCCTCTGGTACTTCATAACTAAAGTATGCAAAGACTCAAGTGAGAAAGAGCTATGTGCATCTTCAACCACAATATATAGAGCCAGGAATTCTTGCAGTGATGAATTCTTCCTCACAGAAATCAATAGAAATGTATTTTATCATAATATTAAGATCAATATTAAATAACTAAGCCAAGCTTTCCAAAAAATGAAGTCCCTAACTATAAATTTTCCCCTAAATCCAAGCTTTGAAATCTCTTGAGTCCATAGTATGGCCCAATACATTTTATGGCTGTTTGAACCATTGCTTTTACGCTTAACACCATATTTTGTTCTAGGAAAGGCTAATAAATGTCTCTGCAGCACTGAGGAAAGCCAACAGGGGACACTGGCTGTTCAGAGTATATTTTTTCAAAGCATTTTTCTTCATATTGCTGGAGGAACTAAATTAGCTGGGAAAACTCAAACTAACAACCAGTTATCCATCAAGGCTCTTTGTGCCCCGTTATAATTGCACACAATTGTTTTACAATGTGAAAGGCTAACAGAACATGCTCGCAGGGACAACCCTACACAAACTCATCAAATAGATAGTACTTCATGATTGAACCTGAAACAGTTCAACTTGGATAATAAAATGTAGGAGTCTAAATGACAAAGGCTATGAAGGGCTGGAAGGAAACCAAACCCTATGTCAGACACTACTGAAACAAGCAAGTGCCCACCTTTGCTGTATACAACCTTCAGTAATACATTACAACAGAGAACTACTTCTGGGGAAGCAATAGAAAAGCAGAGGGCACCAGGAAAATGTTCTGAACCTCAGTATTGTGCAGCCGAGTATCTAGCATCTGAGGGATGCAGCTTTGAGGAGATCCTCCCAAATGTGCTGCAATAACATTGCAAGTATTGCTACAGCAAATGAAGTAAAAACCTTGCTGCTGCCAGCATAAACAGGTTATGGGTGGATCCTAAGTTAAGCTCAGACAGTGGACAGAAATGGGGTCTGAAAGGTTTTATGTCCCAGTATTGCGTACTTCACAAAAAAGAAGATCTCAGCACCAGAATTATCTGGCCCTGTAACACTGGATAGGATATTCCAGAGTCTAAGCTCCAGACAGGCAGGTCTGGATTTAGGGCAACACTAGGACTTACCTGCAGGAAAAGAACCATATGTGCCTCTGACAGGATTCATCAGGCTCCTCATGCAGGTTGCAGCTTTAGCAAGTAGTACTGGGAAACATCACCTTCCTCGTGCAACATACACCAGATTATTAGATATTCTTTAATATTGTTTACAAACTCCATGACAAAATAATTTCTTAGAGAATATCTTTGTGATGCACAAACACTAAGGATGTCCTAGAAAAGCTAGGCCACCTGTTGGCCATCATGGTATCTCCCACTGCAAGAGCTGGTGGGATTTGTTGTGCCTGAACTCTGCCTGGGTCTGCGAGGCAGAGGCCAAAGAAGCTCCTGGTCTCCTGCAGTCTGCCTTACAGCAAGTGTGCATACACTGGCATGTGCAGGTGGCAGATGCAAATTTCAGTTTTGTTCCTGTGAGACAATCTGGACACCATAAAACAGTAAAGTGTGAAGGCAAAGGAAAGCAAAAGCAACACAAAAAAATCCCTTCTGCTCATTTCCTCAGGTCAGTGGCTGAATCCCAGCATTAGCAATGGGGAGGGCTTGAGACCAGTTTTCTTGATCTGGTTCCTTTTCAGAGCCTCTCTGCCCTCGCACAGCCAGGCAAGGTCTGCATATGGCTCAGTGCTAGGATGTTTGGGCCACTGAATTTCCTTCATGAGAGTGTCCAAAGGATAATGCAATGGATGTCCCCTCATATTTTAGTACAGACACATGGAAGGAAAAGATGCTGCGAGTAAGTCCAGTGCAAATGCTAGCCCCAAGTGACTTCTTCAACTTTGAGTCTCCTCTTCAGCAAAGCAAGCTTCCTCTTTCATTGAGGGTCCTCAGTCCAGAGATACTGTATGTAGCTTTGTGTTAGTGCAGAGCATCATTTTACAGCGCTTGAAGTGTATAGATCCTTGACATTTTCCCTCTATCTTGACAATGTTGTAAAGTTCTAGCCCAGCTCATTGCCAGTTGACAAGAGATTGCTATTTGCAGATACAAATAAGAAAGAAAAAGAAAAAATAACACCAAAGAACATCCATCAAGGTACATGACAGACGGACAACCCTTTTCATTTCACCTATGGCTTGAACTGGAAGGGCAGAAAACTGTTGTCAAGACCCACCTGCAGAAAAAGAATGGAACCTTCTCCATTCACCACTTCCTTGATCCCTCCTGTGCTTCTACTTGTTGTCATTTGTAAAGCTGACATTTGGTTGACAGATGCAAAGCCAGTGTCCTTCCCCATAGCTTCTGACTGTGGTGGTTTACTCAAAGCACTCTGCTTTTCTCTTGGCTTGAAGGAAAGTGCTACCTCATGTCTTTTTGCCTATCTGATTGTTACCCCAGGAATAAAGTTTAATTTAAAGCAAAACCAGATTGCTTTGTTTGTGGAACACAGTGATGGTGTTAGTACTTGGCACATACACTGGTTGCAGACAACTATTTCAACCTCATTTACAGCTGAGCTATAAATAACTCTTCTCATAGTTCAGCTAGCTGAGAGTCAAACTAGTTCTAGAGATGAGCTGTTGGAAAAAAAAGCCTTGCCAGTCCTCCCAGATGGATATTGTTTGGATTAGTACAAAAACATTCAACCTATGTTTTGCCTTCCATGTCATCCTCTTCCAGCTCAGCTGCATTGTATTGGCAGCATTCTTTTCATTAATGTTTTCATAGAAGATATGACTGTGACGTTTAGAGGAGACAGTGTCCAGAATACAAAGCTGTGGGCTCTGGACTCAATTTCCAGTCCACAGACAGGATTCCAGATTCAGTCTCCTAGTATTCCTTAGCTCCTCATGGCTCCTGTTCCAGGGGATTAACTCAGCTGGTGCAAACATAGAACTGTGGCAACAACAGGTACATATAGTGTTTTCTTTAGCTTTTTAAGCACCTCATGGGATTTATGCACCTCATGTGCTGTTTGTTTTTTGAGTCCGTGGGTTGCTCAGGAGGAACAGTTATGTTTGTTGATTCAAGTACCTGACTACATCAATACTGCCCAAACTTATGCTGTGGGAAGCTACCATTCATTTCTAAGGCATCTTTTGCATTAAATAACCTCCCTTCCCATCTGTGTGTTTTTCTTTCAGCCTGTTCAAACCTGGATGGATTCTACACACCTCAACAGGGATGGGCTACAGAAATAAAATTCACTCAGACTGACAAAGTGCACTTGGGAATAGGTAGAAGATTTGGTACCAAATGGGAGTTTCTTAACATTGTGGTAACACAGATGGTATTTTAAGAAAAAAAAAGCCTGCCTACACAATTTCTATGATTTTAAGTGAGCAGTGGATGGTTATAGATTGAAGCTTGTACTCCACATGCTGCTCTCTTAGGCCTTTCCACTATGCCACCAAGCACCAAAAACAAGCCAGATCTTACATGATAGAAGAGGAGCACAGAATAGCAAGAAAATAATGCAGCCTTACCTTGAAGGTACACATATCAACAGCTGCCCTATGTTAAAGAAAACCATAAGAGGTTCATAGAAGGGCAAATAAAATTATTGGAGACATGAAAAACACTTTCACATTAAAGAGGTTGTGCCAGCACTGTTCAATTTAGGAAGGAAAACGGTGAAGGAGAGTATGATAAAAATACATTAAATCTTGTCTAGTATAACATTGATGGTTGAAAATATTCAAATAAATTAAAAAGCAGGAATTTCCAGACAGATCAAATTAAAACCCTTTTCACATGGGAGATAATTAAACTATGGAACTCTCAGCTGTGAGGAACCAGGGAGGTCAGGTACTCAGTGGGACTACAAAAGGGCACTATTTCTGTCTGGTAACAAGGCTCTCCAGATTTACAACAGTTAGTGTTCATGAATTTGAAGATATTAACATCTGAACTGCAAGGAACAAATTGGGAATAGCTTTTCATGGGAATAGCTTTTCAGGGTCAGGAGTGGGAGGAGCTGCCCTGTGATTTCTCATTCTTATTTCTGAAACATCATCTGAAAGCTAAAGCAAGATTGCTGGAGTGGTTTGGTCAACTGCCTGATAAGAACAGTGGTCACATTCTCTGAGGGACACAGATCACTACCTATGTGATCTAGCCATGCTGGAAAGCTGAAGTACACAAAAGGGAATGAGACACAAGAATACGGCAGCTCTCTGCAAGCTGCTCCATTTGGTACAATGGTTTCCATATCTGAGGTGGTCTGAATCTACCAGCATCAGGGCTGATACCCCTGCACTCATGTCATGATCTTGCACCCCATCTGCAGTACCATTAAAACACAACGCTCTTGCTTTCCTGCTAAGCATTTGTCTGACCTCAGGCAAACCCCACAAAGCATTAAGGCAAGAAATGGAAAAACAAGGCCATCACCCTCCCACCCCCTGCCTAACCAGGCGGGGGGCCAGGAGGCCCCCCGGCCTTTCTCCTCCCCCCATATCCCCTTGGAAAATGCAACTCACCAGTGGTGTGTCCTGCAGCAGAGACACCAGGAGAAGCATCCCTCAGGCCCCATGGAGAGGGCAAATGGTAGCTGATGCTCTTCCCTGCCGGTATTAAATAGGAGAGTGGGCTATTGTGGAAGAGCCGGGGAGGAGTCTCCAGTGGAGCCCAGGTGTGTGGGACCTGAGGGAAAATTGGCTGGAAAAAGGTTGGTGTGGGGCAGAGGCAGGGGATGGGGGGAAGGAGGGCTATGTGGAACCTACCTAGAGGCAAAATGGGGGGGGAAATGGAAGGACTTAAGTGTTCACCGTGAGGGTGGTGAGACACTGTAACAGGTTGCCCAGAGAGGTGGTGGAGCTCTCATCCCTGGAGACACTGAAGGCCAGGCTGGATAAGGCATTGAGCAGCCTGTTCTAGTGCAGGATGTCCCTGCCTATGGCAATGGAGTTGGAACTGGTTATCAGCTTAGCTGATACGCGGAGATGTAACTAAGTGCTTGAAGGAAAAACTAACTGCAGGGTGAAGAATGTCTGGGCTTCTGCCTGTAAGCGTTAACACTTGTTTGCTACGACTAAGAAGACCACGTGGTTGCTGGAGGGGTTTTGCTATTGTTGGCTAGTTACCCGATTCGGAGGTGTCGGGTGCAGGTTTGAATGGCGACTGATGCCATTGATGTGACTGATGCGTGTGCCTGATTAGACTGGCTGTGTGGTGTGGTATAAACCTAAACAAGGTGTGTAGGCAATAGGTTTGTAACGTGTGGGAACCGGAGGGTACGTAAGTTAACGAGGCACACACTAAACCGGCATTTTGCTTGCATCAGGCTGCATGCCGTCTCTTAATTGCCATATGGCCATACTTTCATTCCATGTTTATGCAAACAGACTGGGCTTTCCCAAGGAGCGGAGAAGTGGCTTGAAAAACTTCATAAAGATTTGAAGGTTGCAGGGCATCTTAATATCATAGGTGACCATTTCTGATAGTTCGCTGTGGTTGGAAGGCAGCTGAGGAAACAAATGCAATTTAAGTCTGTGTCTTTTCACAGCAGAACTGTGACAGTGTCTAAGCTTGACACAGTGTGGTTTAGAAGCACTTCATATTTGTCTTCCTGCCTGCACTCCCTGACAGGCAACTTATTAATTAATTTTAACAGCAGGTGTGAATTGTCATGTTAATCGCCACGCAGCTCCTCCAGCGCAAGAAGTGCTCAGTGATACGTTGCAGCTGGGCCTGAACTCATTTAAGAAAGGGTTGCGCAGGCATATCTTAACAATTTCCCTCCACTTAGGAGGAAGTGTACACTTGAAAGAAATTATGCTTAGACATGAGATCCCTTCAAAGTCTACTTCTATGCAACATGACGGATTCTGCCCCCAAGTATCAACATCCCACAAAGACAGGTCAGGTCATATCTAATCTGAATAAGCATTTTTTAACCAAATGTACTGGCGCTGTGAGGAGCCACAGCTCCTGCTGCTTTTAGCTACTGATCTGCTTCTATTACGAAGTGTGAATTGCTAAAGTAGATACACCTATTAGTCTTTTTTTACTCGTACTGCTAGGTTCAGCTATTTTTCCGAATATTTCCAAGAATTTCAGGTCCAAAAGCACAATGAAGCATAGTTTCTCTGAGAGAGTCTTACTTCCCTGTTTAGGAAAAAAGTCAGGGGCAAGAAGCACTCAGGCTTAGAGAACTGATATCTACAGGAAGTCCAGGTTTATTTCTTTGAGTGATCTTTAGCTGCAAGTGAAGAACCACACACGAAGTCAGTAGGTTTGTGCTCCCTTGTAACTGGCCCTGTGAGTGAGGAGTACAGGAGTATGTGGTGGCAGAGGACAGCCTTTCCAGACTTGTTGGAGTTAACAGAGGGAGAAAGGTTGTAGCCAAGCTTTTGTAGGGAAATGATTGAAAACAAGATCATATTCCCAACCAGCTGAAGAGGAAACATAGGAAGACTAATCTATCTCCTTTTGCTAAAGTTAGCACTTGGGTGTAACTCCCTCTGGGCCAATTAAATTTTCATTAAAAATCAATTTATTTGGATCAGGATTTCATTATCTGTTCTTCAGTAATCTAAAGCAAATGCCTTCTGTGCTTTGGCAGTTTCTTGAGTCCAATTTGCAGCATATCTTCAAAATCTGTTTATGTTTAATAGTGACAAAACTTTATGGGCTGCTTAGGTACCTAGATTTTTGTTTATCCTCTGGAACCACAAGAAATTTCCATGCTGAATCATAACGGAAAACTGCAAAAGTCAAAAATAGTTGTAACTTTCATCTGAAAAAAAACCCAAGAAGTTAAGGCCAACTGACAGTTGTGCTTTAAGTCTTACTAACTAGATCTTGGTGCTTTTTTCTTCTCCTTTGACAATTACATTCTAGGTCAAAATAAATCAGGACTGGAAATACCTTTTTCTTTCATTGCAAACCAAAACCATTTAAACCAAGAGTTTTCCTCAAAAGGTTTTATAATTTAATCTGCTGGCATTTTATGTCAAAAAATACTTAATTGAAAATTTCTGTCCAGTTGAATTTCCACTCATTCAGTGCTCCCATATTTACTAACTATTGGCTATTTTATGGTATAGTGCACCTTTTTAATTTATGAATAAGGAAAATTTATATCTAGTTTTTACTAAAACCAAAACATGAAAAAATGTTCTTACCATAAATTCTTGTAACTCTTGTGTTGCATTCATCAAACTGGAATGATTTATCCTTTTCAAATGCTGAGTGATAAGTAGCTGAAAATTGCATGGATTTATAGATATATATTGTGTGCCCTTTTAAAATATAGCAAGGACACAAACTGGCGTTATTCTATATTGAGGACATGTAACACAAAGTTACAGCTGTGAACCATGTTTTTAAAGTTTATTTATGGTTTTCAGTGCTTCAAATGCATGTGAAAAATCCATACACAAATGAAAGCTAAGCTGTTCTGCTGTTGCTAACAGTTGTGGTAAGGGGTTGGCATTTCTGTTTCTTGTGAGGTACAGATGAGGTACAGATCTTTCAGGCTGTGTTTTGAGGAGACTTGACTGGAAGGATGATGACATGGCTGAAGAAACTGTCAAAGTTTTCTCTTGGTAGTCATGTGGGTGGTGCTGATATTCAGTAATTTATGAACTAAGGTGTATACAGAGTTGTTTTCTTTATTCTCTGGGATTTTCAAGACCATACGATAGATTTTATTTGCAATTACCTGCTTGCAGACCTCCTTGCTCATATTCTTCCGTTCTCTTATCCTTCAAAATGCTTCTATCTTTTTTTTTTCCCCAAGGGCCTCTGAAGGAGGCACTAATCAACTTTCACTGCAGAATTCTGCAATAACTTGTTTGTTTCCTTTATACAAGAAGGAACGGCAAAAAGATGAGAATTATTAGCCAGAGGCCAAATCACTTTCTGTTTCCAGTGTATGGGAGAAAGAAAATTATCTGAGAGTAGATCTGTTACTTCCTAATTTTGCAGTGTCCCATTGAGGGTTCTATGCCACCAGCTAAAGCAGTGGAAAAGAGTGTGGGAGGCAGAAGGCCAAACATCAGGGCATGACATGATGACACCAGTGGGCTCTGAAAAGCCAGTGCTGGCATTATTCTGATTTTTTACTGCTTCTGCTCATGTGTCATCCAAGTCAGGTATTCTGATTTCCACTGGCTGCCTGGGTTGTGTCTTTCCTGCCCCTTTGAGGGCTCATCTATGAACTTGGTGACTTTGTGCAACTGATAGGAAATAGGGGAAGGTGGGAAGAGGGAGTGGGGCTGAGAAATCAGCACTGAAGTGGGTTTCCCTGCCCATGTTGGGCTGTTCAGCCATGTGCAGCTTTGGATATTGGATTTAACTCTGGAAATAGTCCTTCAGAATCATTGCAGAGTGAAACATCCATAGCATTCCATGGATTTCTCTGCTTTTGTGTTGGTTTTCAGCTTTGGACTTCTGATAGTGACAATAATTGTTTTTAAAATATAAAAATCCCAGCTACTGTCAAAAATTAGGGAGTGACATTGGATTTTCTCTTGAGACCTTTCCCTGTTGGAAAAAAAGGAAAATCAGAGCTGATAGTTCTGGCATCTCTTAAACAACCCTTGATCCTTTTGAATTAATTACATAGCGTAAAAGGGTCTGAGCTACTCCTGAGTTCATAGAAGTTGACAGTTACTCTCTGGAAAGCAATAAGGATGAATATAATTTTTGTAAAGGGAGATCACATTATCTTTTGGAGTCAATGGGAACCTAAGGTGAGGAAGCAAGAAGTATCCCTGTCACCTGCTCATTATAGAAATTCAATGCAGAATCTAGTATCTCCAGCCATGAGATGAGGCTTTACCACTCTGGTTTTAAGGAGACTTCCTGGATCCAATGGCATATCCACCTGAAGTTCAAGATAGCTTCTCTGAAAATTTAGCCCTGCTAGAACAAATACTGATTGTCAGCCAGGGCTCTGTTTTAGGCTTGTTGCAAGCAATGTCCAGAGAATCTACACTCTTATACAGTTACTTCATCTGTACAGGCAAGGATTCAATTTTTCCTCCAAGTGCAGTTTTTACCAACTCCATTTTGTCATGCTGTGTATGGATTTGCTAAAACATGCCACACCCTGGCAGACTGTCCTATTCTGAGTCTCTCTTTATGCTTTCCTCTATGAGCACTGTCAAAACTGTCTCTTCAGGCTGAAAATTCTGGTTTAAAATCTTCCCTGAATCTCTGTACTTTAAGAGAGTAAATTTTAGTTTCAATGTAGATCAGTCAGCTCCTTCTTTTCAGTTTAGGACAGAGGATAATATCTTGCTGACAATACCCATAGTGTATTTCACTTCTCTTCATCTGCTCTTTCCAAGGAGTAAAGATGAGTTAAATCTCCTGTTTTCAATTAAAGTCTATCTACCAGAGTTGGATGTTGCTGTTGTGAGTCATAGAAGTCTGTGGTAATGAGTTCTACAAGCTAATGATACCTTACATAAAATATGCTTCTTTTAGAAAAGAACTCTGTTAGCTTTCAGTCCCTTGTTAGCAATCTAGTACTCTTTTTTGCACCTTCACTGTACAACATAATTTTATGTACCTCCATTGCAAATTCTTTTTGTTTTGTCTCAAAAAACAGTTTTGACCTTTTTCCTTTGTCTTAATTGTCTTAGACTTACTGAAAGCTGCCACCTGTCTCTCTTGTGCCTTCTCCCTCTCTGAGGACCTTTGATTCACACTGTTCTCTGAAGAAAAGTTGCTGCAGTGCAGCAGTCTCCACACTTTGGGTGTGGGTGATGCTTCTTTGGCAATTAACAGTCACTCTGATTAAGGGAAGTGAAAGTACCGATATAAAGAAACGTCTGGTAAAGCACCACTAATATTTTGGTTTAGGACAAGGATGCAGGCTCACAGACATTTTCAGTCATGAATATGAGTAGAAAATATGCTTCTGTCCAAAGTTCTATCTAAAATTCAATGGCAATAAAATTCTGTGTGTACAACACAGAATAAGTTATTTCTTATGATTAAATCTCCTACAACTCTGGAAGAACTCTTCTTGCAATCTGCATCCTGAGAATACCCAGGCAATATACCAAGAAATCAAAATGGAGATTTTTGGCATACAAACCTCTGTTGGTGGTATGAAGTTGGTAAAAGAGCCATAAAAAGCTACTCCAGGCCTGTTGCTTAGATGAACTGTATAATGAGATGCAGAAAGCTCACCTCAGGCCTGATTTAATTCATGCTGACAGAAATTACACTTTTCCACTGGTTCCACTGAGAGCTAAACTGGCTGCCAAAACAGAAATTGATCTTTCTGTTCAATGACAGTATAGTAAAGAAGCGCCACATGCTTGCTTTGCATTGACTGTGGGCTCTTCAACATCATTTTGACACTTTTGATCGAAAAGAAGCAGTTAAAAATGCTCCGTGAAGAAAAACTGTCATGTGGGGCTTGGTACCTCTCTGAATTCCTAGCAGCTTGTAACTCATCAAGAGAGTGTGTCTCTGTGCTTGACTGAGAAACAGTGATTTCTGAGGAGAATATTCACTTCCACTCAATAGAATAATAAACTCTGCTACAGGGACATCTGCGTGATTCAGACTCTGCCTCGAGAGTATAGAGACTGTATAAGCACTCTCTACTAATTAATACTGCACTGTTACCCCACTAATTAAGGCACTCTCCTGCCATTTTCCAAAGTAATACAGAGCTTGGAAAGATGTAGCCATGAAAATCTAAATCATAATGGAGACCCCTCAATGGGGCATGCTGAGGCCAGGGACCCTGAGAGGAACCCCAGGAGTCCAGAGCTTCCCTCCAGGAATGCAGAAAATTTAAATTTATTAAGTTTTGAAGACTTTATATAGTTATAAAGACAAAGGTGTGTGCAGCACTCTCCCATCCCAGTATAATCTCACAGCTATAGAAAGCAAGTTTTTGAGTGACACAAGACACTTTAAGATATTTTACTTTGAATCCAGCTGTAGATATACATTGAAGGTCATCTGAGTCAACTCAGCTGATAAATGGTGGTTCTTTGGTGTAAAGACGGCAAACAAATAGGTTATGCATTATAACTATTGCATGGCTTGCTGGATGATGAGTTGAGACCTGTGTGAAAAGGACTGAGAATAATCTGGGATTTTGTTTCTTACCAGTGATATTAATATCATTGAAAAAGTTCTCACCATCACTTAGGAAGTCATGAGAAGGACAGCCTCATGTCTCAGGACATATATATACATCCAGAATCTGGCTACAGCTGTTTTGCTCACAAACAAAAGTGGAAATCAAGTGCTAGATAAAAGTACAGAACTTTCTGGGCTTGTACGTGTATGAAAGGGAACATTTAACTGGAAGATAGAGCTGCTGAGTGGGAACAAGAAATAAAAGCACTTTCCTAGTTGTTGGATGAGGAGAGTTGTTGGAGAAATCAAAGTACCAAAATAAGGAAAATGAAGGCATTTTGACATTTCCAGAGTGGAAAAGGGAGAGCTGGCATTTGAAGGCAGCACAAAGTTTCTTGCAATCAGTTGGAAAGGTATTTTTAAAGTCTGTCTGAAAATTAGGACTGCAGACTCTCCAGAAGGTGGCTTACCTGAATTGGATGTCCTTCCCCTCAACTGACCTCCATGGCTGCACACATACAGAAAAGGAGCTAGAAAAATGCTGGGATAGGCTCTTTTCTACTTTCTTCTTCCCTTTTTTTCTGAGAGCCACCATGTTACAGGGAGTACAAAAAGCAGCATGGTTCAGATATTGAAAGATCAGCATTCTGGTGAGATACAGGTTGAGCCTGAGCAGCTCCCAAGAACAGGTGCATGTCTGACTGCACCCCATGAATGCCTCCTCATGGGGATGAACCTGCACCAGCCCCACATGTTGGTGACTGCAGGGAGGAAATTTGACTGCTGGAGGGGGGCAACAGCCACAAAGCACTAGGAGGAATGTTCGTGCTCTTTGTAGCCTCAGTTGACACACAGTAGGGTTTCTGCCCACAAGCAGCACACAGCTGAGCTTATCTGTCTTCCCAGCTCTCAGCCCATCCCTTACCTGTCATGCACTCAGCCGGTTCCAAGAAAAGAAAGCTAAGAGACTGGTGACTTTTTAATGCTGACAAATGTTGTCCACTGCTGATATAATTTGCTGCTTAAAGTGGTAATGGACTTTTTATAGATATTTTCTCGAACCATCATCCGTGAACAATGGGTTTTTCTACAGAAATGTGTGTCTGACAACCCTAAAGCTCTTCTAATTTACCCCAGCAAGATGATACAGAGAATAACTTTAAGAATTAACTTCTTCTTCACCTCTTTGATTCTTTCCCCAGTACAGGTATTACAAACAGAGACCTACATAATGAAGACTCAAAATGCAGCTGCATTCCCCTGTAGCTCTACCCTCCATTTCCAGAATTAACTCAAATAAATTATGCATTTCTGGATCCTTAACCAGGAGAAGTCCGCACAGTGACAGTGCAGAGTCACTCAGAAGGGAGAAAAATATGACCCTTCAGTGCTATGAATGACAGCTATTTTTGCCTTTTGGCTGGTACATTGCCACCTGGGATAATTTACTAAGAGAGGAAATAATGAAATTACTGCAGTGCCAGGCAAAGAAGGTAAAAAAACAGAGGGAGGAAAGGAAAAATTTCCAACAAAATCATACTATAGAACAATAAGAGTGCCTCCCACCTGCAAACATCTCAAAAACATTTCCATGGAGCCCCAACTTCTAAGTTGGCTTCAATTTGTAGTGGTAAAGAACTCAAATTTATTGAAAGGAGATAGGTAAGAGTTTTGGAAAGGTAATGTCACGAACACTTCTAGGAGATTGTAGCAGGTGTGAGCACTAACATTATTTTCATTTACCCTGAAACTTGCTCCCCTTGCACATAAAACACAGCTTTCCCATTAGTCTGTATTGTCCTGGCTCTGAACTGGTTTTGAACTCCTGTGTTTCCCATAGTGATATCCAGGGCACAGATAAGCTAGCTAAGATCCTCTGGGGTAACAGTGCCAGGTGTACAGAAACAGCAATAATAGCTCTGCTTAAATTATGCTTAAATTGTTACTTTTTGGTGTGCTGACAGTTATTCACAGTGAGTTACAGTTATACTTGTCAGGGAGAGCCTGCATGTATGGTGACCTTCTTGTGAATCAGCACTCAATGCAAGGCCCTTTAGGGCAAAGTGATGAGCTGGCTGCAGTTTTAAAGAAGGATATACATTCATCTCTGTGTCAGGTTATCATGCTTTACACATTCCTACATGAATTCCATTCACAAATACACACCTTTCATTCTTTACCCATCTTCTTTTCCTGATCACCTTCAAAATGTACCTTTTGCAGCTTCTATTTTAATGGCTGTTTTTACCTCCTTGCTGATATCTTCTTACTCTAAAGCAATAATTTCAGTTTGTTCCTTTGAGATCATCTGAGGAATCTGGCCTTACGTTGTTTACTCATGCATCCTTTTCAGTTTTCCTCTTTATAATATTTTGCAAAGGTGACAGCACAAAAGAGCATTAGAAGGAAATCAGAGTTCCAGCACACAGGAGCAAATATCCCCAGCCTGCTGAAAACAAAATATCCAGGGCCCTGCAGACCAAGCCTGCACAGTCAGTGAGAACCACTGAAACAGCTGCTTAAATACTCATATTCTAGCATTTTAATTCTAGAAGGAAAATCTATTTGGCCCCCAAATGAGAAAGTAGGATTTGTTTTCACTAACTCAACACTCATTTTAGCCACAGCATTACCTGACACACTCCCTCCAACAGCAGCAGTGGGAAACAATCCTGGTCCTCCCTTGGAAGCTGCACTAGGATGAACACAGGAAGTGGTGGGTGGCCAGTGGCAGGGGTGGCTGCTTGGTTAGCTCCCATGTGCTCCCCACATAGTTACACTTCTGGCATCACAGTTAACAGCATCAACCACATAAGAGAATTCATGTTTGTATGCCAGTCTTCACAGCCTAGTACTGGTAAGCCAGAGTTAAGAATTTCTCAGGTAGGATGGTTTGAAACCTATAGAAAACCAATAAAAATATGGAGACCACTAATCCTACATCTCTCCTTCTACCGCTTTTTTCCATGTGTGAGCAATTTCATTGACTACTGAGTTTAAAATGTAGGGGTTTCTATAGATGACAAGATCATAGAATCATAGAATGGTTTGGGTTGGAAGGGACCTTCAAGATCATCTAGTTCCAACCCTCCTGCCATGGGCAGGGACACCTCCCACCACACCAGGTTGCTCAATGCCTCATCCAGCCTGGATAGAAAAGGAATCATCATGAACAAGGGAGGTCTGAGATTCAAGATTAGTAGATGGAGAAGTAGCCACCATAATTCCCATGATGTAGCTGGAGAAGTGAGATGGTAGTATGCATATACCTGACTCTGTCTTTTGCAATCCCAATTGATGACAAGGACGGAACCTGTGAAATAGCCATCCAGCCACGTGGTCAGACAAGAAATTATTTAAATATTTTTCCCAGAAATATTAATAGGACAATGACTGTGTTTTCACACATGGCTTTGTTTAGGACATAGAAACCCAGCTGCTGTTAGCAGTCCTCCCATCATGGCCAAGGTACATGGAAGTATACAACATACAAATGGTGCCGGCCAAATACTTTGCAATGATTTGGACATAAGAAGATGAGCATACAGCAGGAATGGAAGATTTTATAGTCATGTCACCCTCCTAGCTCCAACTCCAGATGGGACAAAGACATCTTTCCTTTACCTGCCTCTACCCCCCCCATTACATCAGAGAAATGGAGTCATGCTGTGGGTATATCCATAGAGTAAAATACATTTTTCCTTTTGAGATTCCTGAAATAAGGTCAGGAAATTCTCTTCCTGTTCACAGACTTTCTGCAAGCTAGCAAAGAGGCTAAATTAACTGCATACATTATTCATTACAAATTATTCACTCTATGCAGCACATACTGATTGTTTAGAAAATTCATTCTTTCTGTCCTAGAAATGTCACTGGCTGTAACTCATTACCTCATCATTGACAAATTCTGTTGATTGCTTGACTAGTTCCTTTAACTAATCCAGGATTATGCTTCGCAAGAGTAATAATAGCCACTTCCCTCGCACTTTGCACATGAGGTTCTCAAAACACGATTTCCAAATGCTAATTAATCCCCAGAGCACCTGGGAGGTGAAGTGTTCCTATCCTTATAGCAGATTTGTAGCTCTTGAACCTTGTCAGGAGGTGGAAAGTCATTCTGCTGACTCACACAAGCAGCCAGGTCAGGTGGGTCTCATTAGCTTCAACCAGCCACAATAAAAATCAGAACACTAAAAAGAAATGGAGACAAAAAAACCCAAGTAAGAGAAGGTGGGAAAGCTGAAAGAACAGTAGGTAGTACATGTATTAGCTGCTTTAGGAAGTGCTTTAGTGGTTTCAGAGTCTTGTTCTTTATGTAGTCATTAAAGTAGCTGGATAAATTATAGAACTAAATGTGGATGAATGTTTCCAGTTGGACTTGCTGAATAGGTTGAATTTTTCAGGCCCACCTTTACTTATGTTGTAGGACATGTTTACAGACTTGCCTATGCTAGTAGGCCAGAAATTTTATTTATTGAGTTATTATGTACCTGTAGCTAGCTGTTCTATGTTGCTGCAAAAAGTAGAGCTGCTGTGTGTTCCATGTTAAGTGTGCAGTGACTATTTTCCTTGGCCACTGACATGTTTGGTAACCTGGAATTTCTTCTTATTATTTCAAAGATGAAGCTATTTGACTGCTGGTAGAAGCACCTGTTTATCACCTAAACCAACAAACAAGACAGGCTGGCAAACAAGCTTGATTGATAGTAGAGTGGTTACATTGGAGTTTTAAAAGCTATATACTTGAGCCAGATGATCTTTGGCTACTACAAGAATTGGTGGGGAAAAAACATTTTTGCTGTATATCTGCTGTATCCCTTACGTCCTTTCTCTCTCACATCTATTAGGAAACTGAGGTATGCAAAGCAAGAGAAATTTATTCACTGAAAATATGGGCAAACATGTGAACTTGAGTCTTATCTCAAAGTCTTTCATGAATAGCATTACATCTTGTGGTGTGATCAATTTTGTCTCCATTTGTTGATCTCTTAAAAGACCAAGTGGTATGACAGCTAAGTACTGTGATAAAGCAGAGCTCTGAAAGCCCAGTGCTTTGTAGCAAAGGAATATCAAGCAAAAACACTAAGAAAACTGGTGGTGATGGTGAGTGTTATCACTGAATGTGAAGAACAGGGGCTTTGAGCAGAGGCACTCAAATAGGTGTTATTCCTTTAAAAATAAGCAGAACTGGAGATGTAGGCAAAACAAATGTTACCAGGGCTGGATAATTTAATGTATGCTGAGGGGATGGGAATGAAACAGGAGAGTGGGTGCATGACACTTAACACCGCCTTTGTCTAGATGTGTGCAACATAGCAGCTACAATTTGTTCTTTAAAAATGTAATTATCATCTGAAAAAGCAAATCTAGATAGGTTGCTCACATAGGCAGTACAAGAGGTAGGGGGACAGTTCATGGCTGTAAACTGTAGAGTGTGGATGCTAATGTTGTTCTGGAACTGATGTATTTTTTAAAGAAGAGGAGAGGTGGAAAAAAAATCCACCAAACCTCCTGAAAGCCAGGAACACTCATGGTTCAAGGGAAAAACAATAGTTTGTCAAGCAGGGGGGTTTAGACACCAAGCGTGTGACAAACAAAAGCTTATAGGTTGCTGCAGGATATACTGCAGGGCTCTATGGCATTGATGTGAGGTTTTGATTAAATAAAAGCAGTAAGGGTATGGAGAACTGTGCTTAAATTTTCAGTAAAATATTCTTGCCAGCCTTCATTGATATAAAAAAAAAAAGAGGATTGAGTCCATATGACCTAATTCTACTCTTCCTTGCACCAGCACACAAGGGAATTGCTTTCTGGAGGTTAATAGTTTCAGACTTGTATGTAAATGAAGGAAAATCTGGTCTTAAATCTCCAGAAAGCAAAAAGCAGAGACAGGATTTACTGCAGACCACTTCCACAGAGGAATTCTGGGGCTGGCAGGGAGGGACTGCGCATTTAGAGAAACCTATAGCAGGACCATTCATTCTGCACTTGTTCTCCCATTTCAGTGCTGGGGATAATAGGAATCTCAGATTGGGCACACACCCACAATGTGCTGCAGTAAAGGAGATGGCACTACCACCCTATTACCCCACTGGTACTGCAGGACCTTTCAAGCCCTTAGCAAGGGGAAAGGAGACCAGAGCCTGTTTCTCCTGTGGACAAGTACTATGTTCAAGCAGGGTGAACATGGCAAGATTTAGTTTTGCCCCAGTGGTAACGAGGGAAGCAAAGCAGGTAGATAGGACTGACCACACTGTCACTCACCACAGTGCCACAAAACTACAGCCTGACTTTGCTCGTTTCACTTCTTTCTTTCACAGACACACTCTGTACCTCAGATGCTCTGTCGACTGCTGAGATCTGTCCCTGGCTGGTGGTGCTAAACCATTTCTGAGTGGATACCAAAGATACTTTCTAGGTGTGGAGCTGACAGATGCATGCAGGCAAAAAATTGTCTGTTGTCCAGGAGATAAAAATACTTTCTTGTGCTGACCAGTATCTTTCTTTGACATCTCTCTCTCACCTGTGTGATAGCAAGGAGGGTAGGGTGGGACCAAATACAAACTAGATATGCTAAATAGCCAATTTGCACTCAATAATGAGGTTTCAAGTCAAGGAATTGCAGTAATTTTCCTCTTCAAAGGGCAGAGAAAACAATAATGTGTTTGCTGGGGATATCAGACATCTGAAAAGTCAAATGCATCCCTGGTGAAGCTTTACAGGCTTCAACAAAATCAGCCTAGGATCAACAGTAGGCTTGAAAGTTTTCAGATGAGAGCTATTAATGGCACACCTCTTTGCCTGCTGAAGAATGGATAAAGTTTTTCTGCTGTTTCATCAGCTGCAGACTCAAAGACTGTCTGCAGTTAGTGAAAATAAGTCTGTATTCAAGGGAGAGCAAGCCCCTGTGATCTGTGTATTAGGGCTGAGGGACGGGGGGGAAATACTAGTCATAGGGAAAGAAACCTGGACTGTGTCTTCTTTCTGCGTGAGAACTGAAATGCCCACATGAGACAGAACTGAGAAGTCCATGCTGCTAAACCCTGTTCCCCTATCTGCTGTGTGGTTTCAGGGCTGCTAGAATGGCATTTTCCACATATGCTTTATTCATTCTTCAGAAGAGAAAAGAAGTATGTATTCTGGTATTGCCTACATGACACAGGATTCTATTTATCTCAATCTGTTCCTTCATTTGCACTCTCTCTCTCTCTCACCCCTTTTATGTGCTTTCCTTCTTGCTTCATTTCCTGAAGAAATGTGATTTTCCTAGTTTTCTGGTTCAATTGAATCATCAACAAAACCCTGACATAGCTTTTCTTTAAAGACTGCTAATACACTTATAAAAGTAACTTTAATCATTGCTACCTCTTGGGGAACTCCTAAGTAATTGCAAGAATCAACTAATTATTGTGCTGTTACTTTACTGTTCAGTTGTTATTCTTCTATATAGTTGTAACATTTGCTATCTAAATATTAGCTCTCTGATGAGCACTCCCACTAGGCTATGCATTTTTCCTAGAGTAATTAAGCAAACAACACATTTTCTTGATGTCATCTGTTTAATTTCTTTACTATCATGTTGTCACATTTGAGAAAACTTGGCATTTCTAACTTACAAGTCTGAGAAGAACTTTGTAATGAAGAGGGATGTGGCTGCAGTTTTGAGATATCTTACTCACCACAGGGTAAACTTTCAGTAGTCTTTTCCAAAAGGATAAAAAGCCAAAATAGCAAAAGTTTTTGTTTCTCTAGAGGTTCACAAGAGGATAGGGGGAGTATTGCTTTTAAATACTATTCAGAAAGGTTTGGTAGTTGCTGGGACAGAGTAGATATTTTTTCTTTTCAAGCTGAAGTTAAATATTCTGTGAAGGATGTAGTCAATGTTGGTAATTCAGTTTGAAAGGAGGAGACTGTAGTAGTTTGTTATTGTAACTGTTGTAGTAAGTATATTAAAGCAAAGCTATCATTAAGATCTGCAATAACAGGAGAAGCTTCTCTCTTTGTTTTCCAATTTCTTTAAAGCTAGATACTGACAGATAATAATGACTTGAAGGAGTGCTCATAAAAGGTACTTCTCCTAACCTGGTTAGAAAGGTTCTTATGAAGTTAGTGCAAGTATCAAATCTTATTCAGATTCTGTTTAATAATAGATTCTCATGTAATCTGAGAGTGTATTGTCTTTTCCTGCCTTTACCAGATCTCTGCTGGCCTTTTTATGGTCACTTCTATCTTGATTCTAAGTTAACAAATTTGAACAATAGCACAAACTCTGAGACTGCTGCATTCATGGAGCTTCTCCCCTCCCTTTTATCTCCTGAGTCAGTGGTGTTTGGCCACAGACAAAATGTGCCAACCCTAGGGGCAGGGTGAGCTGGGAATTGTGTTGACTATCCTATTTTCTTAGCTCATTCATTTGAGAATTATATTAGTAGCAACCATGACTGGCATTATCTCCCTGTGTATGTAGGCAAGAAGGAGAAAATTTCTAATGATTATGTTTACAGAATAAGACAGGGGAGGCATTTGTCTTCTGGTGGGGCCACATGGGGCCCAATCCCAAAAATAAGGAAAAAATGAAGTATTGATGGAATTTTTATTGCCCTTGGCTTTTTCTGTAAAGCTAATGAAAACTCTTCTTAATGAAGAGACAGGCATCATGAGAGCAGTTTGTAATAAATATATTAGCCAGTTATATGCATTTAATTAATGTATAGCTCTGTATTCTACTTACAGGCAAAACTAATAAAGCAGAGAAACAGATGGACATTTTTATCTTGCTGAAAATGAAGACACACTTAATTCTCTGATGATGTAATCCCAGACTGTTCTGCTGCCAGAGGTTCTGTTGGTAAATTCATCTGCTGAATTATTCAGGGTGTAAAGAGAATTCATATTAAATTTACTAACTTAATGGTAAACAGCCTGTCTGGAGGGATGGAACTTCATTCTCTTCCTGAGTGAACTGGCAGCTTCACCTGCCTTCTCCTTTACTTCCTCCTGACAGTGTTGTTCAAAGTATTTTCTCAATACATGGAGAAACCTTACCCAGGAACCCAAAGATCCAATTGAGGGATTCATGTTGGGAAAATGCTAGCTGTGCATTTAAAGGATCACCTACTAAGTTCAGATAGAGGCTAGCAAGTAGGTCCGCTGTACAAGAGGCACCATGGGAAGGGCTCCTCTGCTGTGTTAGCAGCTGGTAACACTAACTGCAGCAAAATTCTCTTATGCCTTGCATGGTTTTATTAGAAAGTCATTTAGCATCCTAACAACAGCTTTGATCTGATTAATGCGGCCCAGCATGGTTTTCCACAGGAACCAGTGCTGGGATGCTTTGGCATGAGTGAATCAAACATTAAGTAGCTACAGGTGGCCTTATGGTGTTAGGGGGTAAAAAATGAGAGTCTTCCTGGAGTTGCACACTGTGAGCAACATAATCCCTAAGAATCTGTGCTTTCTTCAGTCTCGAACTAACTAATCATCCTATTAAGATGTTAAAACANCATAATCCCTAAGAATCTGTGCTTTCTTCAGTCTCGAACTAACTAATCATCCTATTAAGATGTTAAAACAGAAGAGATAAAGCTCTGCCTTTATGTTAGCATAAAGCCAGAACAAAACCCAAGAACATCCGTGTTTTCTACAGTGTTTATCCGAAGGAAAAAGTGTCCCAAATTGCAGATGACACACTATATCAATGTAATAAGTATGTCAGTTTAGGAAGAGCTGAGTAGAGGCTCTATTTATTTCCTGCCTGCTCTCTCCACCATTAAATAATAATGAAAAAGTACTAAGTCAAGTCTGTCAAAGCATTTCCACTTGCATAGAAAACATTTTGTTCTAACCTCTTCCCCCTTTTTTCTTCTCCAGTCTCCTAATTCAAAATTCAATTTAAGCGTAGAGACTTAAGGAAGCTAACTAGATACCTTTCATACAAAATATTTATCATGTTTTGACAGTTCACAAAGCATGTATGTTTGGATGAAATGGATTTTTCCTACTGAAAACTTCTGACATTCAACTTTTACTCAAATTATTTCAGTGTGGGAAGATATGTATTGTGTGTCAGTTATTCTGTTTGGTACTACTCCTAATGAGGCTATTCACTGAGTTATTCAGTCACTGAGCCTCAAGTGCTTTTTTTGAGAGTATAAGAAAAGGAAGAAAGCACCAAAGAACTGGGTTATGAAAACTGAAATTTGAATAAGGGAAAAGGGCAAATTCAGTGGACCTGGGAACACTATTAGGCATACTGCCACCATTAAAATGCAAAAGAAACCATATGGTGAACTGTGACACAATATTCTGTATAATCAGATAATTTAGCAAGATTTAGTGGGTTGTTTAATGACTGATGCATGGAATAAAGGAATAATTATTAATCTGTCACTTCCATTGACTTTGACTATATAGGACAATTGCTGCTTGATCTACTCCACAAATCCAGACCGGTCATATTCTCACTTACACTGTGCTAATTTATGTTGTCAGAAGCTCAATTTAATTGGTCCTATGGATGCCTTGCCATGCCTACTTTCCTCTGACAATGTCTCTTCTACTTACAGCTGGGAGACAGGTATGGGAACTGCAGCGATGCCTGAGCTCTGCTCTGGAAATGTACAAAGCAAAGCGAACCTTGGATGACTAGACAAGTATAACAGTCCTCTCACCGAGATGACCCAGATATATCCTAATGCTTGAAAGCACTTGGCTATTGTGAAAAGATGAAGGCTCCCTCCATATTTAATGTAAGCAAGAGCAACATCTTCAGCATCATATTGATTGTTTGATATAACTTTGAATCTCTTGCACATATTTCAGGCTGTATCCTGTGAAGAATGATTGTCTGATTTGTGTATCAAAAACTTTTTGCTTTTTTTCTCTGTCATTTTCCAGATTTTGCAAATACTGCTGATTTCCACCAGGGGTGACTTACAAAAAAATGAGCTGACAGTCTTCCTCTGCCAGTTGTTTCTCTCTTGCCCTTTCTTGCCTATTTTATTCTCCCTCTCTTTCTAGGAGCACATCGTATTCTGCATGGGTTTAAAGCCCTGATATGAGATGACTGGCATCAGTTTCATTACTTCTTGATCATGAGTGAGGAAACAGCTGAGAAGTTCACCTTTACAGGCCTCCTGTCACCTGCAGAGAGGAGCAAAAGAATGGGCATAACTGGCATCAAGATAGCTTCTGAAGCATGAGACAGGCAACTCTCTTTTACTTGCTGCACTAAGAGCTTTATGTATGGGTAATTACTGGTACAGTTAAAAACTGATTATTTTCTTTCTTCCTTTTTCAAAGTGCCACCCAAACAGCAGAATACTTATTGCCAAAATGCAGCAAGCATTAACAGCACTTTGAGGATTTTATCTTACATTTTAAACAAAAGTGATGTCTGATATCAAGAAAATGTTTCCTTAAGCTCCCTCAGTCCAGCCCCTATGCAAGCACTATGCAAGTAAATTTAGGTGGCCTGAGACAGAAGTGGAATAATTAATCCATATCCAGCCTTCAGGGAGTGCAATTTCTCTGCCTTTCTGTGGCCAGACAGGCATATTTCTTACTTGCTGCTATCCCAGCCACTCAGATAAACATGTTTTTCTGTCTGAAAAACTGAGACAGACTGAAGGTGCTGAGAGAAGCTGCAGGGTTTAGTGTCTAGGCTGCTAAGTCTGGCTTCTCTTCTTATTCCCTTTATTGATCATGTGTGTCTTCAGTAAGCCTCTCCAGCTCTCTATGTCCCTTATGCTCTATGTCTGGCATGAGGAATCTTTGTTTTTCTCCCTATGCTTCATGCAACAAGCCAAGCAAGTAAACATACACAAGGCACTCGTGGAGGTGTGTTGCTAAGACTGCTTAACCTGGCATCATCTCATTCTGTGTTTGCAGCCATCTGAGAGTGGCCACTTGTAGGGGTTAGGGAAAAACAGCGACCCTCACAAACAGCTACTTTCCCTACACATGGGACAACTGCCAACTTCTCCCTGTGGTCTTTAGGATTACAGCAGCCCTTGGGTCTTGTTATACTGTCTGCTACTCCGTGCTTCCCTACACTCCTCCTCCTAGCAGCTCTCTGATGCAGGGAGCTCTTCAGGAGTCCTATGCAAGATTACCCCATTTCTTCTTAGCTTGGTGGTCTGACCTTGTTCCATGGTACTACAAATCACCATATTTCTTCTGAAGTCTTATAAGACATAGATGGTTTTATAAGAAAGGTTGTTCCTTTTGCTGCTGTTATCGATTACTTAGCTTTACCACTGTCTTTCATTCAATTTATTGTTGTGAACCATATTGGTTGTGTCTTTTCTTTTAGAGGGTCCCATTTTTCAACACATGCATCCCTCTTACTCTGGCTTCAGTCCTCTTGATCTCTTTTACCACATCCACACTAGGGTATCTCTGGCACAAATAACTTGGGCTTTAAGGACAGAAAAAAACCTCTCTGTAAAATTGCTGAAATATCTGCATGTAGCAGAGTAAAGGGTATCACATGTGGTCTTACTGCTGTATTTCTGAATATCCCGGCTCCCCTCTCTCCTCTCTGTGCTGCACACGTCAGCGTGAAGATCATGCTTCTTAAAGGTGGTGCTCAATCTCTGTCTAGGCTATAAATCCCTATGTACAGTGCAAATAAAGAATCATCATATAATCTTTAATGAAACTAACGGTGCTTCACAAGGTTGTAGAGATGATAGTTCTAAGCAATTTTGAGGGTTTGCTATCATAAAGTATCACCCGCTAATGGTCTCTGCCGTGCACACACTGATGATCACACAGTGTGCTATTGTCTTTACCTACAGAGTTGTAGTTTAATGACATTAAAACTGTGAGGAAAGCTTGGTGGCACATAAAATGATTAGCATTCCCTGATTCTTTACTGTTCCTCCTCTTTCAAGAGGAGGTGTGCTCTACAGACATGGGATAAATGATGAATTGTTGGGTCCACTATGTTTTTCCTTTCTGAGGAAGGATAGGAGGATTTGCCCTCAGCCATTTGCCCTCTCCCATTATGTGCTCAATAACAGGCTAAAATAGGTTTAATATAATTGACTTAGCATTGTGGGAGGATACTTTGCCAAGTGGTGGAAACTGGCTCGTGCCAGCTTGAAAGGTCATTGCTGTGTAAGAGTGCCCCCTTCACACAATATCTGCAAACATGGCTTCTGATCCATAATTGATTTTAAAGCCTGATAGTTTGCCAAATTGATTTATAATATGAATCACTGCTGGAAATGTAATTTTTGAATTCAGATGTAAGTGGCAAAACTTCATCAACACAACCTGCCTTTGTTTGCAGCCTCTGCCTTCCTTATTGTGATTAATTAATGCTTTCCACAGGAACTGGTTGGAATGCTGGAAGGCAATTGTGAAAAGTAAAGACACAAGTGGGCATTTTGCCTGATACCTCCCTTGTAAGACAAGACAATGTGGGTAGAAGTGTGTTTAATTAGCAACAGCTATGGGTCTCTTTCTGATTTTATGTGGGTAATTGTTTTGTGTGACTTTATGGATTCACTAGATTTATTCCTGGTTTATATCCTTTTCACTCAGTCAAAAATATATATCTAAGGTCCTTATGATATGGAGAAGGTTCTGACTAAGAAACTGCCTAAGAACACACTGTCATTTGAAAAAAAAGTTTAAAAAAAAACCCCACTACAGAAAAGTAACTACTTAGAGTCTAAGAAACAAGGAGATGATAGAACTGTTGCCAGTATATCCCTGTAATAGTAATGAAGTTTAGGCTCTTGCAGTAGATGCCTTCTGATTTATAAGAATCAAGAGAGACTGGAAAAAATCTTTAAGAAAGCATAATTTCTTTTCCACATAAAGTAGCAAACACAAAAAGGGAAGATTTAATCTTATGTGAATTGTATTAAATCCTTTTGCATTTATCTGCCCCCACATAATTTTCCTGTGAAGGAACAAATGGTTTTTTGTATATTTGTCCCTGTGTGGTCAGGCTGTTAGCTGACAGGCTGGCAAGCACATTTGCCCTGATTGCAGTTCTGCTCATGAACTTCAAAGCTGAAGGTGTTTCCAAATCCTCATGAGACAGTGACAGGTAACAGCGAATGAACTTACCCACAGAACAAGAAAAAAAGACCTATAAAAGTGGAGAGGGACTTCACTGATCTGCTTTAAGGTTCAGCACATGCTTACAGAACTTTTCCAAAAGATTAATCACTTAGGATAGAGACTGTTTGCTCATGAGTATAAGCAAGTTGTTTAATTCCAAAAGGCATGGAACTTTGAGAATGATTGAAATTAGCAAAAACATGGATCCATTTACTTTTGTCATTTTCAATTATTGTCCTTGTTAGTGGAGAGTGCTGCATGAATCTCTTTCTGTCAAAGCCTGAAAGTGATAGTTTTGGGTCACTTAAGTAGGCAAGGGTCTGGATTGGCCAGAGATAGAAATATCTTTAAAGTCTCATTATTGGCATCGAAAATGGACCCGGCAGTGATCTGTGTCTCTGCTCTAATTACTAGGCTACAATTCCCATGGGTGATTAGTGAAAATAATGATAATAGTAATCTTTATCTATCAGTTTGATAGATGAACCTGTTGTTTTAACTCATGACACAGTAAAGCAAGGAAAACCTTCAGCTGCAAGCTTTTTAGGTAGCTGGTGATATTTAGTCATGATTGCCAGAAGAGCAGACAGTTCAGTATCACAAAGGCAAGTTAGAAAGGAATAGTCAAAAAAAAAAAAGGCAGTTGAAATTGAGACGCGAGGTCTCTTGTGTCTAAACCCTATCAAAGGTTTTTATGCAGGCTGTAATTCAAAGACAGTATTGACAGACTTCCACAGTTCAGGTACCCGGCAGATGAAGAAATGGGAAAGAAATGTTTTGTGGGAAATATTCTCAAAGTAAGAGGCCCACTTGTTCCTGTACACTGTGATTTCCATTTTGATGCTCTTATCTAACCATGTGTCATCTCTTCTGAGAAAATTCTGTGACATTCAGAGCACTTAGGCACATTTGTGTCCAACCAGTTAGCCTTGTTCGGAGGTTTTAACCATTGATTCAGGGATGCTGTGCATTGAAAACTGTCACCATAGGTGCTGAAATCCTCAACTGAGATCTTCTAAGAATGCAAAAATGTGGAACACAGCCTGTCTGTTGAACTCAGGGTGTGTGCCTCCAGCTGAGAAGATGGCACAGATGTGTCATTTGAGGAATATAAGGGAAGCTCCTGACGTACCTTGATAATCTGTGCTGCAGTTTGCCCTCTGAGAGCCACTGAACATCTGTGCTGTTACAACAGAAAGATTACATATTTGCTTCCCACTCTGTTAAAGCAGCAGAAGCTCTTGAAGTTAAATATGTTAATTTTGGCTATGCCAGAATACACTGAGTGTAAAATTAGAGGCATCGAATAAATATGCTCATGTGGCTTCTGTTTCTCTGCCTTTAAGTCTTTTCATGATCTACATCATTAGATCTACACCATCAAAATAAGTTCTTGTCATGACCTGTTACTAGGCCATAAAGCAATTGAGCAAAAGAAGGAAAAAAATCAACAAAAAAAAATCCCCAAATGCAATTACCCCCCCTGGCCTGGGCTTTATGACATTGAAAAACATTAACCTGAAAACTATGTGCATTTGTAGATTCCTGGATTTGTAATGGTAGGACCCCAGACTTGAAAAAATAATTTAGAAGATCTCTTTTCTCAGCTTGAACTCACAAGTTTCACTTGTTCTGCAGCTTGGCTTCCTGCTCTCCACTGAGCCTAGCCCATTTTGCACTCCTGTAGCATTGCCAGACAGAGCTTCACATAGAGCCGCTCTTGGGTGTGGACAAACCCTCTTCCTCTTTATGCATCTTCCTCTGCTGCATCTTGCCGCAGAGCCATAGTAAAGTCACCAGAAATAAGAGGCTTTCCTCCTTGATGTTAAGCCTGAAGTTCATTTAACACAAGGTACTGTACTACTGTCATCAACTAAGAATGCTTAAACCAATTTCATCATGCACTGGAGATGCAGAAAACAACAATCTTCTTTTTAGAAATGCTAGACAACTGGGTGGTTTTCTGTCATATGACCAATGCTGTGAAAGACAAAGTCAGAGATAAGTGTTATATCAGTTCACCCTATTTTTGTCAGATTTGTTTATGCGGTCTTTTTTAGCAATGGTTATCATGTCTGACATAAGAGATACTTCGCTTTCTTAGCTCTGTAGCTCAAATGGCAATAACTTCTAATATATATTTTTTCACCTGCATGAAATTGACTCCAAAATCATGATTTTCTATTGTCTTTTAGTGCTCTCAGTTTTACTTTAAAAAATTGAACTTTTTTTTCTTTAAGGCTTACTAAATTTGGTATGTAAAGGCTCTTCTCAGTGACTTCCAATGACACGACTCAGGGCAAGCTGGAACACAGGAGGTTCCACAGAAATATAAGAAAAAAACTTTTTCTCAGTAAGGGTGAGAGAACAGTGGCACAGGCTGCCCAGAGAGGGTGGGGGGGTCTCCTTCTATGGAGAAGTTAGAAAAAAACATCAGGATACATTCCTGTGTGACCTGATCTAGGTGTTCCTGCTCTGGCAGGGACATTGAACTAGATGATCTCTTGAGGTCCCTTCCAATCTCTGATGTTTTGTGATTCTGTGATCTTTCAAGAGTTGTACCAAAACAGAAATTGCCTGAGGCCACTCAGCATTTCCATAAAGATCCAAATGTGATGCAGCTTTCTCTACAATTGCCCTTTCCCAACACTTTCCCACTGTCCTTCTCAGCTGCATGCTTCCAGACCAGAGGCAGCATGCACAGTCAGCAGCTGTGAAGTGGATTCAGCCAGGAGTCACTTCAGCCTAAATTACAGTTGCACTGCAAGCTTCTAATTCCTGGTTGTTTCACTGCCATAGATAAACTGCTTTCAAGCTGGTTATTCCTATTCTCTTAATTACCAGAATAAATGTGCCCAAATGCTTCAAAGGAGAAACCCAGCAATTTCTAGGAATTTTCCAGAAAGGGAAAAAAATACTTAGTCCCTGCTTTAGAAGTGCAAGGATTGACAGGAATTGGTAAATTATTAACTCTAAATGGGTTTTTATTTGGATCTACCTTCTAAAATAGCAGTATTTCTGCTAAAGCCAGGCATCATTAAGGAGGTGAGAAGAAGAGGCATTTATAAGCTGGTCATAGGGCACACAAGTGAATCAATGGAAATCAAAGGTGGCTTGGGATGAAGATAGAATCGTAGAATGGTTTGGGTTGGAAGGGGCATTAAAGATATGTTAAGCAAGCAAGGACTGGACTTTCTTGGTTTTCTGCCTTATTTTTTGATGTTACTTGTTTTGAGGTGAGGCGAAAGAAGAACATCCTTTCTAAAGACAGGCTTTCCTGGGGCTGCCGTCCATTGTATGGCACCTTCTCTGGACAGCTGAAGTATCTTGAGGGCTGCTGAGATGTGTGTTGGGCAGAGTGGGTTTGGCAAGTAGCAACAGCCACCAGGTTTTCTGCCTTATGAGACCAAAGGCTGCAGGGAAGCATGGCCAGGGACAGCAGCTGGTGATAGATGAGAGTAGCTGGAGTGGCCAGTGCCAGCCCTGTGGAGGGAAGCTGAAGGCAGCCTGACTGATAGTCAGTTGTGCTTTAAGACACCCTTCTGAAAAAAGGCCTAGTGTGGCTTGGGATTGTGGCATGTATCAGGCAATACCTTCTGGGCTTTTCTGAACATTGGGGGCCCAGGGCATAGGAGGGAAGCAGCACAGGCACTCATGACCTCAGGAAGAGGGAGGTGGTCAGGGCTGAGGGCTCTCATGCTTTGTGGGGCACCAGCTTTGGTTCTAGAGATCACATCCAAAGCAAGAACTATTTTCTTTCCCTTTTTGTGTCTCCTCCAATGAAGTTCTGCTTGCTTAAGTCCATCTACTTAAATGATGGTTTTCAGGGACATTGTTTGCTCTGTGCCCATAATCTTTTTCTTCCTCTGTGTGGATATGGTCTGATGATGTTTATGTTTTTCATAAAATCCACAATAAACTGCATGTGGCCTTCTTTCCCTTCCAGTTATTGTCTGGCAGAAGCACTATACTTGTGAAATCTATGAACCCAGCATAATACAGAGGAACTATATACCAGCTATACTTCCATCCTAGCAGGCAATGACAATACATTTGTTGTGCTTTGTCTGTCCTTTGAATTGAAAATTATTTAAATGCCATCTGTCAGTGGAAAATGCAGTTATTACAAGAAAGCAATTTACACACAAACTTTAAAAGGAGATTGTACCCTGCGGCCTTCATTGTTAGGATGCAAAGCACTGACACAATAAAAGATGTAGCCATCACTTTGGGATTTTCTTTTCTGCCCCTTGGTGGGCTGTCCCAGCGACTTACACAGAACAGTTTGAAAACCATTGTCATGAGTTGTTAGTAGGTGAGGTTTCATCCAATTGGTGAAGAATAGCATGAAGGAAATTTTCTTTTAAAACAAAGTGTGAAAGTGAGGATGCTCACAGAGAAGTCTATTCTTGTGAGTAATGTAATAAATTTTCTTCCTACCAATCAAGATGAAGACAGACTTGAAACACCTGGAATAATGCTTCTGTGAAAGGCGTTTTGATGATTGACTTCATATGGTTACTTAGACTAAGCACCCCTGGGTGGGTATGACTTTACACATAGTTACAATGGACTCATCTTGAAAGTAGAGAGAAGGTCAACTTTAGGAAGACTTCCTGAAGTACTGGTGCTCTATGAAATCTGTGACTTGAGGAACCCCTAGAACACCTTTGTGAATTTGAGAGGTCAGAAGGTGAGCTCTGAAGTTAGACCGTGTGTACTTCTGTGTGCACTGGTGAAGAGAACAAAAGCAGGAACTGCAGCACAATGAATGCATAAACCAGCTACCATCCATTTTCAATTGTCCAGGGATCATGGAGAGGGTGGGAGGAACTAACCTGGATACAACAGGATCAGATAAAAATAACACAGTTGAGTTTCAACAGAGGAAGTTACCTTCTATGCGCTCCTTTGTTTAAAGCATTCTGGGGAGACCAGAGGCAGCTTCAAAAGGTACAAGGTAGAAGGGTGCCAGAGGGGTGTGTGAGTGGTGCTTGTCAGTATCAAGTGACAAAGGAGGAACAGCAGCAGTGCTGCAGCCCGGGTCCAGCTGCTGCTGATCAGTATTTGCTTGTCTTATCAGAAGCAACATTTCAGGGCAAGATTACAAACAGGACCACAAATGTTGCAGTTGAATGATTCTATCCAAAATTGCTGGTTTGTCAAAACTGACACACTTCAAGAAGATTTGTCAATTCACAGAAATGTGTTTTGAAGGATAATGAGAAAACTTTGAAGGATCAGGCAAGTGTGATTGATTTCTTCAATATGGAATGTATCAACTTTTCTGTTTCAGACTAAGTTGGTTTCATTCTTCATTTTTCTTTAGTATGTAAAATAGGTGCTAGTTAGTCTGCAACATTTTCAATCGATAAAATATGTCTGAATTATAAAATCAAGTTTTTGCTAGGAATGGTGACCTTTCTTCTCATCTTCTTTATCTCATTTTATCCAAACAGGGCAAAACTTTTTAATTCCTGTGGGGAGGGGGGGAAGAGGGAGCTGGAGCCCAACCAATTGAGTTCATCTCTGCTTTTGCTACAGATGTTTGTCGCAGAGTGGGCAGATGGTTTTTTCACCTGCACTGATTTCCACTGAAACTGGGAATTGAAACAGATAGGCCCTGAAAGGGAGAAAAACAATTGAAAATGTTCTTAGATGTTAGTAAGTAATGCAATTGGTATATAAATACTACTTAGCTCAGTCTTATTTTTGAGGAACGAGGAGACAGTAAGTCTAGCCAGCCAGTAGATAAAGGGGAAAGCAGAACTTGAAGGTAGCTTGCACCAGGCTGTGACTGCTTTCTCTGCAGAGGAGACCTGAGAGATTGGAGTGATGACTATTCATAAATAAGATAGTGATTTTTGCGGTAATAATTCATGAATATGTATGCTTTTCTCACCACGTGCATAAGGATGGAGTAATCCCCTACATATCCAGTGCTGCAATAAAGAATACCTGCTGAATAGTCACTGGGCTACTGAGTCTCCTTTCCGAGCATCACCACCAAATTTACAACTTATAGATAAGTGAGAAGATGTGGGTAAGCACAGTGGTAATATCCATGTTCTTTTTCCAGCAGTAAAATTCTACTCTGAAACCAAAAACTTTTGGTGTCTAAATCCCATTCTGTTTAACAAAGCTTGCATGCAACGGAATCAACGGATGTACATCCAGGTATCCCATTATTAATGTGGAGATATCTACAATGTCCTACCAGTTCTATAATCTTTAGTTCCAGTTGAAAATAATGGCAATATCATTAAAAAAATGAACTGGAATGTAGAGAGAGAACTGTTAAATTTAGACCACCAAATCCACTCATCGCTTTGAAAGGTCAAGGAGTGGGAACTTCTTCCTGCCAGGGAGAAGAAGCAGTCAGATTCAGAGTGTCAACATGTCTTCAGTGAATTTAAATCTTATTGGTGTCTTATGTGTATTTTACAAGTAGGGAAATGATTGAAGGAATATGCTGACCTCATTGATTCAGGATTATTAAGATTCAACCCAATTTTAAGGCTGCATGTTCTCAGGAGGTGCAGGAAATTGTATCAACTTTCTACAAAAGCTATCTCGAGAGCTGTAGTAATAGCCACAACCTTTTACTTGGCATGGTGCCGCCCTAATTAACAAGAAAAGGCACTGGGAAG
Source organism: Turnix velox (assembly GCA_013400935.1). Lineage (NCBI taxonomy): Eukaryota > Metazoa > Chordata > Aves > Charadriiformes > Turnicidae > Turnix > Turnix velox. Next base: position 466,397 of record VZTY01004723.1, on the reverse strand, counting down.
AAGCTCTACAGAAAATAAAACTGAGGATGAAAGTGGCAGCATGATGAGGGGAAAGATGCAGAAATACACACGATGCCTTCTGATTCCCTCTGCTTTTGAAAAACATCCGTGCCTGAACTTGGCAGAGCACAGGAGTGGATTTGCACATGGGCCCGGTCCATTAGTAAATACTGGCAGGTGGTAGCTCTCTAGTGAGAGCAAGCATCTAGAAAAACATTTGCTCTGTACTGCTGTAGGCTTGCTCCCAAGCTAGCAGGATGCAAAAATGCAGGCATATGATCTGCTCACTGCCGTGGAGCCCTCTGCAGAGGGAATCAAACCCCATTAGTTTCCTAAGCAATCTAGCAGCATGCCACAGCTGCAGCTACTGCAGGACTTTGACCCACCACCAAGCAACAAAATACTCAGCCTTGCTTGCTGTGGAGTGATAGCATGTACTTGCAGTTTTATCTTACTTCTGGACCTTGCAGCTTCTGGCTGGCACAGAAATGACCCTGGTGACTTACCTCTCACAGAAACAAATAATTGTATTCAACATTCCACAGTAGGATTTAGTTCCTTACAAGGAAATTTATTTCAACTAGGCTATAACGTGGGAGGAGCTGCAGGTTACACCAGGTGAAAGCCTAAGCTGGTTTAAAAAATTAATGTTTTTCTTTGCAGTTGAACAATATTTTGAGCAATATTTGAAAATATAGCTTTTTCTTATTCCAATTATGAAATACTAAAATGACATTCTATTTTTCAGAGGTAAAAGCAAATTTTCTTTCTAAATTGTTGGAAGTTTTCAATGTATTTTTGGCTTTATTTTTGAGAAGAGGCTGTGCCGCTTCTCAGGGGAAAACAATTTGAAAGAAAAAATACTGATATTTTTAATTCTGACCTCCTATATCCTGCTCCCTTGTTTCATTTGTTCCGTTTTGTTATCCTACAAGACAGGATAGATAAGAAAGATACTTTACCAATAACCTCAGTATTTTCCTAAGCCCATATTTTAATTCCAAGTTCATTTCTTTGTGAACTTCTCCCTCATCTAAGGGCTTGGGGTTTTTTTCTGTAACCAAGATAGCTCAAGATGCATTTCCTCTCATGCCATGCTGTCAGTGAAGATGCAAACCACTTGGCTGTGTTATTGCTGTGTTTCTTTTCCAGACACTTAAGAAGACTCATAAAAATAGAAGCAACATATCTAAGCAAAAATGGAAGAAAACAGCAGCAAAACTTTCACTGACATGTGTAACCAAAGAAAGCATGCCCTGTGTTTTCAGAACCTTGTTAAGAAATGAAAAATGGAACAGTTAGCAAGGAAGAGGGGCTGAACTTGGTGGAAAAACAAGACTGAGGAATGAACACATCATTGCACTAAGAACTTTGAAGGTTGCACAGGATGGGGACAAGTGCTTATCGTACTATTAATATAATATTACCATTAAAATATAACTGAGCATATTAGTTAAGAACACATTAAACCCAAAGAGATTAAAGCAAATGGATCAAACTAGCTGAACTGGCTGAGAAACAAACCTCTGGGATGGGGAAGTGAAGTGAACTGCCTTTGGGGGCAAAACAAGAACTGAGCTGAGAGATCAAGAGCCTTACACAACTGTGTGACTGGAAGAAAAAATGGATTTCCAGCCCCAAACAGTTCTGAAGCAGCTGGGTTTTGTTTAAATGCAGGGACACCACTGCAGAAATAAAAGGCTCCAGGTGCTAGCAGTTGGGCTTGCTGCAGTCCTACTCTATTGAATGTTACATGCTTTAATCTGTTTTCATTTCTACTAATGAAAATAAATAGAAATGAGAGAACTCCAGGGAGGACAGAAAGAAATGACATTTATGTTTCAAAGCTCTACAGCCTGCTCTCTAGCGTGCAGTTGCAATGCAAGGCAATGTTCATGCCTTGTTAAATAAAAAATGAAGAGTGAAAGAAGAAAACAGGGCTGTTTTACTAGAAAACACAGATTCCATCTCCTATTCACCACTTCACAGATTCTTTGCAGTCTCTGGCCTGAGGGTACATGAACATGCATATCTGAATTTAAGCGCAATAGCTGAAACCTTTCTTTCCACCTTGAAATCACTAACGAAAGCATCACTAAATTCAGACTGAAGTTTAAAGGTATAGAAACTTCCCTGAGAGTTGCAGTCTGATGCCTGTTTAACACAAACAGACAAACCATCTGGGCCTACTTTTTTGTTCCTTTAGAGAATGTGAGCTTGGACCACATGCTTTATTATGGAGTCCCTCAAGTCACTGAATAGGAGCAGTACAAGTCATTGATCTGGCATCACTCTATCAGCTCTTTCAATTAGTCCCTGAAGAGGAGTCACTGTGAAACCTCCACCTCTGTCCTGAAAACTTCAAGAGAAGCAGTAATTAAAAACCTTTTGGTTAATCAGCACTCTGGCTGCCGCCTGGTTTGCAGACAATAGTCAATCAGCAGGACTTAAAGGAGGATGGCACAAATTCATGGGGCACTGCCCCCTACGGAGCAGCTTAGGTAACACTGTGAGTTCCTTACCCTAGTGGAACTCACCCTTCTCCTTACCCAAGCAGAAGCTCAATAATTCAGCCCTGTGACAAACACCTGCCATTTAGTGGTGGAGCAAGCTGACTAGCTTTCTCCAGTTGTGACCTTATTTGGTTTACAAAGTAAGGTGAACTGAACCAAGGTTATATTTGGCTCTGAAACTTCTTTCAAGAAATCAAAATAACTCTGGAGACAGTGATGCAGATTCAAGAGTGAACATGATTAACCTCGAGTTTTGGACTAATACATTGTTTCAGCATGGAGCTAGGAAGCTACTGGTGGGAGGTGTCTTTTAGACAAGATATTAGAATTTTTTGGTGAAAATCCATATAAAACTTAAACAAGAGAGAGAGGCGCTGCAGCACATTTAATTTACAGTTGTCACTGATATACTCCAACATAGAAAGAGAAGCAGAAATGGAACAAGACTCAAAAGCTGACTGCTCCACTCCCTCACCACAAGTTACAGCATAACTTGTGCAGCCAACGCTCTGCACCTTTGCTCTAAATTCAGTCTGCGGAACATGTTCTCTGCTTCAGTGTCCCCCTCTGGACTTTCCCTCCCCTCCTCAATCCACACAGTAATTCTTTGAATGTGAGATGTGAGATGTGATGATGTGAGAAAGAAGTGACAGGTCAGGGGATCTGGCCTCCAGCAGTTTTATCTACTTGCACTCCTTCCATATTCACTCCTTTGTGCTCTTTCCTCTCCACCTTCCCAGTTTGCTTTCCTTCACCTTTCAGCACTAACATGAGAAAAAAGGTAACCCAACACCTCCAGAGCAGAGTCAGCTCTTCAGAAGTCTTAAGGCTCACTTTCTGTTTCCAGTTCTTCCATAGCTTCCACACTAACAAAAATGACAGCACACTATTGTGTCTCAGAGGGCCACAAGTCTCAGTGTGTTCCACTTCACACTAAGTCCAAAGTCTTAATAACTAACCCAGCTTTATATATGAAGAGTTCATGACAGCCATTTAGTTCTACATATAGTAAAGAGCTGCTCATAATACTAAGGTGTCCAATATTCCCATACAAATCATGACATTTCATTTGGTACTAGAAGTGTGCTTAATGTTGTCCCTAGCTTACGTCTTTCATGCACAGTGAGTGAAGCCTTCCACTTGTAAAGACAGAATCTCCTGAGAAAGGTCCTTCCCATGTCTTGGAGGAGAGTGAGTCAGCCAGCATTCACATTTCATGGAGCTGGTTCTCTTTCTTTCAAAAGGACTTTGGACAAGACCCTAAGGCTGGCACCTAGGGATCACCCTGGAACACATACCACAGAGTCGGAAAAACTTTAAACCTGAAGTTCTAGTACAATCACACAACTTTTCTGCTTCCCTCATACAGCAGGGATCCGAAGCAAAACTAATGTCCTGTGTTTTAGGTGTGAAGAACACTCAGTTCTTTTGGGGAGAGACATACCTTATTTCCCTCTTTTCACAACATGCTGTCTCATGCACTGTATAACAAATTAAGGCTGATGTACAGAAGACAATGAGAGACAGAAAAAGTGAATTTTAATGCTTCCTCCTCTCTCACACAACTGGTTTTGATACAAAACCAGGAATCCCAAAGCGACCTGTGACCAACTTACACAAGAAACCATCAACTTGCCAGTAATACCCAGCTGCAGTAAAGAAGAGCCAAAATGCACAAAGGGAGGCTTAATTGGCATGAGGGAAGAGTTGCTGGCAGGATAAGAGCACTAAAGGCTGTGTTTTGGAAACCTTTTCTTTCAGTACACCCATGAAGCTTTCAGGTTGTCCCCCTACGGAGCAGGTGCTGTGTTCCCCCAAGTGTATGAGAGCTGCTGGATTTTGTTGTCATGTTTGTTGTGCAGCTTTGTTATGCTGGTTGTGTGTTCAGAAGATAAACTGTTAACCTAAGTTTGAGTTTTGAGTAAAATAAGGGGGAGGGAGGGAAATTTTCAAACTAGCTACTTTCCTGTTTTCATATTTGTTTTGCACAGATATTTCACTCTGCAGGTTTTATAAGAAGTTGCATTCTCGCAAAATGTTTTGTAATATATTTATTAACTCTTCAAACTGAAGGGGAGTGATGATAGCCAGAAGAATAATGAGTCAGCATCACAATTTAGAACTCATTATCACATGGTGCCACTTCTTTCCAACTGCAAAGCTAAGACTCATCATGAAAATCACTTACAGTGACAAAGTGTAAAGCTAAAAGATTGTTTTATTCTTTGAAATCTGTAGGAGAAAGATCCTAGTGACAAGAATGTTGATTATTAACTTCATGACACAGAAACCCAATGATTGGAGATCTGACCTCCAGCAGAACAACACTTGTCTGGGTAAATAATTCTACTCTATTATAAGAAAGGAAGAAAGTGATGAGGTACCTTCAATCATTTTTTAATCATACTCACAAAAATGGGTATCTATCATAGTGATGTGAGGGGAAGGACAAAGATCATCCTAGCAAATTTGTTCATTGGAGAAAAAATATGCTTTTAAGTGGTGCTCCTTCATTTCTTGCTGAGCCAGCCTGCCTTTGCTGGATGACTGACTGTTGTCTTTTAGGGGGGGAGTAATCAATTCTGACTTGGCCCAGCTCCTGCAGAGAGCCATGTCTTGCTTCTCACTGAGTTACACTAAATACCAGTAAACATAAGTTTTCAACATGTGGACACAAGCTTAAGTGTGTTTGAAATTATATTTCTTCTATCTAGTATTCTGTTGAACATTTGCACATCTTTTAGTGTCCTTCTGTGGAGTTTTTTTGCTTTTAATTACTTATGGTGGTGCAGCTAATTTTCAGCCTCTGGGGTATAGGTTTTCACTGAAGTTGGACACACTGGACAGCCTTGGAAGCCAAGAAGAGAAGCAGGTATTTTTATGGAGCAGTTACAGACATCTGGATGAGGAGGAAATGGTTGTCTTGCTGCTTCCCATGCCCTCTGTAATTAGTTTGATCAGGCAGTGGAAGAAGACAAGCACAGAGACCTGATGAGGGCTGTGAGATACGACACAGCAAAGTTGAGCATGAGCATTCAAGGGGAATGCTGATTACTTAAGTACCCAGAACCAATTCAGCTGTGAGGCTCTGTCATGTACTTTTATCTGCCACTTCTCTTGATGTTCTCTAATAGTGGCTTTCCTTGAGCTAGCTTGGTTCATATCCGTACCCATGTCAAACAGATCCAAGCAGATTCTATCCTTACAGAGGATGCTTACATTTTAAAGTATGTAGCTAGTTTCTTTAGAGCTTGAAAAACTTTTGTTTTGAATGTAAATCAGGAGTTTTACTTTGGAAAAAGGCATGGAGTGCTGCTTAGGCTGATTTTTTTAGCAACTGCAGGTAACAGTGCTTTTGTTCAAATACAAAGTGTTGTCTAGAGCATGGAGGGGATGTAGCTGCAGAGATGGGGGAGAAAGAAGAATCTTCCTGAGAGTGCTGGAAAAAATGACCTGGCTTCATACTTCAAAAATTGTACAGGTTCTTTTCAACCTCTTTCAAGTGTGTTTCACAAAGATTTTAGTATTTATACTTAGTGCTGAGTGACAAAACAAATACATGTGGTTGAGGACTTTTTACTCTTTTCCTCAATTAACTCTCTCCTGTTCCACTTTTCTTTCTGCTTTAACTGGATGTCAAATTGACTGACTGTCCCTTAATACTGTAGCCTCCTGGGAACTGAAAATGTAAACACTTTCTCATTCCAGTCAATTGTTCCCACTCCAAACCTCTTCCCTTTGCAGGGGAATTTACAAAGACATAATGAAACATGGTGCTTTGTGGCATCCAATCTTCTCTGAGGAAAGGATGGTATCCTTAAGTAGGAGGGCACTTGTCTCTTGAAAGTGTCTGATCTTCAGGAATACAATCATAGTTTGCTCAAGTGCTTGTTATATCCACCTCTCTGAAAACATATTATCCCCAGTAAGTAAAAGGAAAATGTAGCTAGCTGACATTTTGTCAGATCTTACATATAAATTTTGATGAAATTAATAACACTTAAGGCCTCTAGAAAAGGTACTTTGGAAATTACCAGAACAATTGATAAAGTTAAATAGGAAGAATGTATCAGAGCATGCTTCATAGGCAGAGCCAGTTGGGCAGAGGCAGGAGGCAGTCCTTGAAAGAAAAGCTGCAGATCCTGTCTAGAAACTTGTATGGACCCTAAAGGCTACTCCTCCAGTAGCTACATGGTCCATGAGGTTTTTTTGTTTGTTTGTTTTTTTTTTTGCTAACACTTGCTGGTCCTCCTGGACTGAATGGAACAGGACTACAGCCACATTCTTCCCTGTCCCCATCTGTGTCACCTTGGTCTGTGGACAAGGGAAAGATCACTATCTCAAGGAATTGCTGGCCTTAATACCCAAAAGCAAATGATTTTCCCTTATGGTTATGTAAAATGACCAATATTATCTAACTTTCCTCATTAATCCTGGTGAGAAAGAAATGTGCCCGTTCAGTTTGCAAAAGATTATCGCTAATAACTAACAAAATTTTATACACAATCCAAAAGAAGGTTAATCTCTGGCTGGATTTTTGGTGGATCGTGTTCCAGTGCATTTTATTTTAAAAAATGCCAAGAAAGTCCCACCAGAACATAATACTTTACTGCACTCATACGTCCTCCTTGGGAAGCAACAGAGAACAGCCTGTGCAGATGTTAGATACGTTGCTTAATTAGATACTAGGGGGTATTTGGGCACAAGGGGTCTGTTGGTTGGAAAAACCTGGAGAGAACAGAAGAGACCTTCATGTGTGATCAAGTGAGGAATCTTGATACAGATACTCTCTTGCAGTGATTTACAAGAAGGCTATAATATCAATAATCTGCATGTTAATGATTCAGGAATCTTCAGATAAAAGCTTCCCCTAGTGAGCTTTGAGACAGCAGACCTTGACAGCTCCATTGCTTTTGAATAAGAAAGCTTTCTGAAAGTTTGATAGTGGTTTTTCTCTTTATCATTTTCACAGCAAGAATAAGACATCTCAATGAATCCTTCTGATCCAAAACTGGTAAACCTATGCCTTCCATACAGTTTTTGTGTCATTTTATCAAAATCTTAACTATGATAAGGTTTTTTTTAATGTGAAACATCCATGTGAATGAAAACAAAATGTAAGGAGAGCTACATAGAGTGAAATCCTAAAGCTAATTACTAAAATTTGAAGTTGCTTTTAAGATTCAGATTCTTATTTGTTTGTTTGTTTCATGCTGGAATTAGCAAAAAACTTCTATATGTTTTGAAAAAAACCAAACTCATGTCAAAGTGCGCATTTTCCCTCGGAAAAGGTCATGTTTTCCATCCTAATCTTTTTCTGATTAGAAATTATCGGAGTCCTTCACATATCAGATTTATGGGTGAGAACATCCTTGACAGTGTAACAGGAAAATATTCCATCTTCAAAAAACACAGTGTTTTTTAACAAAAATACATTTCACAGAATATTCTAGATAGGCTTAGAGCCTTCAAGACAGCACTTACATAGAAATTATCCATGCCCAATGTGGTCTACATCTCATTAGTCAACCTGGAGAAAGGATATATTTATCCCTTAACATAAAATGCTGCTATTGAAGTCTCAAATCAGACATAAGGATTATTTCAACTGGTGAGGCTGTTTCAATTAGAAACAGCTTGGCTAACAAGCTGAAGTTTCTTATACCTGAATATTTTACTCCATATTTAGGATGTTTTAGTGTTAACATACTGTCCCTGGGTGAACTGGTTTGGGTCCAGAATGCCTCTAAAATGTCATTCACTTACTGAGGAGTCCATACTGAGGGGGTGCTACCATCTAACCAAAATACTCACAAGATCAATCACTTACACCCAGATGTTCTTCTTCCCTCCTCAGCTTACTTACTTCCTATACTGCTTGCTGAAGCACTTGACAATTCACAGGTGCTTCACAAGGAGCATTAGCAAAACACAGAGCCATCCAGGGTAGGGAAAAAACATCTGCCAGATGACAGACTGACTGCCTGGAGGTCAGAAACTGTTTTGCTCAGTTGCATAAGTGTGAAATCCTGGCTACAATCATGTATGGAATACTTAACAGTCCTGTTTCTTAAACACAGGGACTGGACTGGCACATCTTTTTCTTTTTTCTCTTCATATTCAAAGTATTTGTGACAAAGCACAGTTCATTGTTTTTTAAGGCTCATTACAATAACAATTGCAATTCTTTTCAGACAAGAAAGGCAACTGAGGAGTGAAAGATGGAAATTCTCATTTTGTCTTACTCACAAAGCTCAAACCCCGCTTCCTTAGCAACCTTCTATGACCTGTCAACTGCAATTTTGTTAAAACTATAGAAATTTAGTTCTGTTCTTTTACTGCTGTAGAATTTGAAACCTGTTTGTGAGATTTTCACTGTACAGCATCTGATAAAATAAATTGGAGTAATGCAAGTCCTAGTGAATGGAGAAATTAGTAACATCTGGATAACTTGAACACAACAAACTGTATTTGCAGTCTTCTATAAACTTAAGCAATTTAATGGATTATATAACAATGTCTCCCTTCCCTGCAGAAATACATTGAAACTGCACAAGATCTCCCACACCTTAACTAAGCAGTTAAAATAACTGTAATTAAGCAGCAACACCCCGTACTATGTGTAGCAGGAAGACAGTATCACAAAAAAAAGAAAACTTCAGCATGAGACCAAGTTTTCTCATGGAGGTAATTTTAAGAGGACCAAATACAAGATTAATGCCCGTTGTTCTTTTAGCAGTAGTCCACATGTACAGATATATATGTATAACTTAAGCAGCAGGCTGATGGAGTTGGGGTTGTTCACCCTGGAGAAGAGAAGGCTCAGGGGGGACCTCAGAGTAGCTTCTCAATACCTGAAGGGGGCTACAGAAAGTCTGGGGTAGGACTTTTTAATAGGATATGTGATGGAAGGACTAGGAGTAATGGATGTAAATTGTAAAAGGGTTGTGGATGCCCCCTCCCTGGAGGTGTTTAAGGCCTGGCTGGATGAGGCACTGAGCAACCTGGTCTGGCAGGAGGTGTTCCTGGCCATGGCAGAGGGGTTGGAACTAGATGATCTTTAAGGTCTCTTTCAACCCAAACTATTCTATGATTCTATGAAAATCAAGCAATACTGGCATGCTTCTATTTCCTTTATCAGTCTCTCAAAATGATTAGGTAATATATGCAAGCAAATATTTATGAGAAAACCCCTTCTGTTATTAGCAAGAACAAGGAATCTGCTCACCCATAAGAGTGCTAGTTCACTGAAAAATCACACACTCCCCTCTACTACTACCCATGAAAGTGGTTGCAGATTGAAGTCTTAAATCAGGATATCTTGATGTACAGAGAAACATTCAATTGCTTGGTCTTCATTGCAGGTAAAGCAGGGGGGAGAGAAAGACAGAGCTAACTGTCTCTGCAGCAGTTTTCCACTAAAGGGTAGTTTTGGACCCTTCCATTCATGTCTACTGCCATGTGCCTGACATGCAGTCATTTTGATGCTGCAAAGAAAGAGCACTGCCAGACATCAGTGCCTGTCACTCTAGGCATTCAAGTGGCTGAAGGTGAGCACTGAGCATCCATCCAGGCCAACCAGTACCAGTACAAGTTTCATGTCAGCAAAACCCATGTGAGACAGCAGTATGAGCTCAGATCTGAAAGCCCCAGAGCTCATCCAAAGAGGGAGATTCACAATCTGTGTGAAGTCTGGAAAAGAGGTAAATTTTCAGGGAAGTGCAAGAGTGGATATTTAGTGAAGATGCCCTGATTTCACAGGTCTGAACTTCAGCTGTGTTACTACCCACCTGGTGAAGGCTGGGACTGTGTGTGGGTGGGTACTTCTGTCCCCTGAAACACCAAAAAACTTCTGACTTTCCTTTCTAAAACACAGTTTCACTTCCCAATTGCTACTGCTACAGCAGTTGCCTGAAAAAGCATGCAAGGTAAAGCACACCCCAGCAATTTTAACATCTTCAAGGAGATGCTGTTGCTTTAGTCCAAGATAGTGTCCATGTCTTGACCTCTGGAGCTCTCCTGTCCTCCAGCCCTTCCACTTGCTCTGGGAGGAGAATGAATGTGACTATCCTTTGAAATGAAACATTTGGACTACTTAATCCCTAAGGCACTGGTGCTGCTCTGCAGACCTTTTTACAATGTTGTCAAAGGCATCTAGCAGCAGGGGTAACTGCCTTCTTGTCATGCAGCCTGGCATAGAGGTATGAAATAGGTTTTTCTCTTTCATTTTATGTGATAAAGGCAAATTCCCTTTGCTGACAGCCCCCCTACCTGATCAGTATTGTTGCTAATTTACTATTTCCATCACAGTAACATGTTAGCTCTGTAAGAGATTGATGTTATGTACACAAAGTGCTCCTTGTAAATATAACAACAAAGAGACCTTCTGCAAGCACTTAAACCTGCTAGTAAATGCTTTCTACTCAACGTGGTACTAGGTACATTTTACTCACATTTATCTACCAGATTCCAGCTGCTAATGTCTCCAGCACAGGAAATATTTAGGAATTATTTTCCCTGTGTCTTCTCCTCCTCTAACACTTAGCAGCAAGCTCTGGAGTTTGACCTCCTCTCCAGTATCTAAAACTGCCTACAGGGAAGGGTGAAGACCTTTGTCGGAGATCCTAAGAAGAGCATGAGGATGCCCTGATTACCCAACCCATACACAGCAGGGTGGCCGCAGGGCTGCCACTCTTTCAGCATTTTTTAAAATGTCATCCTCCCCTAAAAGCCATAGTTGTTAACCAGTGAATTTTGGCAATTAAAGAAACCTCCCTCCCCTGCCTACAGGAAATACAGTTTTTAAGTGGTTGTCAAGCAGCTTCGGGCTAGAATTGTCTGACATATGTCAAAACCCTGTTTTGAAATGACCTGTCTGGACATCAGGTTAGTGCAGGCATAATTTAAAAAAATCTTAACTTTGAATTTATTTAAATTTTAGGGGCTTTTAAAATTAAGTCCTCCTCCTAATTTTGCTCTGTCCTTCTTTTCAAAGCTTAGTTTTGTAGTGTGTCTCATCAGCCTGAGAGCAGACAGAGTTCCTCTCCTTTGTCTGCGTGTTTCTGCTTAAGCAGCATGAGGTCACAAGCTCTGATCTCAGTAACTCTTCCTGCCTCTTTCATTCACAATGAGTTAAGAAAGCCATACAATCTGCTTCCATCTCCTGGCCTTCCCTCCTAAGTCAGGGGCTGGACAAAGTCAATACAGGAGTATTAATAAACCCACTACTAAGTACTTGTTACCTCAAGTACATGGCTGCTCTATAGAAAGGAAAGATATGGAAATGAAATGTTTGCCTTCCAAGAAAGCAAAGAAAGAATTGCAAAGTTAATCATGGCATGTTTCAATCAAGGGCTACCTTTCTATGGCTGATTTTGAATTTGCTGCAGATGCAAAGTTTATTTTCACAACAAAACCCAACAAAACAACACCTCCAACAAAAGTAACTTTCATTTGTGTAATTGAGCAAAAAAGCTGAGGTGAAAATGGAAGCCTGTTTACAACTGCTACATAAATGTGTAATATGAACAGTTGGGATTCATACAGAACATGCTCAGTGACAGGGTACTATTCTTAAGGGTGTTTGAAGTAAAGCTTAAGTGTGAGAGAGCTGTCAGAAGCCATAACTGAGACACAAAACCTCTCAATTAAACTGTGGGCTTATAAATGCTAGAAGCAATTTGTACATAGATCTTCAGGTTCCTGAGAGCTCCATGTGACCCACAATAGCCCCAAACTTGATGGCACCAAACCTTTTAGCACCTTGTTTATGCCCAAGCCCGAGGCAATCCAGAATTTAGGTATTGCAGTGTGTAAGCCCGAATGGCAACAATGCCCAGTGGGAGCACTTGGAGCATTTGCTTTCCATATCAGACTTCCAATGAAACACAGCTATTTCTTCTCTGTAAAATGGGGAGTAGCACAAGTACTGTTGCTTCACAACTCAGTTTTATACAATATTGCACAGGCCAGACTGATCAGTACAGGAAATGGAAGAATGTTTTTCAGATCCTACTTGTCCCCAGGTGGCCCTAGACAGATCCTGCCCATCCCACAGGTGTGGGATAGACTGAGATGTGGGGGTTTTTTTCTTCTTTCTTGAAATCCTGACAATGCAAAAAAAAAAAAAAATCCCCTGAGGATGCAGGAGACAAAATATCATACAGAAGTCTGTAGCTTGTCAATACCTGAAGGGGGCCTACAGAAAGGCAGGGGTGGGACTTTTTAATAGTATACGTGATAGAAGGACTAGAAATAATGGATGTTAATTGGAAGAGGGTAGATATAAGAAACAAATTCTTTTCGGTGAGGGTAGTGAAACACTGGAACAGGTTGCCCAGAGAGGTTGTGGATGCCCCTTCTCTGGAGGTGTTCAAGGCCAGGCCTGGTCAGAGCACTGAG
>VZTY01004723.1:437288-453284 GCA_013400935.1 Turnix velox | reverse complement strand
AGCTTCTTGCATACCACTCCCTGGTCTTATCAGTCTGGGAGTGAACAGTGTCTGAACAGTGTGCAATTAATTTCAGAGTTTAGTCAGACAGAAGAGGCCTAGCTGAAAAGTAAAGTTACAAACTAGAAAATTTATCCTATTTTACCTCAAACCAGGACAGAGGTGTCCCTGCCTACGGCAGGGGGGTTGGAACTAGATGATCTTCAAGGTCCCTTCCAACCCGAACTATTCTATGGTTCTATGATTATATCCACACCATAGTGACCTGGGCTCACACCTGTAAAGGAGAAACTTTTATCCCTGTGCCCAGGACTGCATTTAATTACTTCAATTAAGTAATACCTAGTCTGAGGGCATGTTTTAGATGCAGACACCTAGACATGAAGTCTCTGCTGAAACAGCTGACTTTTGTGTGATGCCATTCAGACACACTGATGCACAAATATACCCAAGCCACTATGTTTTGCCTTGCAAGTGTCTCTGATTTCACATGCAGGTCCTGAGACCCCTGCCTCAGGCAGCTACAACAACGTGCCAGCAATGCCAAGGCTGTGCTTTTAGATTCCCCAAAGAACTGATGTTTCTCTCTTTACAGGCTGAGAGACTGCTAGGGCAAAGTAAGCTATGTGCCTGGCCTGACTGCGTATTTTTTCTCAGTCATCCCCTTACAGCTACTGCTGGAAACAGAATAATGAGCTACATAAACCTTTGAAACATCATGCAGTGCCATCGTTACGCGACCTGTCCCACATGCTGCAGGGAGGACACCTACTGTGGCCCAGGACTCAACCCTGGGTTGCTGGCAGTGAAAAGCCACACTGCAGAAGCTAACTTTGAATCATTTATTTGACTTGATCTTTGTTCAGTCATGTCTGTTGGGAGAAGCAGATAAAATAATCTGTAATACACTGGAAAGGGAGGTAGTTGTCAGTCAGTTCCCATTTCAAAAAAAAAGACTTATCATCTCTTGCTGTTAACAGCTCCATCACCTTGCCCCATTTTCCTATTGTGCAGTATATCAAACTACCCTGGCCAAAGTTCTCCACTGCAGTTATAATCAGTGAGACTTGGACCAGGATGTGTGTGTGTCATTATGTTGCAGTTCCCAGACTCTGTTTTTTTTTCACCAGAAGCATTATACTACTATTTCAGAGAAAAATGCTGATCTAAACATCAATGCTTCTGCTCTGACACCCTCCACCCCCACCCTCCCCTTCAATTGAACTGGGACTGAACTTGAACTGTGCACTTTTTGAGGTTTGCATTGATCCCAAGCCAGGACTGAGGAATTAGGGAAACAATGAACTTCAGGTTAATGGTTCAGCATAGTGGACTGGTTAAAAACTAGCATTTCTACCTAGGGCCTCTTTGGCTTGGAGGCTGTCTTTAGTGCAATCTGAAGAGCAGTGTTGCACTGTAATTTGGCCCTACAGTCATTATTGTTTTTGTCACAAACCTTTGCCTCTGCACAGGGATACCCTCTACTGCTCTACATATCCCAGGAGGTCAGGAGGTGACCTGTTCAGCACGTGTTCTTCCAAGTACCTCCATAAATAAAACTCTGAGACAGAGCTGGCTCTACCTCTGCTTTCTGTTGCCTTGTTGTTCCTTTTCACACCTTCAAGTAGAGATGTCATCATCAGAGCACCTCACCACATGAGTAGTTTTTTAAACCCAAACAACTCTGATGAGTGTGTGTGAAAATGGACCCACAGTTTTGCTTCTGCCATCTTTGATCTCTGTCCTTTGGTTCCTTGCTTCTGCTCTGGCATTTCTTACTACATCTTCTGTCCTCCTTCTCCCATGTGCCAATTTTAGGGTGATGAAGTGGTGCAAATCTACTGTGAATATTAGACAGGAAGCAGAAGTTAAAGCTTATTTCATCACGTGATTCTGTCCATTTTCAAATATCTTATTTCTCAGATTTGATTGAGTTCTAAACCCTGTTAGCTCTCAACCAGTTTTATTTCTATCTCAGCCCATTGTAGCAGTGAGCAGGAGAATGTGGTGGTTTGTTTCCCTGGAAATGCTCTTTTGCTGTTCTCTTCAGGCATTAATATTATGTGTTGCAGCTGTTTAAAAATTCAGCAGTAGTTATGCACTCTAAAAGTGATGACTTAATCAGGATGAAGGTAAAATGCTCCCCTTTTTAGCCCAGGCCAGGGCAGGGAGATCTCTCCCATGTCTCACCATTTATTCTTGGAATAAAGCTGCATTGCACCCTGAAGAGGTCAGGGTTGCATCTACCCACCTGGCCCTTGATTTAAGACAACACTGGCCTTTGTCAGTAGAGATGAATTGCAGTTCTCTCTCAAGCCCAACTACAGTTTTGAATTTCAACATCTCCAATTAAAAATCCAACAAGTGGAATACTAGATGCCCACTGAAGTCTTTTCTTCAAAACTTCATTCATATAGGCCCAAGAACTAATGACAATGAAGCACAGATCTCCCAATTTATAAACCTTCCAATTACATCCTAACTGTTCTAAAAGAGAGCTGTCAGAGTTATTATGAGTTTTTCATTTGTTTTATAATGAAAAAGGCCACTAAATAGCATAACAGAAACTCTTGCCCCTATACACACTGATGCAGTAGAGACAAAGCATAATGCCTGTAAAAAAAGCCAGTTCACTACCTAATCCTGGTCTTTAAACAGCTTGTTGTGATTTACGAATTCACTCTTGCCTTCCAAAATCCACTTGTTTCTTTTGTTCCCAAAAGTTTTGAAGGTTCTTTTCCTGTGCCAGCTAACTGATGTTGCAGAGGAGCATTAATTTCCTCCTGTTCACATTTTTAAGAATTGTTTATTTACTGCATGAAAAAGTATTGCCTTGATGAAACAATCAGCTTTAAAAATATGGAGAAATCCAGGCCTTTAGCACAAAGAGACTCCTGGTGACAATAAATGGTATTTTAGATGACTGTTGATACAAAACCCTTTCTAGCAAAGCGGTACAACCAGTAGTCTTGCCAGCCAGGGTAGGTGCCCCATCTGTGCTAGCACAGTACCCAATTTGAAACAATAAAGAACGCATTTACTGGCTGTCACATTTTCAACATGTTTTCTCAGTTACTCCATGAAACCCCAGCCAGCAGTGGTAGACACTGGCAGACACCAATCAGTTCCTGAATAATATCAACATTTTTCCTCACTTGTTGAAGTTAAACAAACAGCTTCAGAGTGTCTGTTGCATTGAGGCTCACATCACTTGAGTGAGAAAAATGCATACATGCAGCTGCTGAAAACCTAATTTAAACTGGCATTTGAGTCATCTTAACAAGCCTTTGCATCATCACAGAGGCCCAGCCACAGCATCTTATGGCTTAATCGTGCTCAAATGGACAAGCACTTCTTCAGTAGTCCTGAGTACATTTGTGAGGTACTCCAGGATTTGCAGTGTCCAGTTTGGGGATCTTCAAGCAGAGATGGAGCTTTTTGTCTTGACAGGAACAAACTGAAGAAGTTGCCTGTCTGGAAAAGGAGCAGCATCCCACCCTCCCGACTGGTCCTGCACTAAAGGCAAAAAGAGGACTTCTCCAGAAAAGCACGGCTGTTTGTCATTTGGCCCTCTTGCTCTATCTGAAGTGTCAGCAAAGATGCATGGATGTTGAACCCGTGCTTTGAGAAAGGGACCGAAGTGGTACAGCCGTTCCTCACCTTGTGCTCTCTCTGTCACCATCCTTTTCTCCCCTCCTTGCTTGCTGTGCTCATGCAAATAATTGTGGTGATGAAAATAACTAGGTAGCTAGATTAAAAAATGTGTACATCTGAAACAAGCAGCGGACCCACTAGGCAAAGTGAATCACATAAAGGGAAGGTGAGACTCTGCTGGGTTTCTTGTCCCTCTTTGTCCCTGCTTTGGTGTGGCAGAGCTGCCAGCTGTGACACAGTCTGGATCTGTACTGACAGACCTCCTAGCTGCCTGCAGGGTGCTGCAGAGCCACAGCCAGCTGTGATTACAGCACCTCCTCTCAACAGCAGGTCTCTCTGTGAACTAAAGTTTATTTATCTCAGTCATTTGATATGCTGGGCTTCATAGACATTAAATACAACACATGCCATGAATAGAAATGTGGGGTTTTTTTGAAGCAGAAGAGTAAAGACTACACTTTTTGGAAGGAAACAGATCTAATCTTATTCACTCATACTAAGTATTTTTGATAGTTTCTTCAAATAAAGGAAGGTTTATATTCATACATTGCCATATAGCTTCAACTTCTATTTACCCGTGCCTGAAACCCAGTGAAATGCTAATGTCCTGAGACTTTGCCATGTGCTTAATTTCAAGCTTGCATATGGATCCCTCAACATCCATGAAGTCCTGATAACCAACAGTGCAGCCTGCCTTAAAAGGCAGTGGCTGTTAATAAGCTGTAATGACAAAGGAGGAGTTGGAAGTGGATGTAGAATGCCTTCTTGAATCTACTGTGTGAATTCTGGTCTCAGAATTAATACCAAGCAGCGGAAGTGTTAGGTCTGGGGAAGTCATTTTGATAGAGTCAGAACACTGAAAATACAGAGTATAATCCTGAAACCACTGCAAATCACCATGGCCAGGCCATACTTAGGGATCCCACATGTAAACCTCTTATCTCTGACTGCAGTTTCAATATGAATGTTATTTATAATGACCTCTGCAAACACAGGTTTAATAGAAGTCATGAAACCGTCACTGAAGACAACAGCTGGATGAAATGCAGTTTTCTTCTGCTATTTATAGATGGAAAAGGTTCATATACACAGATGGGAACACTGCAAGTACCATAAACATTCAGAATAAATTGTATTAAACCCAATTTTTATATTGTAAGTGACATTTTAAACATGCTACTCCTTCTGAAAAATTTCAAGCAATGAATAATGGAGCTGAATCAGACAGAGCATAAGGAATCTTATATCTAGTGAGTGCTCAAAAAACACTGATTCATTTCAGATCTTTATTTTTTCTTTTTTGAAAGCTTCACCTGCAATGAATGTGACCTAGTGAATTGAAAAGACAAGAAGACAGAAAAGACAGCAAATAGTTTATGAGCCAACCACTGAAAAAAATTTGTTAACATAAAACTTTCAGTAAACAACTATGAATAATGAATTTGCTGGTGTTTCATACTGAACATTTTATTAGACACAGTTTGCCTTTTCCCTGCTGTCAAAAAGCAACTTTTTACAAGAAAGCAGGAGTGCCAATTTAAAGGGAGTTCCTGACAGAAGCTCCCTCTACCCCTCAAGACTGACATTTGCTCCTGATTAGTGAAGAGATTAAGGCTATGAACTGGTTTCTGTTCCCAGTACTACAACTGAACCTAGAAGAAGTCATAAAATAGGACACCAAACTTCACTTTCCTGGCACCATGTATAACACTGAGGACACAGTCTTGGGTTTTCAGTTGTTTGCTTACTTTCTGGCTTCGTACCTACTTTGTTCTTGTCACACCATGCTATAATTTCAATAGGATATGCTGGATATGCCCAGGAACCCAGGCCTGGAAAAGGACTTATCAAAGCATCCACTGTCCCTAAAGTACAGTCCATCCAAAAAGCCTCAGCCTCTGAGAAAGGTAGGATTCAAGATAACATCCCTGTGGTGCACTGGTTCCTTTTGCTTTGGTCCAAGAAGTACCTTTAGCTGTTGAAGAGGAATGAAAGGGAGCAGGTCTGGACCGTGTTTTGGAGAAAATTACTTTCCTCTGTGGCTGTAGATCCCATATGGCATGTCATTGTCCCCACAAATCACTCTAGGAGAGAAGCACAGGTAGATTATGAAAACAGGCCTTTTTGAAAATGTCAGAGTATCTCCTTGCTGAGCATTTCCTCATTTTCTTTGTTCTCTTGTTGTTTGTTTCCAAGGAATTTCATTCAGTATTACTTCTACATAAAGGCACAAAAAATTATCAGAGGGTTGATATACTGACTCTGGATCAGGTTATCATTACCAGTCCTTGAGTTGCCTAACCTTTGATGGCATCTCACCTCTGCATCACAAAAAGTCTGTTAACTTCAGNTATCATTACCAGTCCTTGAGTTGCCTAACCTTTGATGGCATCTCACCTCTGCATCACAAAAAGCTCTGGTCTGTTAACTTCATGGCAAGATAAACTAAATATGCACTATAAGACCAAGTATTATGGAAATAAGTTTTGAATTTGAGTCAATTGGAATTCAAGTTTCCACACTAGCAAATTCATAGACTTTTTGGGCTGCTGTTTTTGAGAAGACCAAAATGATAGTATCCTTAAGCCACTTTGATGGTAAACTTAAGATAACAACACACTTGTTATTAGACTCAGCCAAATCTCCATCTGAAAGTGCCCTGGTGCCTTGATAGATGTATTGGAGTAAAATTTGAGTTCTTTTTAAGTCCTATGGGAGAGTGGAGCTCATTTAGTTGACCGAGTTAGCTTGTTCAACAATTAGCTTAATTTTAGTGAGGCTTTCAGAATCATTGAAACACCACAAAAAAGCAATTTCCTCTGTATTTCACATACTAAATCACACAGTTCCAAAATAGTAAGAGCCATTGCAATAGGGTAACAGTAAATTTTGAGTATTTGTTTGCAGAATGGTATTTTCACTAACAAATACATATCCTTCAGAAACTGTTTTGTTTAAGAGCAGGGGACAAACAACAGGTTGACGTGTCTGACCATGTTCCAGTCTGAAAGGTTAATTCCAGGGCCAGCAACAAAGGGACTTTTCCTTCCAAGCCACTACAAAGAAAGATTACAAGACAAATCTTGACCCAAACTACTTTTTCATGATCATAAGATTGCATACTCCACTTAACTAGTGCTGATATATTTTAATTTTAAACGATCAGCATTTGGTGAGAGGGATTATGTACACACAGAATCTAAAGGCTGGATCTATAAAAGCATGGAAGAAATTGTAACACTGAGTCTCTCACAATGATGAGTTGCTAGGAGCAGAGTCAGATGTCTTGGATCCTCATGGACTGAAGAGTAGAAGATGGCCCTAAGGGATGGGGTACCCTGATGGTATGCCAAGAACCACCTTTGCACCCCTAAGAACTCCAAGTAGAGGAAAGGCAAAGTGCAAGCACGTGGGCAGTTAAAGGGGAAGATGAGACCAGTTATTTATTCACAGGCTGAAGTGAGAGAAGCCCAACATCAAATCCCTTTAATGTTTCAAGGGAGTGTGACACTTTTTCTCCCAGGGAATGCAGGGCACATCAAGTGAGGGTCTTTCAGGCTCTCCTTTCCAAGTTATGTCTCATGGCATAAAATAATTAAACAGCCTCTGAGCCAGGCAGAGAAAGGGATAATGGTTTGACAACCAGCAGAAAAAATTTCAGCAAGTGAAATGTGAAACCCTATTATGGTAGCTTGAGAAAAAATTACAGAAAAGCTTATGAGAACCAATTTGCTAAAGGTGTGAAACTTCACAACAACGAAAAGGATCAGTGAGGTCCACTGAGTGGTCCATCTCACAGGGAAGCCAAGGTCATTGCAAGAAAGTTGAGTGAGTACTGGAAGGGATGAGCTCCTATGTGAACAGATATCTGCATATCTGGTACCATGTCTTCTGTCACAAGAAGGAATGAAGTTCCAGCAGCCATTTCTGGTGAGAAGTAAAGCCTTTGCTCTTCTTGGGAAAGACAGTAATTGGATTTTTTTTCTATATATATTCTCCATAGAGAGGTGAAGGAGAGACCTGAGGCATTACTGTTCTTTAGGGAGCACCTACCCAGGTAACATCTTTCCAAAACCAGTGTACTAAGGTATGGAGCAAAATAATAAATAGCAGTAAATAATTTCAAAGAACTGTAAGGGTGTCAAAGGCTTGGGTTTATTCTGAGAATATGCAAAATTTAGGCTCTAGATAGCAGAAAAATCAAAGGGAACAACTATAACAGTTCAGGGGTTTTTTTAAACCGAGACTGAAAGAGAGAAGTGGGCAAATATGGGCAGTTACACCTAGCTTTTGTACTAAGCAAACTCATAGATGTTTAGGAGAATAACAGACTTACTAGGAACAAAGAAAAATTACTGAGGAATAGTCAACACAGGTTTTATCAAGGCAAGTCATAACTCACAAATCTATATGTGTTCTGTGAAGGTGTAAGGAATAACAGTGATTCTGTTGGTACAGTGTTAGAGAGTTTCCAGAGCTTTCAACAAGGTCCATCACCAAAGGTTCTTAGAGATATGAAACTGTCATTTATACATTAATAACTGCTTTAAAGACTGGAAGCAAGGAAGAACATTTGATCAGTTTTTCATAGTAGGGAAATGTTAACTGTGCTGGACTGCCACCAAATTCTCAGAAAGAAGCTTGAAAAGGGGACTGGATGGCAAAGTTTGGTGGTAATATAAAATTATTTTGTACAGTCAAATTTAAAGCTGACTGTAAAGGATTGCAGAAGTTCTTGCTATACATAAACCAAAATGCAACACTGACATGTACAAAACAATGCAACTGGGGGAAAAAGGAAAATCTAGCCATGCATATAGTATTTGTGGCTCTAAATTAGCTGTTACCAGTCAAGAATAAAATCTTGGAGCTGTTTCTGTAAGCTCATTGCTGAGCAGAAGTCAAAAGGACAAACAGGCTGTTAGGAATTATTAAGGGGAGAAATTGAGAGACAAATCAAAACCACTTTCAACCATTTATAAAAGTGCTTGATGCAGATGTATTTTCAGGACTGCATGTACAGCAGTACCTACCCTCATCTCATAAAAAGCAGAGATGAAAGATGTACTGAAAATTTTGATCACAGAGCAGTCTGTACAGCAGGACAGACCAAACAGAGCCCCTTTGGCTTCAGAAAGAGGCAAAAGGGAAAGGGATACGATAAAATAGAATAAAGTTATTACAGGGTTAGAGAAAGGGCATGAGGAAGGGCTGTTCCACGATTCTGATCACAGAGAAAATAATGAGAATTCAGCAACAAAGCATCAAGAAGCAGATTTAAAACAAAATGAATAAGGTGTTTTTTCATGTAGCTCCTAACTGAGAAAAGGTATTCTTTGCCAAGAGAAGCTGCAGAGGCAAAAATGCAAATAGATTCAGGAAGGGATTAACTAAATTAAGGCAGGTCCATTGGCACTCATTAAGCAGGTCAGTTAATGTATGACCTTCAGCTCAGGTGCCTCTCTAAGGCACTGACTGCCAGAAGAAGTGCTTGGCCAAAGATCTGTCTATATTTACTGTGAACTTCCCCTGTGTATCTGCTATCGCATAGTTTGAGAAGCAGCATTTTGGGGCTAGTTGCACCTGAACTATGTTGGTCATTATTATATTGTGTTAACAAACTAAAAAATTAGCGTGTTGACACTGAACCTGAACAAACAGCCAAATTAGTGCCTTCTGGGAGCAACCTCTGTTCTGGTATGATTTTGCCCTTGATGCAGAAAGTCACATACACTGCTCCTGGGCATCTCTGAGTTCTTCCTGTGGGTGAAACAAGTAGAGGCAAGAAGTACTACGTGTCTACTTGATGTTCTATACACAGACTCACTGTATTATGTTTTTAGTTCAACTATATAAATGTAAACCTTGTTTACAAGCAGTCCAAATTTCTGCATAAGCTAAATTGGAGGCAAGGATGTGGCTGGATTATGGTGGGTACAGACATACCAGATGCTTTTACATCTTATTTTGAAATGCATCAGTGGTCTAAGAAAATTTTTGAAATTTTACCTTTTCTCAACAAGCATCTATCATCAGTCTAAATTTAATATAAAATCAGCACTCATACAATAGGTGAAACTGCTCTGTGATGTGTACTTACATTAGCTAATCTTTTCCAGAGCAGGATGCAAGGTGTAACAGCAAGTCATTCCTGGCACTTGCTCTTCAGACAAGATTCTGGTGATACTACCTGATGGAGGAAGTGCCTGAGCAGATGAGCTACAAAGGAAGTAATTGAAAGTATCAAGATTTATCTGTAGCATTAACCAATAAACCACAATATTGACAGCATCATGGGAACTAGAATCTGATTTCAAAAGCAATAATTAAATGTGTGGTAATACTGCTCTGTTTGTGCATGTGTGTATGCATGCACATGCTCAGGTGTGTGGGTGCAAACATGCTTTGGGGGGGAAGGAAGAGGATGTGCTAAACAATATTTACACATGTCAAAAGCAGTTGCTTCTTCTTCTTTAATAAAAAACTACACAGAGTAAACCACATCTGTGTGCAATATGACAAGGATAAGCAGGTATAGGTACAAGGAACAAAGAGGAAAGTGGGATGTTTCACTGCCTCTTCTGCACAAAGTGCTGAACTTCTGGCCAGTTATTTGTCCTTCTGATGTTTTCTCTGAAAAAAATAAAAAGAACTGCCCTGAGGATATCAGAGCTCAGGATCAGCTGAGGGCCAGTCTTAGTTAGGGACTGTTTGAAGGCATTTATGTGATACTCAGGGAAGACCACCTTCCTCCCCCTTCTCCACAGTTCTTTAGTCTAGTGTGTGGCCCTTCCACACTCTGGAAAAGCACTACACACTGAACACTTAGATAAAAGTATTGCATATTTAATGTAATATGAGCATTTCATAAGATATACAAATAGAATTTATCACACTGAGTGGAAAATTAAAAGGAGAAATGTTATTACTTCCTTCATTATAGCAATTTAATGAAGAGAACTCAAGTACTTTGAAGAGCAGGTCCATAGAATTATATGTATGTGATATACATACAAAAAATAGAGGGAGAAATTAGGAAATAGAATAGAAAAATCATATGAGGAAAGTCATCCAAAGCAAGAGCTTTTAAAATCACAGGCCATTGTATGCATTATTGCTTCACACTTACAACATGCACCACCAGGCAGGAGCTGCAGCAGCTCCCAGAGCTCCCAAGGAGCAAAGTCCTTGGGGAGATGGAATCAGATCTTGCTCTACTTTCGCCTTTCCACAGGCTCCTCTCTGCTCTTCTGCTGCTGCTGTTGTTGCTGCTGTGACTTTGAAAGGAGCTGGGAGTGGGGAAGCCGAACCACAGGACTTCTTGGAGAAAACAATCTGGATGGACTTTACTTTTCCTTCAGCTTCTTAGAGAGTAGTAACATGACCACTAGTAGATCAGCTTCCCTAACTCTTCTGATAAATGGCTCCCCAGGCAGGCAAAAGTCCCTGGGAGCAATGCAGGGATGTGATTATCCCCCATGGGCTGGACTAGCGGAGAGAAGTGTGAGTGTAGGTGCCACATGCACATGTAGGAAAGAAAGGAGGAGAGGAAGAGCTTCTCTGCAAAGGCTCCTCACAGCTTCTGGCTTCCATGAGGGAGCCAGGAGGCCAAGCTTGGGCTTCAGCCATGGGCATGAAGCTACCTGTGCAAGCCAGGAACACCCTTGTGCCACCCATGCTGTTCCTTTGGTGAGGTCTGGGGGCTCTGGGAGCTCTCTCCTGATGGGTTTGTTTGTGCTTTGACTTTTCACAGGACAGAGCCAGTGACCACAGCAGATAAGATAGATAGGAGGGTTTTGTTAGAGATAAGGTAGAAGTTCTTCTGATAGAGATAGATAAGGTAGCTAGGTTAGTTTAGGTTTTTCAACAGAAAGAGATCTAAGTGTGGTGAGAACTATGCTTCAGCTGCTATTTAGCAACACCAAGTCCAGCAGAAGATGCAGCTGCAGGGAGGCTGGCACCAGAGATTCCCTTACCACCACCATAGAGTCAGCGAAGACGCCTTTGAATTAGTTGGTTTGCTACAATGACTACACCGTGCGTCTGTCTGGGCAAGGATTTGTCGGAGAGCGGCGGTCCCTCTACGGTGCTGCCACTCGGTTGGGCTGGGCTGGACTAGTCAGGAACCTGGTTTATGGAGAAGGGGGTTTGGGGGCTAGGTTTTCACCCACTCTGGAACTCGGGTTCCCTCCTGCCCTCGCCCCTCCGTCAGGGGCAAAAGGCGGGTGTGAAAGGGCGGCAGCGGCACGTCCCGGGAGGCGGCAGCGCTGCTCGCTGGCAGCGTGTGAGCTCCGCCGCCTCACAGCGCTCTCTCTGCCGGGCCCCGCTGGAGGGGGAAAGAACGGCTCCGCCGCCCGTTTCCCCTCCCCCAGCCCTTGCTGTTGCTGAGGGTTGCAGAGCTGGGCAACAAGGAGCCATCCAGGGCCGCACACACTCCTTTCCCCTCTCACTGGGCAAGTCGGGAAGCACCATGCAGCTCTGTCAAAGCTCCATTTCCCCCTCCCTCCGATGTCACTGTACCCTTAAGTCATTCGACGTGACCATCCCTCTAGCTCCTTTGGAACCATAGCCATTTCCACCTCTATCAATAGCATTTACCACCAAAGAGAAGGGTGAAAACTGGGGAAAAGTTCAATTAAAATAAAAATCACAAAATGCGCTTTAAAGTTATTTCGCAAAGTTAAATTTAACCCCTCATTCTTTTGAAAAAAGATTGAGTTTGTGTCGGAATTGAACCTATAACCATGTGTTAAATGTAGTGGATCCTTTTGACACGAATGTAATTATGAAATCTTATAGGAAGTCCAAAGATGTGATTCTAATGAAGTATTTCTGAAACAGTGAAGTATTTTATTATTTTCAAAGATTTTGGCTTTTCCTTTTCAAATTATTTTCAGGATTGTTTTTTTTACACGTTCTCCTTGTATTGTTGAATTATGGTTTTAGCCACGCCCAGAGGAAGGAAAAAAATTATTTTTTTATTTCATAAAAATGCTTCAAAAAGAAATAATTTCAAAGACATAGAAGCCCTGAAGAAAATGTATTAATTTGGAGTAATTTCCTCCCACACAGTTTGTTATTACCTTCTACATAGGTCATAAGAGCAACAGAAACCTTGTACTGGCCCTCATATAACTTGACTGACTCACTCAGATTCAACACAACACACAATTCTGACTGCTTCCTCAGGCTGACTGCTCTAAAAGGTGTAAAAAAGCACTGCACAACAGTTACAGCATTTTCCCATGATTGTCATTATCCCATGTAAGTACAGATTGGCTGTTTGATTACTTCAACAATTGAGTATTTCTCAGGCAAATCTATTTGTTGTTTGAATCACCAAAGAACCATTCTTTAGATGCAATTACACAGCTTTAAAGGAATAGTTTGTATCCTGTTAACCAACACCAAAACTAGCAATGGGACAGGATTTAATAGATCATTAATGTTCCAAAAGAATAGCATCTTTCATCCAAGGCTTCAGAAACTCCATCAATTAGCAGGCAAAAACTGTAATTTACAGTAATCCCAAGCAATTCAATCTACCAATAAGGCCTTGTTAATCAGATGAAAACCACAGAATCCCTGCCTTATTAAAAGCAAAACTATAAAGTTCACCAGATGAAATCAAACAGACCACAACTTCAAAGACCTTTTGAAGATTAGTACATTGATTAAATTACCAGAATTTAATTTAGAAGCAAATGACACAGAAATTCATTGCATCTGCAGCCATTTTTAATATATCAGATCATGCTCTTCATTTGCAACACTCTCTATTTCTTAACTTATGGCTGTAGACAATAGGATCAAATTTTTTTTTTGTGGGATAAAGTTTTGGGGGTCATGGTCTAGCTGCCTTTAGAGGAAATCTGCATCTCAAATGACTCATTTGGAAAATATCCTGCTGGTGAGAGTCATGTTTGCTGAGGCATGGACAGGAAAAGCTAGTGAGAACTGTTGCAGCTGTGTTATATAAAAGGAAGAGACAATTTAATGGAAAATTTCATACTTTGCAGAAATCTGATTGCCTATTTTCTCTATGTAGATATCTTGTGAGAGCAGCTACAGCTGCTGCACTGAAGGTATATTTTCACTGATGATGATCAGGATGGGGGTGTCAGAGTAGTATGTGAAATTTAACATTTTATTCTGTTGCAGAATTACAGCAAACATTTACAAGTATTTCAGTAGTTATTTTTATTTTATTGGATAGGAATGAGAATTTGCTCCTTATGACTGCTCTCTTTTGTCCAAGTCATTTTTGATGCCAGGACCTTACTGGCTTTGGTACAATGGCAAAGAAATCATCAGTTCTTTGTGTCTGCCTTGTCTGCTGGTTTTACTGACTGCAGGATAAACAGTTCCTTCAGCACTATATACATAGATTGTCCCTTAACATTCTCTCCTCTTCCCTCTTCACCAGTTTTTTTGTTTGCTTTGTTTTGGTTTTTATTTTTAAATATATCCCTTTAAAATTATGGGGTGCTAAAACCTGATTTGCCAAAGATCTGTTTATAATTAGAGTTGGAGGTGAATATGTCATAAATGCAACATTACAAAATCTTTAGGTTTACAGTTATGATAGTTGCTTTCCTTCACTGAGGCCAAAATAATCCCAAAACTGCTGTCAACTTTTTTAAATTCTGCATTGTGGAGCTTATTAGTATTAACCTGGCAATGTTACATACTGTTTGTGCCATGTGAAGCATTTCAGGTTAAGCATTTTTGGGCTAAAACAATTGAATAGGTAAAAGACTTTTTAAATCCTGTCTACATATTCTTCTTGAAATTTTGCTTGATCTTCACCAAAATGAAATAATTGTCAAGTGATTTTTAGGGATCTTTTAAGTAAAGGATTCTCTTTTCCTCCAAGTTCACGTGAACAGTTCTTCAATTTGAATCAGTCTTCAATCTTCCAGTGTTTTTAATGGTTCTTAATTATCTGCAGGGTGAGCCCTGTTGTCCCTGAAGCCTCTGGGTGAATATCCCAGCTGAAATGCACAACAGATGTAGGCAGCTGCTTTTACACTGTTTTCAGATGAGATATTAGCAGTTTTGTTAAGCAGAAGTTTTCTCTCACTCCCACTCGGGACAACTGAGTGATGCACCATCTCAAGATGACTTGACTTTACAGATGTAGCCTGGAACACATTCTCAGACATCCCATCTACTGGTTTCACAAAGGTTTGAAACTTCCTTTTTTTACATCTGGTTCCATCTTATCACACTCACAGTCTTAGCAGCCTCAATAGAAGTAGTTATATAAGCCATCTCATCCTGGTCTAGAAATATACCATGGGATCGTACACAGAACTCTTCAGAACTGCAGCCCATCCAACCAAGCAGTAGGCTGAAATACCACCTTCAGTTAAATTAATCTGTGATAAATATAGGCTTAATTATCATTGTGATTTCAGCAAATATTGCATTACTAACCTTTTATTTTTTTTGTTATGAGTTCTCATCACATATCATGATGCCATTCTAGATGCCCCTTAGCATCTGCAGAAAGAGATGAATTGGAACAGAAGCAGGTGGAGAAACGGTTCTCCAAACACTGTGGTAGGTATACCTTCAAATGATTTATTCTGCTTATCATATTATTACTTATTCTTACAATCCACTGGGATTATATTGCAGCATATTTGGAATTACAGCTGGTATCTCAGAACATCACTGTAAAATCAGTACCAGGAGCAGGATCAAAGTGTTGGTTTAAAGCTCTTCTGATGGCAAGATCTGAGCAACACTCACTCTTAGCAAGCAGATGTATGTGGTAGAGAGAACAATGTGGCAAGCAAAAGAGAGGAAAAAAAGTCAACCCAAGCTTTTCTGCCTTCCACATGGAAATTCANAGTGTTTCACCACCCTCACTGTAAAGAATTTCTTTCTTATGTCTAGTCTAAATCTAGAGAAAAAAATCAACTGAAGCTTTTCTGCCTCCTGAATGAGTTTCCACGTGGAAATTTGTAAGTTTAGGAAAATAACAAAAGGAAAACAAAAGAAAGGAAGATTGTCTACAATTACTTGGGGTTTACTGTGTGAAAGTATTATTGTAAATAGTGCAGCCATTCATCCATAAAATAATCTGAATATTATTTTATCTTTGCAAATTGCATTCATAGAATCAAAGAATGGTTTGGTTTGGAAGAGACCTTCAAAATTGTCTAATTCCAATCCCACAGCCATGGTCAGGGACAACTTTGAATAGGCAAAGTTGCTCAAAGTCCCACCTAGTATGGCTTTAAGCATTTTCATAGAAGTTGAACTCAGTCTCCTCGAGTTCATCTCAAGTTTGGAGTTATCTTGAAGAAAAAAAAGGTCTTGAAGTGATGGTAG
>VZTY01004723.1:417048-437242 GCA_013400935.1 Turnix velox | reverse complement strand
AAAGAATGGTTTGGTTTGGAAGGGACCTTCAAAATTGTCTAATTCCAATCCCACAGCCATGGTCAGGGACAACTTTGAATAGGCAAAGTTGCTCAAAGTCCCACCTAGTATGGCTTTAAGCATTTTCATAGAAGTTGAACTCAGTCTCCTCGAGTTCATCTCAAGTTTGGAGTTATCTTGAAGAAAAAAAAGGTCTTGAAGTGATGGTAGAAGCTATTCTTGCAGCAACTGAGATTGAGAAAGACAAGAAAATTGAACCAGAATCAAAGCCTGCTGACTTACACCTACCTTTCCATTTACTTTGGTGTCTTGAAATAAGAGATTTGTTGGTGAGAAAAAGTCTTTAGCTTCTGCTGCTGATAATGGCTTCCTGGGTAAGAAGGGAATTGATTTTATTCCTTAACCACGGATCAACATGAGGCTATCATAAGAGCCAAGAGCTGATCCCAGCTCTGTGACTTCTGTGATTTGAAGTGCTACATACATTGTTTACTGCTACCTGCACTTCATAAAATTTCAGTCTCAGGGAATAATATGTAATGAATAATCTATTGGGTGAATTTTGTCTTTCCTCTTTGTTCAGGGATGAGCAGCTTGTAGTGTATCTGGATGCTGGGGCTCATTGAAGAGCCAGAAAGATCAAAGTTTTTACCTTACCTGATTATTTTGCAGTGTCACTCCCCTTCCTGCACTACCTTCATGAGATCTCAACTTCCCTCTCCGGCTCATCTCTGCTTGTCTGGGAAGGGTGGGCAAAAGTCATGTCATAGAATCACAGGATTGTTTAACTTTGAGGAGACTTTTAAGAACATCAGATCCAACTGTTAACCTGACTGTGCCAAGTCCATAACTGAACCATATCCCTAAGCACCACATCTACATCTTTTAAATACTTCCAGGGATGGTGATGCAATCACTTCTCTGAGTAGCCTATTCCAATGCCTGGCAACCCTTTCAATGTTGAAATTTTTCGTAATATCCAATCTAAACATCCCTCAATTCATGATGTGCTGCTTTTTATCACAGTTGAACATCACCATCCAAAGATCCTGAACTGCATTTGTCCTCACTGTGACCTGATCACAGAATATCAGGGATCGGAAGGGACCTCAAGAGATCATCTAGTTCAATCGCTCTGCCACAGCAGGAACACCTTAGACCAGTTCACACAGGAAGACATCCAGGTGGGTTTTGAATGATTCCAGAGACGGAGACCCCACAAACTCTCTGAGCAGCCTGTCCCAGTGTTCTGTCACCCTCACTGGGGAAAAGTTTTTTCTTTTCTTTCTGTGGAACCTGCTGTGTTCCAGCTTGCACTCACTGCCCTGAATCCTATCATTGGAGGTCACTGAGAAGAGCCTGGCTCCTCCTGACACTCACCCTTTACATATTTATAAACATTAATGAGATCACCGCTCATTCTCCTCTTCTCCAAGTTAAAGAGACTTAACTCCCTCAGCCTTTCCTCATAAGGGAAATGCTCCAATCCCTTCATCATCTTTGTGGCTCTGCGCTGAACCCTCTCAAGCAGTTCTCTGTTCTTCCTGAGCTGAGGGCCCCAGAACTGGACAGAATACTCCAGATGTGGTCTCACCAGGGTAGAGTAGAGGGGGAGGAGAACCTCTCTCCACCTACTGACAGTGCCCCTTCTAATACACCCCAGGATGCCCCTACCCTCCTTGGCCACAAGGGTACATTGTTGGCTGATGGTCATCCTGCTGTCCACCAGGACACCTAGGACCCTTTCCCATGCACTGCTCTCTGACAGGTTGATCCCTGACTTATACCAATACATGGGGTTGTTCTTGCATATATCTAAGACTCTACACTTGTCCTTGTTATATTTCATTGAATTTCACCATGACCAACGCTCCAGCCTGTTCAGGTCTGGCTGGATGGCAGCACAGCCTTCTGGCATGTCAACCACTCCTCACAATTTTGTGTCATCAGCAAACTTGCTAATAGTGCACTCTAGTCCCTCATCTAAGTCAGTGATGAATACACTGGTCAGTACTGGTCCCACTACTGATTCTTAAGGTACTCCACTAGACACAGGCCTCCAGCTAGACTCTGTCCCACTGGCCACAGCTGTCTGGCTTCTTTCCTTTAGCCAGCTACCCGATCATCCATACCGCATTTCCTCAGTTTAGCTGAGAGGATGCTGTGGGAGACAATATCAAATGCCTTACTGAAATCAAGATAGACCACATCCACTGCTTTACAATCATCTACCCACTTGGTTATGTCTTCATAGAAGGTTATCAGGTTGGTCAAGCATGACTTCCCCTTGGTGAATCCATGTTGAATGCCCATAATGACCTGCTTATCCTTGATGTGCCTAGAGACAGCACCAAGGATAAGTTGTTCCATCACCTTTCCAGGGATGGAGATGAGACTGACCAGTCTATAGTTACCCAGGTCCTCCTTCTTGCCCTGTTTGAAGACTGGAGTGACCTGATCTCCAAGAACTTGTCCTGCTTCCAGGATCATTCCTCCAGTTGAGATCTTACTCATTGTTCTTCACATTCCCATGTTCTCTCCAAGACATGAAGAACCCAAAAGATGGTCATCATTCCTTCCTTTAAATCCAAGTTCCTGATTTTCCTTATCTAAATGGTCTGAATGCATAAGGACAACACTTCTCACAATATTTGCCTGGGTGCTTGTATCTATGTGTCTTCATTGATGGGAGGATTGAGGTCGTGCAAGCATTGTCTGGTCCAGATGCTATCAAGACTTAGAATCAGCCTGTAACTGCTTGCAGCTAATGAGTTGCAGGCTTCTGTTTGAAAGTACAAAAGGTTAAATTTTGGATATTCATACCCTCACACATGCACACACCCAATTATCTGCTGCTTGTTAGCATTTACAGCTTAAGTAGGTTTTTTTTTACCTACAGCAATTTCTTCCACAGCAGCATGAGTATCTGAGCAATACTCACCCTCAATGACTGAACACAGTCAAATCTAAAACCAGGGATGTCTGTTTCTGCAAGAAATCCGCAGTCAGCCACCTATCCCCATGGGATTCACTCAGGATTAGAGATCCAAGCAAATACAACAAAGTTCAGAAATACAGAATACACAAATGGCTGTTTACTGAAGTGTTTGCAGCACTACCCTAAACTAAATAAGGCAGGCTTTCACTTAACTCCAACAGGTCTGAAACAGTAATTAGCAGCTGAAACCAAGAATCTCACAATAGCCATAGAAATTATAATTGCCAGCTAGTATTAAGAAAAATGAGTCACCGTAGGGTTAGTGGCATCATGCAAATTCCACTATCTCTTCTTTTTAACAAATTAACTGAATTAGTAAAGATGATCCTCTTCGTGTTTCTGCTTTCCAACAGAAAGCATGTATCCTGCTCCCAATTAAATTAACAGTTAACTCTGTTTGATTCAAGCTGTACGTGATCAGATCCCAAATGAGCTTTCATTTATACAAAACTGAAAAACACACATCTGCAGATTTCAAAGATAGAGCAGTGAGCTTCAAGTTAGCATTGAGACAAGTACAGGCCTACATGACTCAGAAAGGTCTGTTCTGATCAGCTCTTAAAAAGCCGTAACTGAGCTAATTTGGTTTTTGATGCACTATGCTCCCTCAGAACTTTCTGAGTGCATCCTATAGATCCCATTTTTGCTGAAACTCAGTTGAAAAAGCTGCTTATTTCAAAGATAAATCATCTGAATATGCATCCTGTGACTAAAGCTCAGCACACTATCTTGAAATAAAAAGTTTTTAAATAGATGGTGTTTCCCAGAATATCTGAAGATCCATAATGGACAAAAGAAATGGGATTTTCATTGTTGGACTCAGGTGAGTCCTCAGAAATCCTGTCACACAGCTGTATGTTCATAAAGCTCTGCCTGTGGGGTCCATAGCTGGTGGCATACAGTGAATTCAGTTACCCTTTAGTAAAGAGAAGGGATAGGCAGAAAGAGGATTATTTCTGGAGTGACCAGACAAACATCTTCCCGAGGCAAATCAACACAACAATGAGGATGAAGGATGACTTCCCCCACCCTTGTGTCCTCCCCCTACACAGTCAGAAAAGCTACAAGGAGAAGGCAGGCTGCAGAAGGAAGGTCTTCAGCATGACACAGGTGAAGGCACTACTGGCATTTCAATCACATCTTACTGCAGGAAGGAGCATTCCTGACAGTACCAGCACACCTGCAAAATGTTGAGAGAAGCCCCTCTGATTCTGTTTTCCTTCCTGTCCTGTAACTGTTTCTCCCCTGCATTTTTAAGCTGAATGGGTAGGAAATATCCCCTGGTAGATGTCTGTGTTGTCAAGTCCCTAAGGGCTTCTCCGTCCTCTCTGCTACTTGTCCCTGGCAGGCATTGTAATGTCCTGAGCAAACACCTGGAAAGATCAGCTGGGAGTTAGAGGCACCAGCCAGTACCTACAGAAGGCAATCTAGTATGGAACAAGTTGCAGCCTACTGTCAAGGTCCTGCAGATTAGCAGAAGACTGCTCTTGGTAGGTCCTAGGCAGATATGAGTTGTACAGCATTCCATGTGAGCCACCACACATAGGGAAATAAATAGCAGAAAGTGATTATAACTACAGCTAATGCTCGGTTGTCCTTCTGGATTCACAGACAGAAGACTGTTAGTAAGCACTGCTGATTAACACAACCCTAGAGCAGATGCTCAAATAAAAGTATAGGTCAAAACACTTTCAAATACATTAAAGAGATTATAAGATGCTTCATTATATGTTGCTATAAGCAAAGGTTAATTGTTTCTGGGGTCACTTGTAAGCAATTTCTGAGTGGCACTATGCTGAACTTGCAGTCTGCTTTTTTGGGAATGCAGGTCCTGCTGGAAACTGGAACTAGAGTCAGGTGCTGGCTGCTTTCCTTCCAGCTATTTTAAGAATAAAGATTTTTGTCTCATAAGTTTTTCTTCCTGTTCCCTTTTATCCTTGGAAAGCCTGCAGGGAACTCTGATTTAAGCCTGCAGGCCCTTCTGTGCAGTCTGCCCAGTGGGCTGCCATGGAAGGGGGCAGATGGGACAGGAGACAATCTGGTAGCTTTCTGCCAGCAACCTGCACAGCAGGCAAGGTTTGAAGCCCATGTGTGCCCTACCAAATGCGACAGGTTCCCACACTCTGCAGTCATTCTGATGAATCGGCATTTCTCTCTGGGAATGGGCTCCACCAGAATATTTCTGGCCAGATTTAATCAGGGATGCTTGAAAGCCATCCAAAACACAGGCCAGGAGAGGAAATAACTCCAAAAAATAACAGCTTTTTCGTATTTTCTGAGTTGTTCAGTAATTATATTTGTTGGAGATACAATTCATGCATGATTGTTTACAGTTGTCCCTGCAACATTTATCAGCTCATGCACAATTATCTTTCTCTCCGTCCAGAAGCAGTCTATAATCAGTTCTATAAACCCAGTGAGATATTTGTTTGAAGACAATATATTTTGTTGGGAATAAAGATGGGAAAGAAAAATGTTTTCAAAGCTGTGGCCAAAGAGAAAGCTGGTAATCAGAGAACTAAAAGGAAAACAGATTTTTATGACCAAGTGGAAATGGATTCATGAGGATTTAGTTTATTTTCACTTTCTGCTTTTTCTTCTTAAACATTATATTTTACTTCTCTGGCTAAACAGTGCAAAACTGTGATGCATTGTCATAACTTAAATTTTTCCTCAAGATGAAAAGCTGGATTAGTTTAACTTGATGATTGTGTATAATACTGCATTGCATCATTACAGTTCAAGTGGTATAACCTTTTTTAACTTGAATGCACCAGTAGACAAAGAAAGTCTGGGAACTAAATAAGCAAAGCACCTGTAACAAACTGTTATACCAAGATGGCTATGCCCACACTCAAGGTTTATTTGTGTAAATTGGTTGGTAGGAAGCTTTTCCTACCTGGCAGAGTTACTGTCATTAACAACAAGAAATCATTGTCTGTGTACCAGGCCATAAGGATGAAAAAATGTTGGAAGTCTCTGTCTGCTTTGTGCTCCTATAGCAATGTATAGTTTCTATAAATCCAGTTTAGCAGCCTAATTAATCAGAGTTACAGCAATTTGCATCACTGAGGCTGCTCAGCCTGAGCACACAGTAAATTAACCTCTTGGAGCCTGCTTCTGCCCCCATTTGTGCTGTTTCTATCCTTGTATGACTTAGCTGACACAACTCAGCTTTATTCTTAACTTGTCACGATGGGAAAAGAGGCACCTTGTTTCTTTTCTTCTCAGAAAGTTTCTGGCACTTGTCTTCCCTTCTTTCTATATCCAAGACAAGACTTCCCTGGATTGATTTGAGCTGTCACTGGAAGCTGGGGCTTCGTTCAGTTCATCTTGTCTCACTTCATTGGGTTTGCACCCCACCTGTGGCTTTTTCCCCACTTCTCCATGATGTGTGATGGCTGCTCATCACCCTCACCCTGGAGGCTGGCTACTGCTTTCATATTCTGCTGGGAAATCTTGGGTGTAAAAAGCTGGGTTTGGCCATAGGGTTTCATTTTGGATTTGTCACGGTATTTATTTGTGCTTGTGTCCCTCCTTGGCTAGCCCAGGGCTGCTGAGTTTTCTACCAAAGGCTGGTCGTCTCCTAATCTTATTAAATCTGGTTGTACTTTCTGATGCTCAGACTAATCAATGTGCTGTTCTGTGATAAGGAAGATGCTGTTTGCTGTGGCTGATCTCGTGAGCTAGGGACGAATACATGGCTGTCTGTGAAATAGGGAGAGCAAGGACAGAAACATAGCTGTCCCCAGATGAGAGTGCTTCAGCAAATGTGTCTTTCTGTGCCTCTCCTGAGGATGCCAGCCCTTCCAGAGGACACAAGTATTTAAGACTAGCACAGCAGTAATCTGGATCTATTTTTTCAGAAATTAAATAGTACAGTGGACTTACTTGCTTACTGATCTCTAAGAAAAAATGCACAGCAGAGTGGCCGTCTACACAGTAACATTAACAGCTGTGTGCAAGCTGAAAGAGAAGTGTTTGAATATCTTGGACTGAGAAACCATAATCATCAAGATGTAAAAAATCAGGATTCACAGTTTGCTTTTGTTGATGTAGGTGCCATTTACAAAATGCAGCTCTGGATCCCAGGCATTGCACAGTATATTTGCCTTTTCAGACCTTGATTAGAGTCATCTGACATGGTTGAAGGTACTTCTTCCTTACTGCAAGAGGTTATAACATGATATTAAGGTATTGATTCTTAAAATCACTATTTATACAGTACCACTAAAATGTGCTTTCCTGAAAAACAGTCCTGAAATCACTATTTATACAGTACCACTAAAATGTGCTTTCCTGAAAAACAGTCTTGATGCCCTCTCCAGGGAGATAATAGACTGATGCTATAAAATGTAAATTTTTTTAATTAGAGGAGTGATCCTCTCTTGTTTGGCTTCAGTGAATTACTTGTAAAAAGGGCTATGAGCAGAGATTTGTAGACTCAAGCCAGACTAGAAGTAGAAAAATAAGGCAAGAGGACATATGTTACAGGGTTAATGAGAACGAAAGATAGCAATTACAGTAATATAGTCAGAAAGTCACACTCAATGTATTATCACAGCAGCAGCTCTGGTCTTTCTATTTTTAGTTATAGTCCTTTGAAAGGGAAGATCAGCTTCTTGCAAAGGGTGTTTTAAGAGAGAATGAGCAGAAGAAAAGTGACAGAATTATGAAAGCAGGTCCAGGCATTAGGCGCTGATGACAAAAAGACCATTAAGAACCAGAGAAGTGAAGGAAGTATGCAGCCAATAGAAAGGTTCTGGAAAAAAAAAAATCCAGTCTTGCAAAATCAAATCAAAGTACTTGTTCATACTGAACATATATTTTTGGTTATGCTTCTGGTTATACAGTAAAACCAAAATATATTTCATGAGAAAGGGCACCAGGAAGATTTCAATCTAAGAGTTGTGAGACAAGTTTTGTTGCTATTTTGTTATTTTCCCAGCCTCTTCATACTATGACTGGAGTATTCTTGCTAGTTTCCCTTTTATACCTTCCAACATAAAGTGAAATAAATGTGTATATGAAGAGGAGATAGCAAGGCAGACCACTCTGATTTTCTTGATGAAGTCTCAGAAGTCTTTGGGGAAATAAGAAATTTTCATGTGTAAATTTCATGAAAAGGGCATTTTTTAATTGGAATTACTAAAATCTTGACCATTTCTAATGGCTAGCAAAGATTTCTGGGCAGTGCAGAGAGCAAAAGTAAAGGTCTCCAGAAGTCTGGACTGCATCAAAGGTATCTTAGGTTCGTTAATATTTCAGAGAGGTTGTGTGAATTCTCTTTTGAGATTTCTGCCTTGTGGAGTCCACCACCTAATTTTATATCAGAGACCTTCTGGTCAAGACTCTTTTTTCTCATCACCTCTCAAGTAACCTCTTCCAGATCCTGCACAGATTTTTTTTTTTTAATATTTCAGGAAATTATTGTCTTGTTAGCTGTTTATTTTGAAATTGTTGTTTGCTTAGAGGAATTAAAGCAAAATAAAAATGAATTACTTGGTTTTGGTAGTCAAAACAGATGGACAGTACTACTGACAATATTTACAAAGGTCATATCAAGTCATGAAATACACGTGCACCAGATTAAAATTTTAATATCTCTCTCTTGCCCTGTTTGGCTGCCTTGTTACAGATTTTTTATGACACATGCCTTGTGAAGCATTCTGTATTCTTTTGTGCCTACAGGTTTCATTCATCACAGGGAAACCACTCTTAGCTGAGTGTGCCAGTTTCATGACTGATTTCCTTGAAGCTTCCAGGAGGATTTGGACAGAGTTAATCTTCCATCTCCTCTCCAAATCTATGCCTTCCCCTGTGAAATATGTCTACCCCTAATTTATGCAGGGAACTCCTGTAACTAAAGAATCAACTCATTTATTTTTAAGCTGTATATGTCACCTTGTAATAAGAAGCCTTGTCTGACCATTTAACAATTCATAGGCTCAAAAGAAGGTGAAATTTATCCCGTCATGGCCTTTGATGACTCAATGTGCACACTTCAGCATGAATCTAGTCTGCCCATGAGACTTACATTTCTGTTGATCTGTATAGTAACAGATATGCTAAGTGTGACAAAACCAGGGGACAGCTTGAAACAAGCTTCTTACGGAGATGCAGTGGATATGGAGACTGATTGTCCTTAAGAAGCACTGTATAGCTTTCATTGAGGTATCCCTTCCACTCCAGGGTAGCTTTTAACTGCATTGACATCCTCTTCCACTAGGTAAACTACAGATCAGTGAAAAACTAAAGACAGTGATGCAGCCTGAAAATCATTATTTAAATCTAGTCATGAGCAGAATTTTAACATGCATAAAGCATAACACCAGCAACTCCACTAACTCATAGTGGGATGTCTTTACTCTGGCTGCACCTCATCATGTTGGCACTGTATATAGAGATACTCAAATACAAATAGTATCTTACGTGAGTGTACTAGCTCTATAGGCAGATGAGGCAAATGCAAAGAGGGAACTCTCTCCCATAGTGAAAGCAGTACAAGCTCAGGTCCTCTGAGGGGTGCTAGGTTTAAGCAGAAGCAGCTCAGAAACATTGCAGCTTTTTCAATGAAAACAAGGTCATCATCCACAGTGCAACTACATAGGAGAGACAGAACTGTCTGAGGAAACTAATGCTCCCTCCAGTACCCGATGGTGCTGATTCTAGTTGAACCTCATAATGGCTTTGAGTTTGTTAATTCAATAAGCTTCATCCTCTCTTGTCCTACCCTGATTCCTTGGCAGTTAAGATGCATAGAATCATAGAATAGTTCAGGTTGGAAGAGACCTTAAAGATCATCTAGCTCCAACCACCCTGGTATGGTTAGGGACACCTCCCACCAGACCAGGTTGCTTAATGCGTTACCCATCCTGGCCTTAAACACATCCAGGGAGGGGGATAAGCAGCATTGTTCCCCCTGGTCTGACATTAAATAGGAAAAAATCACAAAATATAATTCACCAAACCCAGTAGAAGAGGTTTTAGCTTGGATCTTTAGAGCTCTGGCAAACAGCTTATTCCCATCATATTCCTGATGCGCTGGCTGCAGACTGCAATGTACCAGGGTGGCACTGAGCAATCCTCACTATGCAAGTGCAAAGGGCATCTTCCTATGCAAAGGAAGTCCTGGAGCAGTGTAAGAGGCTGGTTTTGTATTAGCTATGTTTTGATATCCCAGCACAAAGAAGATGCACCACAAACAATTCCCCCTGGTCTGACATTCTTTACAAACACCATCTAATTCAGTGGAAAGGGGAGGAACAAAGGCATATGTGTATATTGTCATCACCTGCTCTTCATAAGGTAAGAATAGGGCTGTGCTTTCCATGGTCTAAAACTAAACTATAAACACCTTTGGAAAGAAGCAAACCATATTTTTAGACACCTTTCCAAAGAGCAAAGGAACTCCAATTGATTTTAAGATCAAAGGCCATCTTACAGAGTTGTAAAAGAAAATGAAAAAAAAATCTGCTCCAGCAGCACAAATAATCTCTGTAAATCTCAGAGAGCTGTGATGACACCACACACAGATATTCTCCTCAGTGCCTCCCCAACATTTTCCTTCATGGCAAATACCAAGTATCATTTTAGGGAGGATGCGAAGCTCAGTGGTCTCTACTGTTTGAGACAATAGCATGTTGTGTAATGTATGTGGTAAAATTAATTTTGCTGGGAGATAAGGGAAATGCCATAAATAGCTGATAGGCTGCTTGAGAGTGCAAGCGAGCCAGCACTCCTGAGCCTCCCCAAGCTCCTGCTGACTGTGCCTTTCATCAGCAGAGTCACTGAGGAATACCTGCCATTTCAGGACAAGATAACCTTTGCTCCATTAAAATGCTATTATTTTAGGAGTTACTTCTTCATATGTCAGAGTAGTTAAACCTCATTTTCTCATGTTCTCAGACATGCATCTAAATGCTGTTCCATGAGCAAAGCAGAACATAATGTTTCCTTTCAGCAAACCCCTGTGGTAGCCAGAGGCAGTTCATGTATGAGGGCACAGCTCCCTCTCTCCTCCCTAGATGACTATGTTGTGCCATGTGAAGGTGATGGATGTTCCTGATGGCACCACAACAGTGCAAGCTGCCCAGGGCCACTAGCCCACACCTCCATCTCCCCTCACACAGCTGGAAAAGCTCTGGCAGCTCCTGGGACAATGGTTGCTCCTGGTAAGTCATATTCCCCACAGAGGAGGCAGAGTAATACTGCAGGGCACAGTTGCTCCAGGTGCTTGATGGCTGTTTGACCACTCTCAGGACCTGCAGCAGCCCATGCATGGAAATGACAGACCCAAAACAATACAGGAAACAATACAGCCCAAAGCTAACAAGGGACTTTCTAGTGACCTCCTGTTGTTTTATTATGATTTGGTGCAACATCTTCCCATGGTGTGTGGCCTTCTAGGTTTGGATACTTCTGTAGTCCAGCCTCTGTAAAGACCATGCATATCCCTGAGCTACCTTAGGTTTAGCTGACTTCAGTGCTTCTGGCAAGGTAACTGCAGTAGCCCAAGGCTCAGCATGAAAACCACCTGCCAAAAGGATCATTAAATCAGTTGTTTCAGCCAGTCCTGTAGTTCAGAGGTAGCTTCAAACTGAGCAGTTTTATTGTGAAGCTGGCTGATGTCCACCTCCAAAAGCTGCAGCATGGTTGCATCCTGTGCCGTTCGTGAGCATGGGCTTCCATTCTCTGCTTGCCTGTCTGCTCTTCCTGACTAAGGTCAGTGACAGCGTTTCTGCTCAGGGAGAACTGGACAGGTCCCACCAGACCATAACATTTCCAAACCAGGTGGGTGGTACCTGCAGCTGCCCTTGAAGCCTGTGGCCACCTCCAGGACAGCACTGTGAGTGCAATGGGCAGCAATACCTCAACTCACCAATGTTGGACCTTCAGGCCAGCCTAGTGGAGCCTGTGGATTCTTCGTCCTGTCTCAGAGTAGCACCAGACTAACTATGGTGGTGAGTGTGTGCCAAGTTAAATCATACTTAATTGTCTTATTCTCTTTGGTCCCTGTATCAAAACGCTTTTTGTTTTTCTTTCTTTTTATTTTCCTACTTACCACTGACTGTTTTACCTGGGCACCTCTTCTATTTGAAATAAATTGTGTGTCAGTCTTTGATGGAGATGTGTCAGTTGAAGCCTGTGATGAAAATAAGATCTGTTTCACCTGTGATGTGTGCTCCAAGTTTGAAGCAAGCCAGGCCTCTGGAGGCAAAAGTCAGGCACGTTAATTCACTCCTCCAGCCTCTTCTTCTCTTTCTCTTGTGTGACAGCACCAGGTACCTACTCTTGGTCCTGGCTGAGCATGTATCTAGGGCATGATGCAGTAGGGGCTGTGACAGCTCTCCTGAACTTAGGCAGCATGTTGTCACTGCCCCCTCTTGGCAATACCTATCAAACTGACCAAGCCCAGAAATCAGGTCAGTGAATGGGGTGAAAAGATGGAGGAAGATTTTCCTCTATGTCTTTTGTTGCAGTCTCCTAAATAAATAACGTATTCTGTGGCATTACATCCTAGTGCAGAGAAAAGCTTCAGTTTCATCCTTTGCTGTGAGCCCCCTGACATCTCTGTACATCTTGAGCCAATGTGGAAGGCAGATGTGTGATTAAAATGCAAAACTATGAACACCATTTTTCACAGGAGCAGGTTAAATACTGCAGAATTTGTCCCTGTTACTCTGAGATGGTCCTTCTTGATACAAATCTCTCCAGAAGGACAATGAAATCAAAATTTACCTGAGTGGGAAGGAGAATCTCCAGAAAACATCCATGAATTCAGACCAGCATTCTAAACAACAAATATTTCAAAAATAGACCAAGGTCAAAAAATGCAATAAACCCTAGTCAAAGTCAGCATCTACCTCAACATAAATATCTTCTTAATAGAGTCAGAGTGATTTTTTGTTTGTTGAGTGAAGCAGAAGAGAAAATTTTTCATGCAAATGCCATTTGTAAAAAGAAAATCATCAGAAAAAACCCTCAGTCAGCTCAGTTTTAAATCATACGGTGGCAGACTCTTATGACCCTTTGAGATAAGACTTCCATCTATGATAGTGACATGTCCATTGCATACAGTACTTTAAAATTCAGAGAGGAAAGATTTCCTGACTTCAGCACATGCATCATGTTTGTGGATGTTGGGTGCTTTGTTTTCATTATGCTTGCCTTCCTTGTCAGCACCTCAGATGAAATAAAGCAATCCCCAGGCAACTTTCACAAACACACAGTGGGAGGAACGTACATTCATTGTGTGGGGTTAAACTCAACATTGCATAGCTCCATTTATTTTAATTGAATGTGCCTCACACAATAGGCGCAGTAGAAGTGCACCTTTGCCTCCATATGTGGGACTTCGGGAACTTTTTGGAATAAACTGCAGTTATTTGCCCAGCACTCATACTTGGAATAGAATACCCAAATGAAGAAGTAATTTGTTTAACAGTAATTCCACTAATATATAAAAGAAAATAAATAGAAAACCACATACCATTCCCTACTTAAGCTCCCCAATAACAAACTAAGCATTAAAGCTGCAGCAGTGAACACATAACCCCATGTCTAACTGAAGAAACAAGATATATTCTTGCTTTTGGCAGGTTATTCTTTCAGAACTTTACATG
This sequence comes from Turnix velox, assembly GCA_013400935.1. Lineage (NCBI taxonomy): Eukaryota > Metazoa > Chordata > Aves > Charadriiformes > Turnicidae > Turnix > Turnix velox. The sequence goes on along the minus strand of VZTY01004723.1, from coordinate 423,619 downwards.
ACCTGAGCAAAAACAAGCTAAAAGAGCCCCAGAAATGGCTGAGTAATTTTTTCAGATAACACCTATAAGCACTTCTTGGTACTTCATTTACAGTTAGTTGCTTGCATCTGATTATCACTTTGGAGCAGTTCTCCATATGTAAAAGATTGTACAGTTCTCTAAGTCACCTCTATTTTGCAAAAGTCTAAGGAAGATGAAAATAAATGAGAAGTCAGGCTGATGGTCACTGAAAGGGCAACCTTTTTTCTTAGTCAATACATAGATCTTTGCAATCCTCTTCTGACACCCTTGGAATTGGACCTCAAGCACTAATGTCAAAGCTCTGATTTTAAGCTGTAGGGTGCTATTTTTCCCTCAGTTATGATGATGCAAATCTTTAATTTCAAGGAAATCATCAGACTCTGGGAGAACTTTGCTGGGTTGACTGTGGAATAGATGAGATATGAATCTGGTCCCACAGTCTTTTGAATTATTAGCATTACCCCTTGAATCACAGCACTGCATTTTCATATTTATTATTACAAACTTATCATGCTGGAAGGCCCCTCCACTCTGTGGAAATCTAGATGCTCTAACTAGCAAGAAAAGTTGCTGACTTTACTTCCATAATCTGTGTCATGCATTTGATAATGAAGAGATTATTTTAAATTATAATTGACATTTTTTTTCTTCTGGTTTTCCCAGAGAAGTCATTCATCTTGCTGGAAAATGGACACTGCTTACCACATCATCACAATGGAATCTCAGGAGAAGAAACTAAACAGTCCTTCAGGGAGCTTCAAAAAATATCTGTCAGACTGTGAAGCTGGAAACCAGGGAAGCTGATTTTCCTAGCCCTTCTGAGTGTCTCTGGGAAAGAGAGGAAGGAGAAGAGGGAGCCTCTTCACTGCATGTACCTCATCCCTTGGGGCATTACAAGGAGTGCAGTACTTGGTGAGCTCTTTCATTCCTTGGATGCACCACTGCTCCCAATCTCCTGGGTCCAAATCTTTGAGCAGGGACCTGTCACAATCCCACAGCAAGGCAAGTCCTGATGATCCTCTCATGCCCATGTTTTCCTGAGGAGGAAACAGGTTCAAACATAAGTTTGAATTGGTGAAACTGGGGCCAAGATTTCCCATTAGCAGGTCTATTTGCTCTTGCCATAGGCTGTACATGATGCTCTCTGTCCCCTTGGCTTCCCTTGTCCCTCACCTTGCCCCTGCTAAGGCAGCAAACATGGTTCATGAGCACAAGGTCAGAAAGTGCAGTAGGTAAGTGCAGAAAACACAGTTAAATTGGGAAGTAGCATTGGTTCAGCAGAGTGCAACTCTTTCCTGGGGATGCAAATGGCAAAGCACTTTCTGAATCAGACAAGCTATTAATAAATACCTCTCTTTTTTAAGAGCATTGACAAAAATTGAGGAGCAGGAAAAATTGCAACCTTGGGCAAGGCAACTAGCTCCCATGAAGCCTTCTGTCCTGGGTTTCCCCCCTAGGGCTGGCATGAGCCCTTTCACTTGTTTTTGTGGTGTCTGCTGAGCCAGCCTATTCAGAGGTGATCAGTAGCACCGGCTATGGAAGCAGCAGCACCGCATTTCTGGGTTTTTTCTGTGTAAACAAACACTTAAGCCCTCCTGGCAGAACAGTGGTGCCGCAGGGGATAAAAATGCCCTCGGTCATCAGATCTGTCAAGGTTTAGTAACCATCTGTACCAGGAGTGCAATGTCCCAGCAGGCAATGAAATTGACACATGGTATCTCTCAGCATTCTTTATTGAGTCGACTCCTCTGAGCTACAAAGGTTGCTGGGAAGCTTCAGTTCTCTTGACCTGGTGTGGAGGAGATGGTCTCACCTGAGTTCTTGTAGAAGAGTTGCTGAGGGCTGGGAAAACTCAACAGGAATAGCAAAGTCAAATCCTGGTGCCGAGTCTGAGTGTTTTCAGACCTTGTGGGATCTCCTCACCAGATGGAGAGAGCACTGATTGCTTTTGTAAGGAGTCGTTATTGGAGGAGCTGTGCTGGCTGATGGGCATTACTAGTAGCTTTTTAAAACATGAAGCTAAGATTTCATACAGTCGAGTGTTAGCGTTGTAGCAACTGAGTCAAATGCTCCTCAGGTAGTACAAAATGTACAGCAACTGAAACTGCAGAATTCCACACAGAATCGAGGAGATAAGAGTAATAAAATGGTTTAGCAAAAATGGTGTCAAATGTAGCTTATGGGTATGGTATCTTATCATTTCAGAAATCCATACAGTGGAGCCAAAACATAAAATATCCTGTATCCATTACCAAAGCAGAAAAAAAAATGTTTTCAACTAGTGTGGGAGAAAGTCATGAGTTTTGAGCAAGGGGTAAAAAGAATGTTGTAATATGGCCAAAAAAAAGGAGAGATATTCTTTCATAGAGAAACTGATTTTGAGTTTATATCTGTTTTAGCGGGACCCGAAGAAAAAGTAAACAAACAAACAATAGAGAGACAAAGCCAGGCTTGGGCAGAATGTTCTCAGAAAATACATAGAACATCAAAAACAGCCAGTCAAATAGAATTCGACGCATGGCCTGGTTGAGGCTTGGTTCTTCACAGGTAATACAGAGGCTGATTTTTCACCAGGTTACAGGCAAACTTGTTGCCCAACAAACAAAAAATGATCAGAGATGGAAGTTCAGTTCTGTGCAGGAATGTGGATTGGGTGAGACTTTTACTCAATAATGAAAGCACAGAAAAAAATACAGGCAGCAAATAGCTGAATCTGTGAGATCATGCTAGAAGTCTATTTTTTTCTTTCAAACTGTTGAACATTTTGTTATTTGTGCATACAGAGCCTAGCTGGAACCTGAGGGAACAAAAAGAAAAAGAGAGGGGGGAAAAAATGTGCCTGCCTATGTAAAAGTAATTCATCTGAACCTCCAGAAATACCCAGTTTGTGTCTAATTCAGATAAAAGTCCAAATTAGTTTTTGGTCCTATTTGGACCTGTTTGCTCACCACACATCAAAAAAGCATATGTATTTTTATTGATTACCTCCATCTACAGCACTATATTCTATTCTTTACCTGCATTGTTGCATTGATTTCTTCTTCACAAATCACACTATTGATTTTCTGTGCTCCTGTTACACATCTCCTGTGCTTCTCTCAGCCACTCACCGGATATAATAGGGAAAGTGTAAGACTGTGTTCATCTTACAAATACTTATGCATACGAAGAAGAATAAATCCAAAGCCACAATGCTGCAGAGTCTATCTGTAATGTTATAGCTGTGATTTTTTTTGTGTGAAATACAAGGATTACATGAAGGCATAAAATGAAGATTTTATACAATCCTTTGCTCTTGTTCTTCATCAAGGCAATAGCAAACAGCTCAAGGATAACACTGAGCTTCCAGCTGTTCTGCTGAAACTGTGCTGAAGGGCAGTCGTAGTTGAAGGTATTAACATAGGGATGAAAGTAAGACTTTTCTGCCAAGAATAGACAAGATTTCCAACTGAGGTCAGGACTATCAGTTGCAGGCAGATTTTATGGAAAGGGCAGCATCTGATTGGGGGGTAGATTTAGACTTGACATAAGAAAGAAATTCTTTACAGTCAGGGTGGTGAAGCACTGGAACGGGTTGCCCAGAGAGGTTGTGGATGCCCCTTCTCTGGAGGTGTTCAAGACCAGGCTGGACAAGGCACTGAGCAGCCTGATCTAGTGGGAGGTGTCCCTGCATATGGCAGGGGGGGTGGAACTCGATGATCTTTAAGGTCCCTTCCAACCCGAACTATTCTATGATTCTATGATTCTGTGATACGCCCTACACTGTGTCTGGATTTTTTCAGATGCTCTTCTCCAGAGATGTTGAGGTTGTTGGGAAGTTGTCTTCTGATTGTAGATACAAAGTTTTTGAAAATTCTACTTCAAAACACAACCCACGCATCAGACAGATGAGAATCTTTCACATCTGGTTAGAAACTTCCTATCTACACTTTTTCTGTGGGTAATTATTTAAGTGTTTAATTTATTTTTCTTACTTTTAAATGTTCCCTAAAAACCAGCAGTTCTTAGGGAAAACCAGAAATTTCACACATATAAACATAATTAATTATTTTCCTTTTTTTTTGTGATAAATTGATATATTCCACAGGAGAAAGAGTTTGTGTGTTTTTTAGTGTTGCTGTAATGTTTAATAAAATTATATTTGAAGTAATTGTGTATGTATTATTCCGTGCAGAGACATTTTAATGCAAAGAACTGGGTAATTCTGTGACATTTAAAAAATGATACTCTGAATAGTTTATTCAAATACATCATTGGTATGGAGAATATATGCTTTAAGTTTTTATATGAGATGGTATTGCAAATTGTGTGTGATGACATGTTTAGTACCCAGAAATTATTTTGTAGGTAGAAATTATTTCCTTTGAATTATAAACTCTCATTCTACTTCCCACAACTCTGGCAAAAAAATGAGAAGTTGCTTTGGAGATTTCATTGTCAAACAAAATAAAAAACTCTTGCACAACACTCTTTTCTTTCAGTCACTCCTATTTTGAAGCAAGGGAAAAGGAGCATATAAAATAATTCTACCAAAGTAAGAAAGGACAATTTGAATGCATAGGGGGAACAATGCTGTCTGATTATTATTACCGTAAAATTTCAGAGGTCCCTTGAAAGTTATTTCCTATCAACTTCGTAGCTCTTTCATCCAAAACCCCAGGAATCTGTAACAAAATTTTGTAGCCACAGGGGAGAGGTTTTCCTTTACATATAAAAACCTCATGGTGACACCATGAAAATGGTACTGCTTCACAATCTTTATGTTATGCTAAACATTTGTGACCTGTTTGTGATCACCCTGTGGAAGATTTATTAGCCCGGGGAGCCAAAGGTGGGGCCTCACCATTACTATACACTGAGCAGCCTTTGCAAATTAGTCACAAGCACAGCTTTCAAAAATATTTGCCCAGAGCTTTTATCCTAAGAAAGCAAGAACAGTATCACTTTTAGGAGAAAGAGGTTACTTTCCTGATTGCAGTGTATCTCCTTAGCTCTGTATAACAATTACCTAGAACACAATAGCCAATACAATCTGGCAAGAAATGGACTGCTTGGTGGGACTAACATACAAAATGACAGTTCAGATTTTCTCAGTTATTTGGAGTAACTGTATTGTTGAAATTGGAGAACACCTCTGCTCGCATGAAAGCTATGCTGGCTAAAGCAAAGAAAATGAAATCACACAGGCACTGGGAAAAATCTTCAAGCTCCTCTCTCTTGTGGATGTTCCCTGCAAACCACATACCCTGTGGTGCAATCTGAAGGGGGTGCTGCTCCTCTCAGTATTCTCCTCCAGTACCACAACCAGGTGTCACAACCCAAGACAGGGAAAAGAGTAAAAAGCCTCTGATCCTGAGCCAGGGAATAGCTTCTGAGCGATTTCTTTCCCCATCTAAGGAGAGCAGTGTGGTCAGCAGGCTTCCTTGGGTTGGATAATGTATTTCAATTATGCAGATGGTGGTGGAATTCCACAGGTTCTTCATGGGATCTGTCATTAAAGAGCATGACAGATCATGTGTGGACAAAATTACTACAAAAATTCCTTTTCAGGGTTGCTTTTACCTCTATGTGAGTTTTCTGCTTGGTGTTTTCCTTGAGTTTCCCCCAGTGCTTAAAGTAGCAGGTATAATCCTTTGCTCATACTCATTATCCCAGTGCTGTAACTGACTGAACATCCAGAGAGTTTCTCAAAGGAAGTCTGGTATGTAAGAAACATGCAAAGACAAATATTTTTTTAAGCTGCTCTTTGAAAATAGTCTGAAGGAGGCTTGTTTGTTTCTCTGACATAACCACTCTCAAAGAGTTTGTAACATCCCCCCAAAGCACAGACCTGGTTTGGTGTCTGAGGCTGTTTTATACCAGGTTACAGCTGCATCAGCAAATGAGCTGAGCTGCTGGAGGATATAGACTGTCTACCTCTCACCTGTGTGACCAGACCATGGCCATTTATTATTCTGCTGTTTTCAACCCCAGCTTCTTTAGCCAGCAAGATCTCAAGCCGCTGCTTTCCAGCTTTTAAAATCAATTGATAAATAGCATTTGTTTATCTCCAAGGAATCAATGCACAATTACTTTGAACTGTTTCAAGAAAATAGGATTTTTGAGATACTATATCCTCCTTTCACTTCCTTCAATAATCTTGACTTTTCCTGTAAAAAGGAAGAAGCAGAAGCAGCAATGTAGACTTACGAAAATATGACTTTTCTACAGTCAAATGATTTTGTGATACTGGGTTCTTTATTGTGCATCTCAGGGCTTTCTTTCCTTTGGACCCAGACCCCTGTCTCCATTGGAGGAAGTTGAGGTTCCAGGCTGTAGGGTATGTTTTAAATCTTAGGTTTTATATTGTGTGGCATTTACTGTGAATTGCCTGTGAAGAATTTCAGAAGAAGAAATGGTTTCAGAAACCATTCAGAAGATGGTTTTACAGTTAAGCTACTTTGAGATTGCTTGATATGCACAGAAAGGATTGTATCAGAGAGGTTATCTCATGTATCATTATGGCACATTGGAGGCAACCAACATGGCTTCACCAGGGGCAAATCATGCC
>VZTY01004723.1:337849-416150 GCA_013400935.1 Turnix velox | reverse complement strand
TGCCTATGGCAGGGGGGTTGGAACTCGATGATCTTTAAGGTCCCTTCCAACCCAAACTATTCTATGATTCTATGATTCTATGATTCTAAGAAATTACTCAAAAAAAGAAGTTTTAGATTCTGTGTGTACAAAATGTCAGAGTTGTAGTGCCTGGCATAGTGGGTGAATTTACTTGCTTCCAGACTGTCTGACAAAATCTGTCGAGGTATCTAAGTTTTCAAAACAGCAAGAAATAACAGCAGTAAGGTGTCCATCAGTCAGCCAATGTGAAAATTTGTAGCCCGGTTTTAGGGGTTTCAGAAGAGACTGTAAACACTACCCTAGTGCATTTGGGTGATGGACTCTGTGTAACTGGAATTTAATTGATTCCAGAGGAAAAAAAATATACATAGGCCTGTGCTTTCCTGCTGTATGAAATAAAATTTTAAAATCACTTTAGGTTTGATGGCATATTATGATGTAACTTACTAAAGGAAAAGATGCTTTTCTTCTTTCCTGCAGATGGTTTTACAGTTAAGCTACTTTGAGATTGCTTGATATGCACAGAAAGGATTGTATCAGAGAGGTTATCTCATGTATCATTACGGCACATTGGAATACATTGTCTTTACAAGTCTGACTCAGTGGAAGCACAGAAATTAACTGAGTTGCTTTCTTGAATGAGAATAGAAGACTTTTCCAAGCACTTCTCTTAAAAAGGGTATTTGAGTGTTTCAAATGGAGGATAGAGTAAAATGTAAGATAAGTTTTGCCATAATTTGATTCTTTTAGTTCAGGACATTGTCTAGAAATGTGACACTTTATCAATATGTGATGCAAAACCTTAATTATTTGTTTTCCTAATTATCAGGGCAAATAGCCATTAACCCAGCAGTTGAACATAATGTAGAGGTGGCAAAATCTAGAAGAACAGTAGACATAAAAAGCAGGAACATAGATGTGGAAGACTTAACTTCAGAGAATTAGGAAGCCATTAAAGAGGAGTATATACAGAATAAACTATGACTGGGGAGTGAGGATGGTAATTTTATTATGCCTAGGAGTAAAATAAAAGTGAAAGCCTAAGAGAATAGTCAAAACAACTGAATTTGAAGGGCAACTTTGATCAGATTAATTGAGAGGGAAGTGGCCCAAGGGATAGTACAGTCTGCAACCCCAGGGGACACCCAGACTTGCAAACATCCTCAGGGCACTCTGTCCTCATGCAACCAGGACACAGATGGCTAAAAAGCTGAGGAGGTCTGCACTTGTGATTTTACCTCTACTAGCTGGAGTGATCAGGCCAGGTATTACACTTCTGACTGTGTTGTATTTCAGAGTACATGGATTTTGTGAGAAAGGAGGGGAAGGGCAGGCTGAAGTTGAACAGACTTCACAGTACACACAGTGAAGTACACAAAGTTCTGCCTCAGACTTATGAGACTGTCTTGAGGCACAGAGTCAGAAGAACAAGTTTACCTTGGTGAAGGCAGATAATTAACACTGGGGAAGGAGCAAGTTCCCTTGCAAATTTCCAATGGCAAAGATATTACAGTGGAGAAATACAAAATAAATAATGCCCCAGACTACATATTAGGGCCCTTGCTTCTGATCAGTTTGGGGGCATTTTTCCTAAGAGATGTAAGAACCAGGCAATGAACTGTTCAGAAAGCTGGCTGCATCTGGAGGCAGTCAGGCAAAGGACATATTAAGGCCATCCCTCCCCACCAGCATTTCCCCCGTGCTCTGACAACCCTGCTCCGTGCCATCTAAGTAACAGTCAGAGAACACTGATTTCAGCTTTGCCTTATAAGTCTTCCCTGTACTGGCATGCAAGGAGTTCCTTCACACCTCCTCACAGGAAGGTAAATGGAAGAACCCTTCCAACAGTTGAAACGTGCTGAGTCTGCATGTATCGTTGAGACCTCAGGAGACAGAAGGAGATGAATAAAGGATCTTCAGATGATTTATGGCAACAATTGTTTGGATTATCCTGAAAGTTACAAGGAAGGAAGGTGAAGATAAAGAAGCTGATAGAACTATTTAAATGCATAAATAATACAAGTATGGCCATAAAAATTAAGATAAATAAAAAGAAATTATATAAAACTACAAGAAATCCCCAGCAACTGATGAGTCTTTGAGACATGGTGATGGAAAAGTACAGATGAAGCTGATATTACTCAGAAAGCTTTTTGTTTCATTGTTCACAGTAGAAACTGAAGGTCATTTTCTAGTGATTGAGATATATTTTTCTTGTAAAGAAAGAGGAACATCTAAATGCTTCACAATTATACTGGAACAGATAATTTGACAATAACAAGTAGTACAGGTTGTCAAGGCACTGGGCCCAGACAACTTCCAGGCACAGCAAAAGCAGCTGAGGGAGAGAGATACAAGAATTTGTGGGCTGGAGCAGAGGAGTGGATTTTGTTTTGGACTGTATGCAGTCATAATACACTGGGGACTCAAGTCTGTCACCAAAACATCTGTATTCAAAATACCTGTGTAAGACCGCCAGATATGACAGAGGGCTTCTAGGAGACCTGTGAATTCCAGATCATCAGTGGAAAGCAAATGGAAGACTTAAAATACTTCATTTAGCACTAGATATTCATGTTTCTCAGTCAAGCTTTGGGTTTTTTATTCAGAACGTGGCTGGCATCTGCAGAAGGCAATAATGTACATCAGCTCCAGAGGGAACTGGTTGAAATCAAAACCAAAGCTTTGAGTCTGTTAGTTTATATTGGCTATGCAGGTAAAAAGAATATTTCCTGTCCAAATGCTAGCTAATTGTCTGGTATTTTAGTCTTTAAATATTCTAGTAACAGAAGTATTTGGGATAGACTTTTCCTCCAGAAAGACAGACTGCAATGTCTAAATGCCTGACTTGGAAGAAATATTTTTGAGCTCAACTGAGAATCCAGTGTTTCTCCTTGAACAGCTTAAGGCAAGATGTTTGCCCTCTGAAAGGCCTCCTTATTCCTGATGTAAGAATATTCCTTTTCTGATGCAGCTGTAACTCTAGTAATATAAGTTTAACTGCACTCATATTAGTTCATCTGGTCTGGTTTGATCAGGATCCATCTTCTGCTCCAAGCTAAATTGAATTTCCTCTCAGTAATGTTAACAGCCATTTCTCTTGTCCTTTTCCTTAGACAGATTTAACAAATCACTTCTAGGACTAACTTGATGTCAATGACCAGATCCCTACTGATGGCCTATGTGGATGTTAGAAAAAGCATTAAAGCATGTATATGAAGATACAGTCATTCTTTGTGGTTCTCATGGGCTATTCCTGAGCCCATTCAGAAAGATGTCAGGAAGCCCTGCTGTCTGTCTTACAGGCTCTTTCAGTCAAGGCAGGATCAGCTTCATACTCCTCAGCTGAATCTCAAATGAATTGGCTATATTGAAACAGCTTCTGCTGTGAGGCTTCATGTTTTATTTCCACCTTCAGACTTGTAGAAAAACTATCTTTTTGTGTCCTGGGTTTCTGGGAACATCTACATCCCAATCCGAAAAAGCATTAGATACAATTAATCCCTGAGCATTAACGACTGAGTTGGATGGGTATTCATCTTCACTGTGTGGCTGTCACAAGCTTTTTGTCCAACAGGTGAAGAATCACAGAGTTCACAAGAGCTCTATCAGTTTATACCCCGATGAATGGAAATCAGTGTGGTTTTTTTCAGCACATGCCAGGGCAGGAGAAATTAATATCTACTCTGCTGGTGACAGTTTCCTTAAGTCCTTGTGTGAGAAAAAAGCTTCTCCTGAAAACCACATGTTTTGTAAGTATTCAGATTAAATTGTATTGTGACTTTTTCTCCCACAGATGTAAATGTTGCATACAAGCTCATCTGAAGCTTTTTTTGTCCCAGCAGTCTCACTGTTTAGCAAGCCTTCTTCTCCTGGTGTGGATACCTGAGCATGGTAAGCAGTTTTCACAAATACCAATCTCTTTCTGTTTGNACCACATGTTTTGTAAGTATTCAGATTAAATTGTATTGTGACTTTTTCTCCCACAGATGTAAATGTTGCATACAAGCTCATCTGAAGCTGTTATCTGTTATCTTTATGGCTGCTCTATGAAAATTAGGCCAATTTCATATCTAGATTTAGATGCAGTAGTCTCTGTCATGTTGTCATGAGGTGTGGTCAATGGGACAGAGTCTATCTGGAGGCCTGTGTCTAATGGCATCCCTCAAGAATCAGTACTGGGACCATTACTGTTCAATACATTCATCATTGACTTAGATGAGGGACTAGAGTGCACTGTCAGCAAATTACTGATGACAAAAAGCTGGGAGGAGTGGCTGGCATGATGGAAGGCTGTGCTGCCATCCAGCCAGACCTGGACAGGCTTGAGAGTTGGACAGGGAGGAATTTAATGAAATATAACAAGGGCAAGTGTAGAGTCTTGCATCTGGGCAAGAACAGCCCCATGTTTCTGTATAGGTTGGGGACTAAGCTGTTAGAGAGCAGTGTTGGGGAAAGGGACCAGAAGGTCCAGATGGGTAGGCGGATGACCATGAGCCAGCAAGGTGCTCTTGTGGCCAAGAAGGACAATAGCATCCCGGGATGTATTAGAAGGGGTGCGGTTAGTAGGTAGAGGGAGGTTCTCCTCCCCCTCTGGTCTGCCCTGGTGAGACCACATCTGGAATACTGTGTTCAGTTCTGGTCTCCTCAGTTCAGGAAGGACAGAGAACTGCTAGAGTGGGTACAACACAGAGCAACAAAGATGATTAAGGGATTGGAGCATCCTCCTCATGGAGAAGCTGGATCTCTTTAGCTTGGAGGAGACTGAGGGGTGACCTCATTATGGGTATTAATATGTAAAGGGAGAGGAGGATGTCACTCTTCTCAGTGACATCCAACGGTATGACAATTGGCAACAGGTGCAAGCTGGAACACAGGAGGTTCCACATAAATACAAGAAAACTTTTTTACTGTGAAGGTGACAGAACACTGGAACAGGCTTCCCAGAGAGGTTGTGGAGGTTCTCTGGAGACATTCAAGACCTGCCTGGACATGTTCATTAGTGACTTGATCTAGGTGTTCCTGCTTTAGCAGGGCGATTGGACTAGATTATTTTTGAGGTACCTTCCAATTCCATGGTTCTGTGATTAATATCTACAGGAAAGTATAGATCTAGTCACTAGCAGCCACATGATTTGAAGAACTGTAGAACAATCAGTAAAACACCAGTCAAATCTTTCATGACAAAGGTCTTCCAGATAGACCTTTTCTATGCACTGTGATCACTGTATTATTGTAATGCATGTGGTCTCACTTGTCAGTTATTGATGCAATGAAGGAGATGTGAAGGAGAGGAGGAACGAATGGCTCCTTCTGAGGAGCCTTGTAGGATGCACTTTGAGCAACTTACCTGCCATTATGCGGAACCTTACTGGTTAGATCTCAAACACTGCAAGTATTTTGGTCTGTCTGGTACTTCCTTAACATGTAGCATCAAGATGAATGTAGACTAACAAATTCATGGATACATGGAATGGAGCAGGCTGGCACATAATCAAACTCTTCCAAATGGCAAGGGCACTTGAACAAAATTTAAGGCCAAGGGTTTTGTACTCACTAGGAGGAAAAAGCAAGCTGAACTAAACTCGTCTTACACTGTTACATCCATTGCACTGAGGCAATACTTTTTAATTAGTCTGTAGCTCAACCTGTAATGATGGATATCTAATTTCTTTTATCTCGACATGACAGACCTGGCATAGTAATATCTGGCAATTAGTCACACTTCACTGCACATTTACTTAAGCAGTTTGTAGTGAAATACAGATACAGATACATCACTGCCATTTCCTGTTATTCCTTATACAAAGAGCTGATGAAAAAAAGCACTAAAATGCAATTACAATCACCTTTTGTGAAAAGCTGCAGCATCAGCTTCTATATCCTATTTAGCAGTGCTAAATTACAGAACAGCACCACCATGGCATGTATTCTTACTAGCAGATATTTTGTTAAACAGAAAACCAAAAGCAAAAATGTTTGCACAGTTAGAATCTGATGTCAAATTCAACAGCATTTAACAATATATAAAGTTAAAACAGATATTTAATACATCTGTTTTTCTTTATCAAACAGGTATCCAACACACAAAAACTCCAAAAGCCTTATGAGAGACAGGATATTTACAGCAACCGCCACTCTATGAAAATGATGCTTGTTCTCTTTATTTCCTGGAAGCATGGTCACAAGCCGTAATGGTCCTGGAGGATATGGATTCATGGTCATGGACAGCTATCCCAAAGGGAAAAGCAGAGCATTTCTGGAGCCCACAGGTGAGAGAAGTCGAATCTCAATAATACATGGTGAGGGCTGAATAACTGGCTGCTTCCCAGGTATGAATTAGTCCTGTCTACCAGCATGGTTCAAGTGCCCTGGTCTCACTCCTCCTCATTTCCTGCAACTGGCCAGGCTCAGAAACACCAAGAGCTTGGATCACACGTAGCCTAGCTGGTTATAGGGTAAATATTTTCTCAAATTCAGGCGCTTGAGTCTTCTAAAACTGGTGTCCTGAGCATTAGAAGAGAAATTAGTCCATGTAGCTCGAACGAGGACAGCAGGCAGCCTCCTGTTCCCCAGACAGGGGAGGACAAGCCCATGAGCACAAGCAGGAGCAGGAGATGGTCTCAACACCTTCATGACTAGCACATAATATGGGGAGGGCCAAAGGGCCAGCAGCAAAACCTTGACACTCACTGTGCTCGAGGTGCCTGCAAATCTGCAAACCAAGACACAAAAGTAGAGTAACAAGCTTCCCTTTTGCTATTTTCCCCCTTGGCAATAAGTGCTACCTGTCAAAACGTTAGGTAAAGCCATTTCAGACAGAAATGTAATTTACAGCTTGACAGTGTCCCTTTGAGTCTGTAAACTCCTTGGGGCAGGGATTATGTTTTTGATCCAACGCATTAACCAAAGGTAAAGCATCATGCTTTACAACCCAGAACTTCCTGAAAGATAGTGAATAATGATAATAACCTCCCCTCCGCCCCAATCTCAGGAATATGTATCTTTCCATTACAAAGCTCTCTGCTTGCAAGAGGAGAGCTATTTATAGGTTGAAACAGATTTGCAGTCGTGTGTGATGGAGAAAGAGACTGAGAAGAATATGCAAACTGAAAAAAAAAAAGGCAATGGCAAAATTTGCATAGTTCTTAAACGTTTTCTTCAAAAGCTTCTCCAAAATGTAACCATCTGGGTTTTTTTAAGAACATCCTGTGGGGGTAGCATGGGCTACTCTCCTTTTTTCTTCTTTTTTTTTTTTTCTTGTTTGAAACAACAAGCTCTACTTGCGAAATAGTCTCTCTATCAGGGAAATGCGTGTAATTGTAGTCTATTAGAGACAGACATCTGCAGAGTAACCTGTACTGCTGTATTCAATTACTCAGTGAGTATTTTAAAGCAGTTAGTATGTGCCAATTTACCTCATGATAAGAATGTTTGTCAGAATAATATGCTTTATTCTAAGCACCTGCTATTTAATATTTGAGAGAGCTGTATGTGTAATGAGGAAAGAGGAAAATATATGCTTGCAGCTCAAGCAGGAGATGTAGAGGCAATTCTGGGGTGAAAAGTGGTACAGCTGGATGTAGACTAGACCATTTTTCCTCCATTAGTAAACTAGGCACAGAATGTCAAACCTATTCCCAGCAGTCAAGTGCTACAGGCATGGCCATTACCAAGGCTAGTTAATCTTTCAGTCTGATTCTCTGAAGAAAATGTTGCAAAACCAGAACCCAAATGCATTTTGTTTCCTGCATGATCCCATTCTGTGGCCCAGGGAGTCCAGACGCCACCCAGACCCTGAGTCTGAGTGGAGAGAGGTGCCTGAACTGCAAGATGAGGGGTCACCCTGGGTAGGTCTCATGAGATGTCTCTGCAGAAAATCTTCTTAAATCAAATGTAGCTTTGAAAACACAAAGTCGTCTCCCATTCCTGGCTGGTTGGTTGAGCAGCTATGCAAGTGGCCTGTAGCATCTCGGACAAGGTGGATTTTAAATCAACCATTTGAAGCTGTCCAGGGTTTCCCTGAGTGAGGACAGACTCAGAGTGGTGCAGAGGGACAGGCAATACCTGTGAAATCCAAAGTTTTCAGCTGCTTGTATCTTTATACTTCCAGCTTTCTTCTGCTGATTGTCCTGGAAGGAATCTGTTGTAGTGGTGATGCAAAGTCATCTGCTGTTTAGATTTCACCCCACTGTGTAATCATAGAGTAGAATGGTTAGAGCTGTAAGACTTTAAAGTTCATCTAGCTCTGACCCTCCGGTCATGGGCAGGGAAACCTCACACTAGACCAGGTTGTTTGAAGCTCCACCTAGCCTGGTCTTGAACAGGCTAGGAAGGGGAATCCACAACTTCCCTAGACAACCTGTTTTAGGGTCTTATTGTCTTTACAGTAAAGAATTTCTTCCTAATACCTAATATAAATTTCTCTTCTTTCAGTTTCAAACCATTACTCCTTGTCCTATCACTATATTCCCCGTTAAAGAGCCTCTCCTCATCTCTTCTGTAGGCCTCCCTTTAGGTACTGGAAGGCTGCTAAAGTCCTCCCCAGAACCTTCTGTTTTCCAGGATGAACAACCTCAACTCTATCAACTTGTCTTCATAGCAGATCATAGAGCCCTATGATCCTCTTTGTGGTCCTTTTCCAGACTTGCTCAAGCAGGTACATGTTCTTCCTGTGCTGAGGACTTCAAAGCTTGACACAGTACTGGTTCGAGTAATTATATATAATATTGACTAGCAAATGTACAAAGACACTAAGGTGAGCTTTAATACAAGGCTTTCTGATATGAATTCCTAAAACTAGGCTTCTGAACATGTCTTGAATCATGCAAATAAATTATCTTAACCCAGGCAATCTGAGCAGGCAGCAGCTCCCAAATTCATGCTGTTAATTTAGGTTCTTTTACATTTAGGAGTTAATGCTACATATCCCTTGTTTTCAACTCTGGCATAGCTCTGTAGGATTCACATGAAGGCTCTGGTGGATTTTCAAGCTCACACTTCAACTGTTGACTGCCTGGAACATAGAAGTTTCAGTTAGGCCTTCTGCCAGCAAACTGATGGAAATTTGCACTGTTTTTGCAGGCTGATCACCCCATGCAAATGCAGAAGGGATGCAGTGAGACAGCCTGCCAGAGAAAGGCAGCTGGCAGACTCCTGCCTTAGCACGCAGGACCCGGCTGCTCAAAATGCATAGGATGTATTCTTCAGGATGGCACACTGGATGCCTACAGTGATGGGGTAACGTGACATACAGCCCTGTCAATGAGCAGATATGGTGAATGCTAATAGGGCCTGCTCCTATTCCCTATTTGATTTGGTCATAGTTTTGCTGTGCATTTTATTTGCAAATGGAAAACAGTGAGATTATGGAAGCTGATGCTGCAAGAAGGGCATTGTTATTCAGGGAGTGCAATTACCCAGGGACAGAGCTGTTCCTTCAGGTTGTGCTGGAGCCCTAGTCAGCTGGAAAAAACACATTATTTGGGGGCAGCATCTGACCTGGAAGCTGCACAGCAGTTTCAGCCTTCATCCTGCTGTCTCCGGCAGCATCTGAAGCCCTGCTAAGAGCCTCTTCTGGGTGTAGCTGAGGTGAATGTTCCTTCATGTCACAGCAGGGAAAATTCTGAGCAAGTGGCTTTGCTGCTATTGACAGAGAAGAGTTCTTCTACACAGCAGCTGTCTGTCCTCTTCTCAACCTCAGTCCAAGTAGGAATGGGGAGGCCATAGCTCTCCTCAGGCCAGCTTCTTTGTCCCACATAAAATGGCTGCTTCTGAGAACGGGTCTCTGCTCTTCTCACTGAAGTCTGGTCATCCTCTCTTGCCTCCAGAACAAGGACGTTCCCTTTCTGCAGCTGCAACAAAGCAAGCATAAGTCTTTTGCAGACACTGTTTCATCCATGCTCCCAGAGGTTGGGGGTGCTATGCCAGAGAAGGGAATTTCTCTCATATATACTGCTCAGCACCTTAGCACACAGGCCTGCACAGACTCCAGGAAAGATACTTGCTCTCTGCCTGCTTCCCTGGTCATTGTTCCTGGGGGAGTATGTAGGGAACCCTACAGTCATGCTCTGCCATCATCACCAATGGGTAGCACATCTGTGCTAGGTCCTAG
Organism: Turnix velox; assembly: GCA_013400935.1. Lineage (NCBI taxonomy): Eukaryota > Metazoa > Chordata > Aves > Charadriiformes > Turnicidae > Turnix > Turnix velox. Next base: position 406,015 of record VZTY01004723.1, on the reverse strand, counting down.
GTAGCTGGTGAGTGAAGTGGGTTGAGAACCATTCCTCCAACTCTTTCTGCTAGGAAAGGTCTTTGAGATTTAAAGCTCTCTTTTGTTGTTGGGGTTTTTTCTCCCCCATGAAATATAAGAATATGAAAAAAATAAAAACTTTTTTTTTCCTTGTTTTTCATTGGCCTTGTATATTTTGCCTAGTCTAGCTGATGGAACTCCCCCAGCATACTTTAAAAGACTGCCAAGAACATCTGTAGCAGTAGGTGGATACAGTTCTGTATTTTACTGTCATCTGGAAATTTGGAAATAAGGTGTTGGAATAAATTTTATAGAGAGGTAATTGAAACAGCTAAAGATTTGAACATTTATTTTGACCGTAGCAGCCTTCCTCTAACACCTTCCCCAATTCATAGAACTACAGAGCACAAAGGGAACTTGTCCAATACTCATTTTAAATTAGTTCATGGTTCACTGTCAGCCAAGTGGTGCAGTTACACTTGTAGTAAGGAATTGGAGTTCACACAAATAAGAAAGGACAAGAGAAACATAAATCCTCATGGATTAACATCAAAGATTGTTACATGAATTAGCTACTTATGTAGTAAGCTAAAATTTATCTATTGTTATAAAAGTAAATGGTTCGGCATCTTAGTCTGTCAGTAATCTTACTTCTGGCCGTGATGTCAGATACCAGTGACAAATGATCCAACCCTTTAGAAAGATAAATGATAACTACATGAAACCATGAAATAGCATTCCAGTGGCATCCCTAGCAGTTGCTGTAACAAGTACAATTCTTAAAATTGAGTGGGACAGTTGATCTTACTGAACTGATTTAACTCTAGTTCTTCCATATAATCTGAGAATTGATACCAGAGGTCCTCACACAGAGCGGTCAGAGAGAAGCCCAATGACTAGCTTCAAAGCTTAGTTTTTGTTTCTGCTTGCTTTCTTCCTGAGTGTAACTGGGTATATGTTTCACATGACAATTTTTTCCTCTCTTCCCTGTACTTTCTTCCCTATTTCTCACCCTAGCCTATGTTTTTTTCTCCTTTCTTCCTTAAATTATTGATTCTCTACCCTTTCTTTCCTAGTTGATGCTTGTTGTTACAGCACAAGTGCAACTTCTTGATAATGAGCCTGGGCCTCCTGCTCCAGCTGCTGATGTTGGTACTCTCTTTGCGTTCTATCTCACCCTCATCCTTGGAACTGACAGCTCCACAGGCTCTCTTCACAGGGAGAAAATGTGTTCTGTAGGATACTGAGGACACATTCCCTGGGAAAATTAGCAGCCTGGACAGTCTGAAGCTGGCCTTGTATGATCTAGCAGGATATCACAGAGCAGAGATGACTGTTTTTCATGAAGGGTGGAATTGTTGCCTGAATTACTGGCAACAAACTAAAGATTAAAGAACTTCGGCATAATGGAAGACTGACAAAAGGGCTCTAAATGGGCTCTATAGTACAGACAATCTCAGAGGTGCACAGGTGATGTACCCTTTGCAAAAAATCCAGCTCAGTAAGAGCAGATCATACCCCCAGGGCTTTGGAGAAGGAAGTCCTCCAAAGGGAGGGAGGTGGCTGGAGTGCAAGGGAGGTAGCTGCTTCCTAGCCCCACCAGGTAGTATAAGTACCCCAACTCCACAAGTACAGACAACTGACAGCTCTATCACCCAGAACCACCAGCTTTAGTGGACCTGGCTCACTCAGGAATGCCCACGGACCAATGCAGCCCAGTGACCACAATGATGGCTCTCAGAGGCAGCCAGCCAGAGAAGGCTCTCTGACTCCATGTGATGGTGGGGAGCTTGAGGAGCTTGGAATATGGTTTCTCTCCCGCTGCTGGGAAGTTGCTGCTGAGTGCCTCTGGCTGTCAGGCACTTACATGACCTACATTGTTAATACCAATTGCCAGCGAGTCAGGAGTGCTGCCCCTGCACAAATCTGATTAGGTGGAAGCAATCTTTTCTCCCTGCTCTGTGCCTGGGAAATTTCCGTGTTAGGGAAAGTTGCCTGTGTGGAGGAAGAAAAGGAATTTGGGCTGCTTTCCTCTGTTCAAATGACAGTAGCTCTGCCCTGCTCAGCTATGTCAGCACTGCCACCTGGTAGGGTGTGCCATGGGACCCCAGCCCCCCCTTTTGCACAGGGCTCTGTGAGATACTCCTGGCTAGACCAAGCATAGGGAGCAGTGGGGAGCCAGGCCAAGTGTAAGTCAGGTTGTGCCTGGGTGCATGAGACTTCCTGCAAGAGGGTCAAGGTGACATCCCTGAAGCACATCTCCTCACTGCCCAGGGCCTTGCTCAGCCCCTGAGGAAGAGGCAAGAGCAGAGGTTTGGCCTGAGGATTGCTGTGAGCTTTCCTGCCTACTTGACGGGGAACTGGGGCTGGAGCACTGTCACTGTCACCCTTTCACCCATCCCAAAAACAGAACAGACATCAGTGGCCACCCAAGCATTTGCGGCTGGTGTAAGTGGTGCTGAGGATGCAGCTGACTGCTTCAGGGATATGAAAGGATGATTTCTGACAGCAGCTGAGACTGCTGTGGTGCCTGGGGAAAAAACAGTGTTGTCACTGTGTAGGCAGCCAGCAAGAAAAGGCAAATTGTCCTCCACCTTCTACATCTACTCACTCACTCATCCACTCTCTCCCTTTTATTTTTTTTGTTACTAGAAATATTTCAACTGCAATTAAAAAAGTGTTATTAGCATTTAATTGGTTTGGAGTCCTCATTGTGATGTTGAGTCCTCATGCTGATGTCATCCTAGTTGTCATGGTTACAGGTGAACAAGATACTTGTAGTGCAAGCTGGAGGGGGATGGGAGGATGGAGGGGGGGTGGACCTGGGGGAGAAACCTAAGGCTGAAAATGGGTGAGCAGAAACAACTGCCATCACCAGGTGACTGCTTGTGTAAAAGATGGAGAGAAGGAACAAAAGATTTTGAGGTTACAGCATTGCATTCGTGCTTTCCATTGTCAGGTGGAAAACCAGCTCCCTGGCATTAAGTATAACAAGAGTAGTCCCCACTAGACAGCTAACAATTAAGAGGAAAGCCTAAGCTGCTGCACCTCTGACTGCACAGTAATCAGAAAGACAAGCAGTGTCTTTCTTTTGGCACAGTCTGTCTAATAGGTAAGGAGGGAGTAGCAGAAAGCAAATGATGGGGAAAAGCCAGAAAAATATTTATGCTCATGGGAGTGTGTGTATTTTTATGTATGCAAAAGACCAACTCTGTGTGTCTGGAGGAGATAAAGGGAAACTGTGAGATTAGGGTCTGTTTGTATGCATCCGTGTAAGACTCTCTAAAGAACTTTCCAAGTAGTAGTAATAAAAGTAACAAAGGAATCCCACCTAAAAGAGCTGCAGAAATAGTTCCTCTGCCTGTTCCCATTTCCTTTCTCTCCATCTTCTCTTGCTGAGAAAGAAATTAAAATGTATTTTTCATACAATATCTCTAGCACTCTTTTATGTAATAATCCTCTTTCTGTGAAAGAGGCAGGTCAGCAATAGCTGCAGGCTCCTGCACAATCAGTGCTCATCTCATAAAAATCTCCAGCTTTCCCTGGGATTTTCCAGCCACAACCTATTAAGCATTTGCCTGAGACAAGAGGCCAGCCTGGGGGGAGGGGCTCTTTTAGATGATGCTTGGGCAAATTTGTATTTATTTTCAGAGCGGTTGCATGGATTTTTTTGTAATGGAGAAATTAGACTTCTAAAAATTATATGCTGGTCTTGAATTAATCTTAATAGGCAGTTAGGGCTTAATGCACTCTTTAGCTTTTAGCCTAAATTTATTATTCTGAAATAGAACTTTAGTTTTAAATTGGAGAAGGAGGCATGGAATGTGCTTTCCCCTATTTCATTCGTGTCCCTTAATGCCTGACTAAAGGTGTGATTTACCAAGATAAAGAGAAAGGTCAAAGCAGCCTCTAATATACAAATACCAGAACAATGAGTTACGGGTAACTGCAAATTTGGTGATTTACTATTTCCTGTCAGAAAATTCCTATTCCCTTAAATCTAAATTATGAATTTCAATAGTTGTATTTGCTCAGAGCAGGGATACAGAATTTAGATACTGTGAAAATGCATTTTTCTTGTAATTAGCTAACCAGAACCTTTTTTGAGATTCAAAGCATCATTGTGTTGCAGTTTAAGCTAACTAGAATTCACATACATGTAGAAAGATGATTGAAGTCAAAATTAAAAGCTTTGATTTGATTTGATTTGCATGAATTGATTGCTCTCTTTCTCTTTTTTTTCTCCACAGTTTTAAGGAAATGCCCTTTTTTTTCCCCATTTCAGAACATGAATATTTTCACAACATTTTTGTCTGAGCGTGCTGTGCTTTATATAAATATGAGTGTAACAGACAAGATGTCAATGAGATTTCTTTTTCCCCTGGTGTTTCCCATCTTGAAACTCCTTAATTATGTCAACCACCACCAAACTCCAGATGCAGAAGGCCTTTTCAACAGCATCTTCAGAGATTGCTTTGATTCGCCACCTCATGATTTTCAGCCTTTTCCTTGATATGATCGTATGTGACACCAGCAGGGGTGTGGGGGCACACAGGTGGGTTTATGGAGCAGTCTCAGTGCCCCATCCATGAGAAGAGAAGAGGCAGTTGGACTGAAGAAACCCACATAACATTGTCAGCCCAAGCCTGGTCATCCTCCTGCCACTCTGGAATGCCACCAATCTGGTTTCATAGATTGTTCCCCAAGCTCTGCTGTTTCTCAGCTCTCGTGTGCATGTGTCTAAAAAAGTTTTTCTATAAAACTTACAGGGGCAGATGCATGTCTAAGGTATGAGTGAGGTTGTTGAGTACCCTTCTCATATCTCGTACCTGCTTCAGTTTGAAACAGCATTTTTCATTTGAACTTTGTTCTTCTCAATTTGGCTACAGTCTGAGCTATATCCCTCCCCCCCAGTAAAATAAATAAACATGCATGAATTTGAGGATTAGAAATAATGCACTAATATCAAAGGGAATAAATGACCATATCTTACTGGAGGATGCATGTGATACCTCCTGAAGGGTAGGTTCACCAAGACAGGCAGGGATCCCTCCTGGCACAAGATAACCCATCCAGAATTGTTCTTTCACGGGTTCACACCTTACTTCAGCCAAAGCCAGCTCTGGTTTAAAATACTGTGTGCTGCTCAAGGATGCACAAGGATGTATCTGAACTAGTGGGGAACTCGCATTGAAAACTCAAAACACTGGACCTAGTGCTTGGTATCTACTGGCTTTCCCAGCCTTCCCAGCAGCATGTGTTGACTGAGAACAGCCAGGCATCTGCTTTTGCACAAGGCTGGAGATCCTGGCAAGTCCCCAGTAGTGCCTGGCCACAGCCTCTCTCCTGTAAAACTCGATCTGCAAAAACAAGAAGAGGATGCCAATGGAGCAAGGAAACTTGAAATGCCTTACTGGAGTTGTTTGGGCCAAAGGAAGTGAAGTGGCAGAGTTTGGCTTCTATAAATAAAATTTGCCTTGGGATCTTTGGTTCTTCTTGCTATTTTTTCCCCCTCACATTTCTTTTTCTTTCCATAGTATATTTAACTTAGAACACAGGGAAAATATTTTGCCATGCCATAAATAATGATGAGGTTTTCTTCTGCCATCACTCATACACCATGAGGAGCACAGCAAACTCTGAATAAGTCTGTCCCAAACCATAGATTAAAAACACATTGTCTCTTTCAGTCACATAGACGTACCTAAAAGTGTTCTGTACTCTATTGTCACAGACAACACCTACAAGAAATTAATGGGATAAAATGCTGCAAACTCATCTCTATTGTTCAGCAAGCATTTGACACATAGCTTAGATAGGACTTACCTCTTATCACTTAAGGTGTCCACAGCTGAACTAGTCACCATGGGCTCGTTGTAGTCAAAAGTGAGAAATAAGTGTATTTAGGGAGTACCTTTTGGATTTACTCAGCTTGAGCATCTGCATTAGGATGTGATGAATACGGTGGGTGTATTGACCAGGTTCCACTGACTGCAGGTGGTTTCCAAGTGGAGTAGATGAAGGCCTGGGACAGATGTATGCAGTTGTTTCCAATATTTTATGTGCAGTTTCATTGCTTCCTCCACCTGGGTAGTTTTTATTTTCTGTTCTTTTAGATGTGATCTTCCAACAAATCCTTATGTAAAGAAAATACAATATTGAAACAAGAGGAAGCTAGTAATATAAACCTCACTAGGGAAGCACAGCATCAGGGCCTTTCAATGCACTGAAAAGCTAATGTTGAAATTGTGATCATTACTTTGTAGTTATGTCATCAAGCCCTCTAAACTTTCCTTATTTTTAGCTTACTAAGTGTCATGAGAAGGCCTGCAGATGCCTAGCACATGTCTGTGGTCTCTCCTTTTTTTTTCTATCCTATCCTTTTTTTTAATTTTTTTTTCAAATAAATGTAAAGAAGGAAAGTCAATGCGGTATCATAAATTCATCTTTAGATTATATTAGTGTGTACATCTGCATATGCAGACATGTTATTTTAATTAGTAAAGTCCTGATTGGGACTCTAAGGAGTCATTGTGTTACGCAGCTGGGGAGATCTGGTTCAAATATTGTAATAAGCAGCCTGACTTTGGTGAAGTTACCGGAGTCCTTCCCATTTGAGTTTTCCAAATTTAGCAACAGTGGTTTACTTCTATTCTAGCCCTCATCTCATGTGAAACAAAATAAGTAATTTTCAGCTAAGCTTCTCACTGATAGTGATCTATGTCATGAAATCATCACACACCAGACACTCTGCTTAACTGCAAGTGCTGGAAGCCTGATAGCTGAGCCTCTGCCGCAGAGATGCTCAAGGAAGTGTTTATAAATGGCTTCTCCTGGGTATTTCTTCTGCAAATAAGAGAACTCATGGGTCAATGCTAAAATAATCAGTTAGCTGGTTGGGTGGGAGAAACTTCTGCTTTTGTACCTGTTGTCCCTGCTGTTACTTTCTCTCCCTTCACCTAGGCAAAAAAACAAAACAAAACAAACAAACAAAACAAAACAAAACAGAACAAAAAACCCCCAAAGTCAACAAATCAAAAAACCTCTCAAAAAAAACCATAACAAACAAACCAGAAAAACAAACCACACAACCTAAATCAGAACAAAATGGAAAAGGAAAAAAGAAAAACAAAACACAAACACCACCCTCCCCCAAATAACAAACCCTTGAAAAAAGTCCATAAAATCAACAAAAAAATTCATCCCTCTGTTATAGTGAAGCCTGTAGAGTAAGGATATCTCTCATTTATTTTTTTACTAGGAGTTGTAACAGCAGGAAATGTCCACTGTAGGCTTATAATTGCTTGATTTCAAAGGGGGAAATCTTTTACTTTCACCTCCCTTTTCTATCTTTAAATTGCTGCTTGGAATGTTGGTCTTTGTTGCTGCAGTCCTTATCACCGATGCAAGAGACAGTGATTGCCTCGTATCTGAAAACTACAGTGAAATTAAACCTTAATTGGTTGTTTAAATGGGGTATAATATAGACCTTGAAGGATTTAAAGATACCTATTCCAAATTGGTTTCAGGTTTTCTGTGAAGGTCTGAGCCTATGTAGCTTGGATGATTAAAAGAAAATACCCCAAACTCACTTCCAGGAAAGAGCCTGATCATTTTATATGATGTCATTACCAAAATCACAGGAGGAAAGCAAGAGAACATTTTCCATGCACGGTCTCCTGTTTTCTCCCTCTGGGATGGCAGGCCGTAGCTTATTTATGCATCACACTCTCTCCGAAGAAAAGCAAAAACAAACAGTCAAAATAAATAGATGAAAAGTGGCAACATAAGCATTTAGTCATTTCTCGCAAGCTCTCCTAGGGGGAAAAAAAATGAAACCTTTTGAAAATGTTAATAAGAAGGGGCAGAAGGAAGAGATAGAGGCAAGCAGGTGCCCATGGCACCAAGGGGAGATTTAGCAAGCTCTCTGGTAATCTAATGCCTGACTGAAGAGGTGTAAAATGTTCCAGCCTCACTTTCCAGGGAGTGCTTAGAAGCACACAGACTCCTGGCTGAACTTGGCCCCGAGTCCTCAAGGGAGCTTCCAACCCAAACAACTGTCGGGTCCCATATTTCCCATTAAAAGCAGCTTTTAGCTGAAACTCTGCACTTGGCTGGGGCCCTCAGGAACTCTCCTAGTGGATCTGCTCTCTCCCCACTTTCCTCCTCCCCGGAAAGAAGTGCTGCAGTAATAACACACATAGTATAGAAAAGTTAGTACAGCCTAGAATGGTGGGAGAGTAACACTGCTGTCAGAAATAAAAGACATGCAAAGTTGCATGGCTTCTTGCTCCACTGTGATGGTAACAGGGCCTGCAGCCATGATGAGGTTCAAGGGCTACAGGGACTTTGATGGCTTCAACTGGAGGGGGGCTGGCATGGACCCCAGGCAACTGTTTATGCTAAGACTTTGCTAGCTGTGCTCTGTTGTGCTTATGGAGGTTGTGGAGTCATCTTCACTGGAGACATTCAAAACCCACCTGGACTTTTCCTGTATGACCTGGTTTAGGAGTTCCTGCTCTAGCAGGGGGATTGGACTAGATAATCTCTTGAGGTCCCTTCCAATCCCTGGTATTCTGTGATTCAGTGAAATATGAGAGGAACAAGAAGAGAAGAAAGAAGAGGAGCAATCAGTTATTACAAAATCTGCTCTTCACAGAACTGATTGCAAGGTGATTTTGAACTGCAGTCTTGCTTTGCAAGGAAGTAGTTCCAGCAGGAAAAGAATTATGAAGAGAACTTTTAGAAACCTCTGCAATTACTCCAGACCTGCTGGCCGTGCAATAGTGAGGGAATAGTAGACTATTAGCGCCAAGATGGTTCAGTTTTGTTATTGAAATGTGGGCAATGTGTATCTTGAGATACACAATTCCTGTTCATAGCATGCATTTTCTTTACAGAACCACAAAGTGGTTAAATTTGACATCATCTGGCCCAACTCAACTACTCAAGCAAATTGCAGAGCACATTGCCAAGGACCACGTTCAGGTGGCTTTTTATTACTTTCAAGGATGGAAACTCCACAAACTCTCTGGGCAACCTGCACCAGGCCTTGATCACCCTCACTGTGAAGATGGTTTTCTGATATTCAGATAGAACCTCCTGGACAAGAAGCGGCCTGGTCTGTTGGGAGGTATCCCTTCCTATGGCGGGGGTGTTGGAACAGGATGATCTCCAAGGTCTCTTCCAACCCAAACTATTCTATGATTCTATTTCAGTTTCTTTCTGTTGCCTCTGGTCCTGTCACCGAGAAGAGCCTGGTTCTATCCCCTTTGCGCCTCGCCTTAGGGTATTTATACTCATTGATGAGATTCCGCCTGAGCCTTCTTTTTTCCAGCCTGAACAGTCCCTGCTCTTTTAGCCTTTCCTCATATGAGAGACACTCCAGCTCCTTCATTATCTTTGAGGCCTTTTGCTGAACTCTCTTGAGTATGTCTGTGACTCTCTTGTGCTGGGGATCCCAGACCTGAACCAGCACTCCAGCACTCCAGGTGTGACCTCACTAGCGATGAGTAGGGGGGAAGGATCACCTCCTTTGACCTGAGGAGTGCTGGCATCACTCCTCATAATGTACAGCTGTTAGCTGCCATTACCACAAGGTTACACTGTTGCCTCAAGTTCAGCTCTGGCAGCTTGACCCTCTGGCATATCAGCTACTCCTCCATCTTTTGTAGCATCAGTGAACTAGCTGAAGGCACTCTCTGCACCATCATCCAGATCATGAATGAAGATGTTAAACTAGACTTGACCCCTGGTGTACAATGCTAGTTACTGGCCTACAACTAGACTTCATTCCATTATCTTCTGTTATTTCTTTCCATTACTTCCATAACGGGTATTTATATTGTAGGAATTGTAAAATTCCACCATAAAACAATGCTAATTTTTTTCTATACAAGCTGTGATAGTTCTTTTTTTTTTAATTTAGGGACAAAAAAATTAAAAAAATATTCTAGGAGGAATTTCAAGGCCTTATCTGTGAAGGACATAAGAACTGGATGAACTTTAGCTCTTTTTTGGTTAGTTTAATGAAGAATTCATTAACAGGCTGTTCAAATCACTTACCTAATGATCACTTGGGCATACACAACTGTAATATAGAGCACAGAAAAATCCTAGATAAAAGCTTTTAGTCTACTTGAAGCAATGTACCCTCTTTTGATACTAGCAGAGAAAATACAGTCAAAAAAATAGAAAAGTGAAAACCAGGGAGAATTCGAAGTATAATGATGTTGTTACGATCACAAAGTGCATTCAAATGGTGTCTTGGTATAGGAAGGACACTTCTGTTCCACACCACAATTTCACTGGATGAGAACAGGGGGCTGTCTCTTCTGTTCCAATGCCAACTCTCTCCCAGCTTCCTCCAGGCTCTGTTTTCTCCCAGCTGGTCCTGCTGCCTCAGCCACTGGTATCTCTGAGGGGTGCTTTCAGCAGGTTCTGTGTCTCTCAGCCTGATGGGGCCAGAGCAGGCTGCAGAATTTAAAATCAATGTTAGACCTCCAGAGGCATGACCTGAATGTAAACACTGCTTGTCTATTACAATGATTTTGTGATTTAATGCCCGAAGTGCTAATTCCTTTAAACAATTTGGACTGTAACATGCTGATGTTGGCAAGGAAAATAAAAAGAGGATCTTATATCCTGTGTGACTGACATAACTTAATAGCAAGAGGCAACTGAGAGATGCAGGAGGGATTTCACTACAAAAGTACCTGAAAAGACTCATGTAGGAATAAATAATGTTGAATTCTTGTCACCTTTCCCTAGATCCCAGAACCACCCATACCCTTGGACCCTGCCATGTGGTTCCTGGCCCCCAGGGTGGCTTTTGGGCACATCTTTACTTGCCCTCCTGCTTGGCAGCACACACAGTTAGTAGCGTGAACCTGAGCTGATGCAGTACTGCCCATGCCAAGGCACCATCACGTCACATCTTAGCATTGCTCAGCCACACATGCAACAAACAGCTGCTACACAGTCATGTTATGCCAGGGTCAAGGAGAAATCCCAGAAGAGACCTGGTCTACATGCTCCATTCTTTCCACTGCATATCCAGGCCACCCAAAGCCCCCTCTAGACTCTCCTTTACTGGAGGACTGCTTCTTTGTCTGCAGCTAGAGCTGAAACCAGCTTTGCTTTTGGTGAACTCCAGACCAGCAGAAACCTACTGATCGATAGCCTTTAATGGAATCAAGGTATGTGAGGGAAAACAGACCCCCATCCAAGGGCCTAGTGCCAGGATCATCAGATGTCCAAGGGGTTGCCAAATGTCCCTAGCACCTTCCTGAGATTAGAGCATGCCTGCATAGACCAAAACAACTTCTGCTCCTTGGCAGCTGTCATGATCTCTGTTGAGAACCACTTCAACCACTTTCTTGCTTTTGTCATGTCCATCAGCAGCTTCTGGCACGGTCTCTGAATAGGCAAGAAGGCTGTCAGTACACAGGACACACAAACACAGGACTAGAAGAAAGAAGACATCATGTTTTTGACAGTGCAGCTTCAGCACCCAAACCAGGGATCTGGTGTGGGTCTGCAAGCACTTATAGTCCCCACAAAGCATAGACTAATGTTGTACTGTGCCTCTGTGTTGCACAGCTCCAGCAGTGCCTGAAGAGCTGCAGATGAAGATTTGGATGGAAAGGGACACCTCACTGTGTCAATCCTCACAAGCGATCAAATGAAAATAGAGAGACATGCTGGGATGTTCTGTAATTGGATGGCTCATTTTTGCAGCTTGCTTCTCTAAGCTTTTCCATCCAGTTTTTCTCAAGGAGGTACTTTTTGTAAGGTCTTTATATGTCCTTCTGTTTTCCTTCTGTGCTTAGTCTCTCACCAGGCAAACATCTACTTTGAATAGGGTAAATGTCCACTTCCTGCAAAGGCAAAAATAAACCCACTTTGCAAAGTGCTGTCAGTAGCAGCTATAACTTGCAGATCAACAAGGACTGATGCTGGAGTGATAAAGAGGATACATCTGGAAAAACTGTATGGCAAAGGCTACTCCCTGTTGTATGTTTGCTGCATGCTTTTAAAGTATGAGACAGAGAGGATACGCAGAAGTTGCCTTTCTTTTAGTGCTGGCACCAAGTAGTGCTTATATATACAATATGCAGGACTAAAACATAGAGCAGAGGAACACCTTTCTTCCCTATCATATAAATCTTGCATGAAGCATTTGAAGCAAACAGTAATGTACTCTTGTCAGGAAAAGTCTCAGGAGCCATCAGCCAGAACATGAAGACATGTTGGATTGTTTTTACCTCAAAGTGAACTGTTGTGCTCTGGACTACAGGCACCTACTTTGTACTTGAGTAGTAAATCACAGCACTGTGCAAGCATCGAGATCATTCCAGAGAAGAATGCTATCAAATTTGTTAATCAAACCTACAACCCTCTGAAATAGCTTTTCACTATGCTCTGGTTTGCACCGTGCTTCCCTGTGTTTCCAAAACCCTTTTCCACTCTGAACACAGTAATAAAAATAAAGACATGTGCTTTTGAAAAGGGGCATAGTGGTCCTGGGACTGTCCATATTACTTTATCTAGAAATACTTCTGGCACTGAACAAAGGTGATCTGGCTTTTGTGTAGGGTAGCTCCTATAACAGATGAGAATAAACTGTTTACATGCTTCATTTGTTCATGTCTGTAGCTCTACTGAATACCATGTCCCTCTAAAAAGCCTCATAGTCTTTGTAACAAGCCTATTGAAGAGTTAATTTTTGCAAATAATGGCAAAAGACCAGACTGCAGCCCTTCACTGAAACAGATTAGGTCACTTGTAAGTTACTGCAGTCTGAGGGTGAAGCTGGGACAACGAAGGCTGTGGAAAAAAAAGTGAGGCTCCTCAAAGTCTCTTGGAGGCAGAGGCTGCTCACATGGAGATGACATTTCTCTTTTGGTCTCAAGGTCTCTTCCTTCCCACTGCCTCCATTCATGCAGTCAAGACCACCTGCAGATCCCACCTAAAAAGTCTTCCTCAGCCCAAAGGCACGTGGTATCCTGCCACACTGAGAGGACCTTGCAGCACACTGAAGATGTTATTAGTGCTAGTATTTAATAGACATCATCATCCCAAACCCTCACTAGGCCTTACCCTGTGGTCTGCAAGTAGTTCTTGGCATTTGGAGAAAACATACCCTGATCTTAGCTTTCTGAAACAACTTATTTTTCATTTCCTTTTCCCTCCTGTCTTGAGAGAAAGGAGAGAGGATGTGGGAGAAGATGGTCAGTAGTTTGACCTCTTCTTTGATCACTATAATAAGGGGACACCTGGCCTGGAAAGCCTTGTGATATAGTGCAGATCAGCAAAGGGGAGACAACATGCTGCCTGGGTGCCTGAATGCTCTCTCTCTCTGAGGAGAGCTCTGTCCTGGTCATTTTCCCTTTCCTCTGAGTATGTTTAAGGGCTCTGCTGTGTCCCTAGCATGAACCCTCTTCTTGCAGTAGTTCATGATGCTGAACAGGAGCTCACTCATACAAAGCTATATCTCAGTGGTATCTCATTTCACTCATTCCCCGGTCCATAGCCTTACCCTATCTGTGAAATATCACAGCTCCTCTTTCCTCAGGAGTTGAATGCATCACATTCAGTGAGGCTGCACTACAGTGAGCTTTTGAAGAACAGTAATAATGAAACCTCTCTAGTGCTTTTTATCCAGTGTGTAAAACCCAAACTTGTGGCGCTTTTATCATCTCTTCTCTACCCAAGCATGAAACATCAACATACAAAACAGTTAAGTGCTCTGCTCCTCAAAGCTGTCTTTAGTCAACAAACCCTGCCATCCATAAGGGATTAAATTCTCACTTTTTGTGACAGACAAAGCTGTAGCTAGAAATTAGCTGTAATGCACTCAGAACAGCTTCTTCAGCTTCTGGAGGGTATGTGTTATGTGTTAAATGTGAGGTGGCCCTCACCCTTCGTAACCTGTGCTCCTCTAGAGCCTTTTATGTGGGATCTCCATGTAGCTGACATACAACAAAATACTATGGTAGGCAGGTTTTTGCAATTTCTTCTCCTCTTGGATAACTATTTGTACAGGCACTGCCATTGTTAAAAGGTTTTAGAGGGAAGATTCATGCTCTGTTTCTGACATTTGCCTTCCATTGCATCTACAATTGTTCTGCTTATAACAGTTTCTGTAAGGAAAAAAAAATCCCTTAGAAGAATGGAACTATTTTTTCTGCCATGAAAGAAACCAATTTTGTTCAGAGCTTTATTAATAGTGGAGGTGGAAGTGGAACTCTAACAGCAAAAACCCAGCTTGGTTTTCTCTTTTTTTAATTCTTATTAATGCTAATCCCGCATTGCTTATTGCTTTTTTTAAGAGTTTGATTAGAACAAAAACATTGATATTAGTATTAATGGAGAAAAGTTAATTCCGTGATGCAAATAGGTAAATTACTTGCTTGGGACAATGCAAAATGATGACACACAGATCCTTGCTATCATCTGCAGAAGAAGGTATTATAGAATGTTAACTCTGCATTAGTATTATTAATTATATGCCTATTTTTTTTCTACCAGAAAAACGTAATTGCTTCAGAATAATTTTTTCTTTCCTTCTTTCCATGTTATTACTGAGTAGTGATGGATGATAGTTGAATATCTACAAACTTTCCATGCTTTTCTACTCAATTTCTGGATCTGCCTTTGGCAACATATGTCTAGATTCAACACTGATTGCAGTGGTGTTGGTCTCTACTGAATTTACTAAGAATAGACCTTCACCTTTCATATTCAGTTCTCTGCTGAGGAATGCACTGAACTGATTGACCAAGGGAAGTGCTCATTTTTAATGTCATTCAGAAATTATAAAAGATTAAATAAAATTAACTCTGCAAGAACGAGTCATCAAAGCAAGTATACTGGACCCAGATTTCAATTTGCTGCAAGGCCTGTGGAAAATAATAGTCTTTGAATTAGATGTTCAGTTGTCTTTTAGCTTCATAGACATCTCCACTTGGGTCTGCCTCTATAGAACAATATCAAAGCGACACTCGAGGAGGAGCCAGGTCCTGAATCCTTCCTGCTTGGAGCATATTTCACATCTGCCTTTTGTATACTAACTACAGTGAGACCTCTATCAGGTCTCCTTTTGGACATCTGTTAGGAGCAGAAAGCTCTTGGACCATCAGGACTCATGTCTAGGAACACCCCTAAAGGATGTGCTTCTCTGGCATCTCTTCTACAGTTTCTCTCCTGTGAAACAGTGCCCTTCCCCTCTTGTCTGACAAGATGAGTAGAACAACATTGAAAAAATTTAATTTTGCATAAAATTAGTAACCATGACCTATGCGAAAACAGGGAAAATTTAATGTAACTCACAAGATTTCTGGTTTACACTGTAAGACTTGAATTAGTTCTTTCTTAGATAATTATAAAAGTGCAAACTCAGAAGTAGTGAACAAATAAATCTTGGTATTTTAAAGGTTTTTAAAAATATATGATGAACTTTGATTTCAAGTGTTCTGTTTTTTTATGACATAATGCATCACAGAATTTGGATAATTTGGCATAGAATAATGGAAGAAAATAAAAACATAAAATGCCATAAATATTTTTTCCCTATCTGTCTGAACCACTAAAACTTGAGGCCTTCATTTTTATCCCCACTTTCTGATGGGGACGTTTATTTTACGCACAACTGAGCATGGAAATCGTCTGTGCATATTTTTGTTGGATTGCTTCTGTGTCCTCAGATTAATTCTGGAGAATGGGGCCTTGACATTTTTCTTAGCTGCCTTTTTGAACTTTCAAATTAGAATTCATAAAACACTTTGTGACAAAATCCTAGTATTTCCACTGTGCTTTTTTGTAAATTTTTAAAGAAGCCTCAATCACCTAATGTATTGTCCCTCTTATTACTGCAGAGACTTCCTGCTTCCATCTTGGCTGTTTGGCTCAGGAAGCCTTGCTGTAAGAAGGAGTATTTTCACCTGGGCAGTTAGTATTGTCCACCCAGAGAGATGGCTTTGAGGATCAAAAATAGCTTGTAACCTGCTGACTTAGGCTGAGGTGGAAGTAGGGATAGTCACATCTGTCTATACACATCTGTGCACTCCTCTCATTGCTGCTTACAGAAATCTTGCCAAGTGCATTTTTTCTTCCTATAGAAAAGAGAAATCATGTTGAAGAACTAGATATGTATATGTGCGTTTTTCTGAGGACTTTTTGGTGACTTTTTGAAGGCATCAGGTATTCATATTTTTCAACCTACCTAGTTGCTGCGATTCCTTTTATGAGGAGCATCAAGACTTAAGAAAGGGTAACATTGCCTTGACCTTCATATTTGCTGGCCTGAAGGAGGCATAGGAGTTCAACAAAAAAAGGTTAATGTTGCTAAAAGGATTAGTATTAAATAATGTTCTCAGGTAGACACAGGTAAAAAATAGAGCATCCATCCCAGTATCCACTGGGGCAGGTCCTGTCACCTGCAGGCTTCTCATGAGTAAGACTTCTCATCTCCTTCTATAAAAGCCATACATAGCTAAGGCACAGCTAAGAAATAAACAGGGAAAAACTGAAGGATAGACCCTAGCTTTATTCTGAGCCCTTTCATGGCTACCTTCTCTCCTGAGAAATTAATGCAAGTTAAAACCAAAGAATCACCTCGTAATTCAGTTCTGTAACAGAACATGAATGTGCTTCCGAAAAGTGAAGCCCTCTGAGACCATGAGAGCTTGTGGTTTGGCCCATGCTGCCTTTACATTACAGTTACTTGCCTGTATGGTAGCGTTCATACAGCTGCCACCCGACAATCAGATGCTGTTTCAGCCTTACAGCCGAGCAACCACTGCCCCCAAGTGACCATTTGAGAGCTGGTTTTGAAGCTGGGGGTTCACAAGGTTTTTCATCTTTGATGTAGTGGGGTTTGCAGTGAGACCATCGCACAGATCACTATCTGTGTGGTCTCAGCTTGGCTCTCTCTGGCAGCTGCTCTCATGGACGAATCACATCCTTCAGTATCCCATAACTCATCTTCTCCTCATTGAACACCTATTATCTCTCAGAAGCCATGATTTTTTAATGTCTCCATTTCCTATGGTATTGCCTTTATACCCTGAGCAGTGAAAATCAGTTCCATGAAAGATACTTCATTGTCAGATCAGTGCCAGAATATCAGTCCTCCATACACTAAAAAGCCTATGTTTTCTCATGCTTCCATCAAGAGTAACAGCTCTGTGTCATCCAGCATTATACCTTGCCTTTGCTTTTCAAATCAAATCAAAGGCACTTCTTTTTCTTGGGCAATATCATTCTCCAACATTGGTTTTCTCGGGAAAAAGAAATTTCTCCTATGAAGTCCAAACCCTTTCTTACCCAAGCAATTATCTCCTTCAAGATTTCTTGCTGCCTTATCAACAGCAACTCTTCCATGAGATCTTATCTTTCCCAGGCCTTTTTTCCCCCCTCTTTCTTTTTTGGATGTCCCTTACAGATTCCCATCCTCATGCCCCTTGAATTTATGAAGTTTCTTTTCACACTTAACTGCATTATTCTCTTTTCTTGCAGGAGCTACTTTGTTTTCTGTCTTTCTCCTTCTAGTCCCCTCTACAACATACATCCACACTGTAATGACTTTCCCTTTACACTAGTGCTTTCCTGCCCTTCCTTGCCTGACTCACTCCCAATGGGACTGATTCTGATCATAATAATGGCTCCCCTGATGGCTGTCCCTTTGCCAGGATCACACACTTGGCTCCAGGGTACTACCAGTACTACCAGCTGCTCCCTGTTCTCTCTAGGAAAACTTTGAGTCTTGGAGTCATCAACCAGATAACCTGGCATCCATAAGTGTGTGACTTGACTGGTGCTGCTGCACGGATGAAGTCTGATGTGACCTGATTAGATCACAACAGAAAGTACTTTG
This sequence comes from Turnix velox, assembly GCA_013400935.1. NCBI lineage: Eukaryota > Metazoa > Chordata > Aves > Charadriiformes > Turnicidae > Turnix > Turnix velox. The sequence goes on along the minus strand of VZTY01004723.1, from coordinate 388,137 downwards.
CAGAGGCTTCCTGGTTCTAAACTGGTGCAAACTGGAAGTGCTGATAATTCCCAAGGGTTACAGCACCCATTCTTGCTCATTATTTTCTCCAGTTGCATTCCATAATGCTGGGGACCCATGACAGCCAGTTCATTGGTGGTTGATGGCTGAATTTTCACAGTGTTTAGAAATTACAGCCACAGCAGTCACACTCCTTAGCACAGCCCCAAGTAGCAGTAAAGCTCAGAGAGGATCATTGCCTGTCATGTGATACCACTTTATTCAAATGTATTGAAGGTAATTAAATGCATTCAGTTTAAACATATTCAAAGTGTCCACGACAATCAGTTTGTATTTAGAATAACTATGTATTAATAGAAGGATGGTATTTGAATCTCAGGCATGTGACATTACAGTTAAATGAAACAGGTCACAAATACAGACTACAGTAATAATTACTTGAAAGGAAGGAAGGCCACAATAATGCCTTCAAGTCCCAATAGATTTGTGATTTGTAGTATACTGTCTGAGACAATCTTCTATATCTAAGTTTATGTGTCCATCAAAGATGTTGGCATGTAAACTGAGGAAAAAATTAGATATCAGTAAGCTAAGAGCCTTTTTTTTCCTCTGTGACAAAGACAGCCTTGTTCTGATCCCCTTATCACTACTAGAAATTCAGAGCAACTGAGTTCAGTTTGTAATGTGTACACACACATTAGGAAAAACATATGGAAACTCTTTCTTTATTCAGGCCAGTGAGTAATGCAGCAGCGTCTGGATTCCTCTCCCACACACTGAGCAGAAACCCTGCTCATAGGCTGAGCAGAGGGAAAAAAAAATAGTCCTGTTTTGTTAATGTGATACTTTGCAATCAGGTCAGCAACACTTCTGAGGCTGTTCTACCAATGACTCCCCAGTGGTATCACAGCTTTACAAAGCCTGTCTGAAAGCAGCAAATAATTGCCAGCAGGCAAAATAGAAGTTTAAGAAAATGAAAAAAAAATCAGGAGAGAAAATACAAAATCAGGTACCTACCTGTTCTACTACCCAGGAGACAAATGAGAGCCCTGCATACAGTCTGTGGTGCTCAAGGGAGGAGAATTTCAGGCAAAATCTCCCAAGCAAAATCTCCTCTTTGGACTGTACCTGAGAGCTGCAGAGCAGGTCCATTCTTGTTTTCATACTGGCCACTCTCTTTCCATCTCTTGTTTCAGCTTACCTTGTGATTACTTGTGATTTTACTCTTTAACATTGGTATGCAGAGTACCAACAAATTTAATCTGGTTTTTTTTATCAAAGCTAAATCACTGGTGGAAAGGGAACCATGCAAAAAGACCAGATCCAGGTAGGCACTTAGGTTAGAGAAAAATCTGGCCATAATGTCCTTATTGTTTATGTCCTGTGTTTATGTCCTGAAATCTCTCTTTCTTGCATCACTGTCCATTTTATTCTAGAAGCTTATCATCTATTGTATGCAGAAAAAACCTGTATGAAGTCAAGGTGCTCTTTCTTCCTATATAGAAAGTGTTCTGTAGAAATCAGAAATGAACTTTTCTTCAGGTTTTATGCTTTACCTTTTTACTTTCCATCAGCTCCAAGTTTCATGCTATTATTCCAGGTTAACTTGAGCTGATAACTTGAGTTTTGCTCAGTCTGAGGATCTGAGAAACTATGTACTTGATGATGTACCTGAGATAGGGCATAACAGTAAGACTCTGTGAGGAACGAGACAGTTGAAAAGGACTTCTCTCATGGAGGGTTCTTTCACTGGGCTTGGTGAAACAGCAAAAAGCACTTTGCTTGCTAGTGCAATCAGGGCATGTTACGTTGCATAAGTGAGCCTGACTGCCTTTCTCCATCTAAAGCAGTGCTCTACCATAGTGCTGTCAGGAGCTGTTATTTCCAGAACTGTGAGCTGGTTAGTTATCCATTTGTGTTTCACACATACCCAGCCTTTCTAAACAGACAACCCTATTTCCAAGAAGACTGATTCTCATTAACTACACAATCTGGAACAGAAATATGCATTCATAATTTACACAGAGCTGAAAAAGAAATTGTAAACTCTTATGCATTCAGCATTACAGTTTAGCTTTGGTTATTGTACATGGTGGTGAGAGCTTTAGAACAAATTTAACTATGGTGCTCCTTTGCTTCACAGTATCTGAGTATTTGATAGCATTAGAGATTTGCCCCCTTTCCTAGATGTCATCTAAATTACTTTCTAATGTATTTACTGTCAAAATGAGGATTAAGCTGTGTGGTGTGCATTACCTGTTCCTTCTCTTCACTGCACTGGCTTATTTGGTGGCTCGTTTTAACACAGATACTACAGGAGGCTTCTCGGACAAATAATAGATTGCAAAATGTGTGTTTGCCAACATTTAGTTCAAGTCATGTAGTAGTAGTACTGTAAACAGGATCATGTTCTTTGTTGTGTCTTAATTAAATTAGACTTTCCTCCAACTAATTACCACCTCATTTACTTAGAGCTGATAGCCAAGTACTCTAGATTTAAAAAGAAACACCTAATGTTCATTTTCTTACTGATGTTCCCTTTCTCATTCAAACACATTGATGGACGCCTCTTCCTCTTTACCATCCTGGTTTCCTCTGTGCACCAGGCAGTTTAACTGTAAGGTTCCCTGCTGCCTTCCAGGTCTTGGGTCATGCACAAATGCCTATGAAACATTTATCAAAAACATCAGGTGCTCCTGCCTGAGTTCAGCTTCTGTTCAAAATGAGCTGCAGATCACAGGGATGTTGTGCGTGTTTCATTAACTTTTCATCAAATCTAGCCACTAGGCTTCTCTGCTAGAATTTTCCTTAATGAACAACCTGACTATTCACTGGCAGCCAGCTTTTTTCTACTCTGTACTCTGCGCTGTGGAAACTATCCCGTGAGGTGAATTCCATAGTAGCTTGTGATGGGAATAGTGGTCTTTCTTCCTCTGACAAAAGAAAAAGCAAATGTGTAGGGCACAGAAACTAGAACTGTTGCTCTGGGATGTGACATTAGGAAAACAGGATTGATTGAAATCTGTGTCTGATATAAAAGGAAGCATTTGCAGCTTGCACTCATAAGTGTAAGAAATAAATAGAGGCTGGTTTTGAACCTCAGTTTGTAAGGCACATCCACCTTTTCGGCCTTGCTTATTTATACACAAGATTTGAAAGAGATCCAAGACTTTTACTTAATAGTGTGAGGTTTCCCCTTTCCTGCACCGTGCTCCTTACCTTGGGAGCAGTCCCATGAGAGTCGATGGCTTCAGCCTGCAGGTGGCACACAGAGAGCACTGAGCAGAGCAGGAAGTGCATACGAAGCACACATATCCACAAATACCCTAGAGGCTGGCAGTAATAAAGATAATTACCCAAATTGGCTACTGATTCAATGCAGCCTTCAGATCTCATAGTGCTGTAGCAGCACTAGGCTGACTTGAAAGACCTGCTCACAGACACATTTGCTTTTAGTGATGTGCTTAGGAGGGGAAGAGAAAAGAAAGGAGGAAAATAATTTAGATACTAGTTTAAGATAGGAATATCCTTCTGTATTTAAGACCTAGCTAAAAATCATCTTAGCTAATAAAAAAACCATATGGAAAGAAAATGTCTTTTCAAGTGGAGACAAAATACATGCAAAAGGAGTTAAGCCACACCTAGTTTGGCGTTTAGACACTTGTCACTGCCCTGCTTGCAAACACAAATATAAGAGTTTATCATTAAACAAGTGCGATACAAGAACATAGCTTATGATAAATTCAGTTTGGGGACTGAAAACCATTTTACATGGATTTTAATACCTTCTGAAGATGCAAGCCATGAACACTGAAAAGAAATGTTTCTGTACAAAGTTAACTTTGCAGGGCCACAGCATCATTCTCACAGTGACCAGAAAAGGAGGTCACACTGCTCTGGGTAGTGGGCAAGCAACACCAAGAATCTCTGCAACTTTCATCTCCCACCTTGGACCACCCATTCTTCTGACCTTTGCAAAATCTAAGAATCCTGTCAGTGACAGAGCTGCTTAGGTATAGACATGCAGGCATTGGTTCAGCAGGGTCCTTGAGGACATCCAGTTCATATTCGGAAACTCCTGTCATTCACCAGGATGAGAAACAGAGAAGTTTATCTCACTGGGTTGCTCTAATTTTATCCTTTTAAGATAACATCACACTTTATAGAAGAACAGACTAAGAAAAACAGAACAATCCCTTTTGGTTTTTTATTCGCTAATGGAAGGAGTTAACAAATAGAAGCATTTATACATTATATCAATATTAGCTGTTTCAGAAAACAGAAGTTCTATTGAAAAACCTTTAATCAAAGTAAGTGACATTAAAAAATTGACAGTGCTGGTGTAAGGGGTATTTTATTTGGCATGTCTATAATTTTTCTCTTTGTCATTATTATAGTTTCTAAAACACTACATGGTGCATTAACTTTTTTTTTTTTTAATTAAGCCACATCACTGGTACAATTGTGCTTTTTGTGTGTAGTGTACACCCACAGCAAGGTATTATCTGGTATCTGGAGTTCACTCTTAAGGGCAGAGAAAAACATCACAACAAATCAACTAGTCAATAGTTACTGGTGGCATTATTTGCAGGGAGAGTTGAAGGGGATACTGCCAGACCATAATTATTGTATTTCACTGATTTCACGACATGAATTAAATATTGAGAACCTAGAAGTTCAATGAATTCCAATGACATATAACAAGGGTGAGTGTAGGGTCTTAAATATGGGCAAGAACAATTCCATGTATCAGTGTAAGCTGGGGACTGAGGTGTTAGAGACCAGTATAGGGAAGGGGACCTGGGGGTTCTGGTGGACAGTAGGATGACCATGAGCCAGCAAGGTGCCCTTATGGCCAAGAAGGCCAATGGCATCTTGGGGTGTATTAGAAGGAGTATGGTCAGTAGGTCGAGAAAGGTTCTCCTCCCCCTCTACTCTGCCCTGGTGGGACCACATCCGGAGTATTGTGCCCAGTTCTGGGGCCCTCACTTCAAGAAGTAGAGGAAACTGCTTGAGAGAGTCCAGCACAGGCACAGCCACATAGATGATTAAGGGATTGGAGCATCTGCCTTATGAGAAAAGGCTGAGGGAGCTGGGTCTCTTTAGCTCGGAGAAGAGGAGAATAAGGGGTGATCTCATTCATGTTTATAAACATGTAAAAGGTGAGTGTCAGGAGGATGGAGCCAGGCCCTTTTCAGTGACCTCCAGTGGTAGGACATGGGGCAATGGGTGCAAGCTGGAATACAGGAGGTTCCACAGAAATAAAAGAAAAAACTTTTTCACAATGGGGGTGACAGAACACTGGAACAGGCTGCCCAGAGTGGCTGTGGAGCCTCTGTCTCTGGACACATTCAAAACCCACCTGGACACCTTTCTGTGTGACCTGGTCTAGATGTCCTGCTCTGGCAGGGGAATTTGACTAGATAATCTCTTGAGATCCCTTTCAATCCCTGACATTCTGTCATTTTGTGATTATGTGAAGTTTTCTGGGTCTGTTTCTGAAAACACATCTATAGTGACTGGTAGCCTTGGTGATGCACAAAAGGACTGCAGCTCCGAACATCCAAAGGGCAGTAACAGAAACAGCTTCTACAGCCTGCAAGCAGGGGCTGCAGTGCACTGTGCTGCAGGCAGAGGTGGGCTGCAGGGATCTCTGTGGGAACGGGAGCAGATACCCCTCACAAACCTCTATCAGTTATCATCAGTCTGGGGTGCAGACACACATACTGGAAGCAGTATACCCATACACATCCAGTACATCTTTCCTTTCTCTCCCAATTGCTTGTGCAAAACAGCTGTGAGCAGGAGTGGAGAGGAGCAGGATTGGGAAAGAGATGGGGCAGAGCAGAAGTCCACTCTGAGAAATCCTCCTTATATGTGAGGCTTTGGGTGAATCTTGCTTTGGTGGTGTCAGAGGTGTCCCTGCACAGCTTTTAGATAGGTCCATGATGCATGGAATTCAGAAAACCAAATGGTTTCCTTATCCTCTCCTCTCCTTCATCTCTTCGTCAGTGTTTTGTGTCTTTGTGATCCCACCTTTCAAAATACATCCTCCTATCCTTTCAAGTCAGAAAGACTTTTTTAGCACTCTCCCTGAGTCTTCTACTTAACGCTTGCACAGCTATTTTGTTTATTTTTTCATTTCTTTATCGCTAAATTGACCTTCATCCATGCTAATATGCCCTTTATATGACACCTCCTGTCAAGGAAGTAAATATTCAGGAGCCATAAAAAACAAAACTCAGCTCAAGTGTGGCATTGGCAGCTGAGTTACAGCTGGAAAACAGAGAACTGAAGATTTCTCTTCACCCATTTGTTGCTGCTCCAGTTATAAATGTGAACGGTTAGAGAATTGCTCCATCAGATCCCAGATAACAAAGTAAACAAGGCTAGCACTCCTCGGGTCTGCGTTTTCTTTTCTCTTTGTTGGTTATTTACTTGGAGCTTGCTTGTCATCAAAGTGCCTCCAAGCGCCCCCAAGCGCCCCCAAGCGCCCCCAGCTTCCTAATATAGCATCTCCTTTAATAATGTAGGCTGAGCAAATTGCAGTCTGGCAAACTGCAGACTCATCAGGATGGCAGAGGCACAACACACGTAGGTGCTTTCCCCTTGTAGTCCCCCACAGCCAAAGCAGCCAATAAACACAAGATCTTCATTTGCTTTGAGACATCCTATGGCAAAGCAGATCAAGCTGCTCTTTTTCTTTGTTACAACTGGGTCTTCCCTCTGCAAGATGAAAAAGGATTAATGTGGATTTGGGGTATCTGTGCTGCTGGGGATTGCTTGCAGCCATCACCAGCTAAAGCATAGCAGCATAGCAATAGGTGTTGCACTGCTCATCAAACCCAACAATTTCTCCTTTTTGCCCACCATTAAAGCAGTCAGTGCTGTGCCCTGAACTGGTCATGTCAGTGCCTGTCACCCAATTTATGCATGATGTGAAAGAATGCACTCCTAGGATATTCCTCGTTTTCCTCAGGGCAGACAACACGATGCTGAGAGATGAAGGGAAAGTTTACTAGACAGCACCGATTTAATGATGTTAATAAACCATAGCTATTAGTCCACACACACACACAGAATCACAGAATGACCTGGGTTGGAAGGGACCTCAAGGATCATGTAACTCCAACCCCCCTGCCTAGCAGGGCCAACAAACAAACACATTTACTAGATCAGGTTTCCCAGGGCCCCGTCCAACCTGGCCTTGAACACCTCCAAGGACGGGGCATCCACAACCTCCCTCGGCAACCTGTTCCAGGACCTAACCCCTCTCCTAGTAAAGAACTTCCCCCTAACATCCAACCTAAATCTTCCCTCCTTCAACTTGGATCCATTTCCCCTAGTCCTGCTATTGTCAGCCCTTTCAAAGAGGTTACTCCCTTCCTGGGTGTAGGTTCCCTTCAGGTATTGAAAGGCTGCAATGAGGTCACCCCGCAACCTTCTCTTCTCCAGGCTGAACAAGCCTAACTCCAATTACATAAGAGCAGGTTAACCTGTCAGCCCTGATACCAGAGGATGATAAATGCAGATTAATTTTAACTTCTTTGCCTTACTTAGTTCTCCAGATATGGAATGAAATGCCTGAGTTAATCCCTTCCTAAATGTCTCTGATACAGTTTAATTCTTACTTACAAAGGGCTTGCTGGACAACAAAAAATATCTCTTGCTCTCTTCCGAAGTAGGGGTGAAATTGCTCTGAGCTTGCAGGTTGAAAGGTGAGAACTTCATGTGGTTTTCCTAGGTTTTTTGTATGGTAAATATTCCCTTAGAAATGCAGAAAGGGAGCAGGTCCTAGCCTGTCTCAAAGTGCTATATTTTGGCCTAAACAGTTGTTTAGGAAGATATCTCTTCCACAGATTACGGCCACACTGACACCCACAAAGAGTGTGGGAGAGCTGGGTAGTTTTGTACCACTGTGGAATAGCAAAGCACTGAACAAACAGGACAGTGCCACCCTAATAATAACTATACTATTAGTTGTAAAGGCACCAAACTGGATCTAAGCTGCAGAGCCATACACTTTCTGGACATAAATACATTTATTCATTCACAGAGGTGACATGTTACTCCTGCCAGTTCTGTTTTGCATGGCTGATCCCACAGTCTTGCTCTAAAAGTGACATTTCTGTGCTATCAGGGCACTGAACCTCTGCTGTCATGGCCCACAGTGAGGCTGTGATGCAGGGGGCTTCTTATGGGGCCAGCACTTGCTCTCCTTGTACTGTTTCATGGCTTTGAAGATATGTCTTTTATTAACTGGCTACAGTCAATGTTGACTTAGGAGCAAGAGAAGAGACAATGCTCCATTGCCTGTTTGCATTCTCCAGGACACTTAGCTTAATTCGCTCTATTTACATTTTTATTCTTGGTCCTATCCCTTGTCCTATCTAAACAACAGTGGCCACTGCAAATTACTGCTGGTACTGATGCTTTGAAGTGCCTAGTTCTGCCAAGATAGGAATAGACAAGCCTTTAAAATGTATTTAAAATATTAGTTCAAAGCTATTATAATTATCCTATTAGAAAGCATATTTGCAAAAATAACGGTCTCGGACATTGGTCTTTCAGGCCAAGTTTCATCTCAAAATTAACTCTGACAGCACTTAATATCACTGTGAGATTGTTAATTATACTTTGGCAGAAATGGTACCCATATAATTAGGGTGATGTTTCTGACAGACTGTTTTTCACCAAAAAAAATGACCACAAATACTTCTTGACCAACCTAACAACCTTCTCATTTGAAAGTTGCTGTGCAAATGTGAAAGATACAGTCCATTTTTCCTCCCTAGTGGGCTTGATATGATTTGGCAGGATTTAACAAGTAGTTTGAAGCCAATCTGTTAGTGGAATGAACTAAGAAGTGATGAAAGAGCTTGAGGTCTTGAGCAGTGAGAAAGCAGTTTACCACGCAGCTTCTCTGACATTTTTTTTCCCAATGAGTGCTCCAATTCTCTCACCATCTTCCCCAGGCCAAGATCTCCACTGTGGTTATGTGCTCAGATCCCTGTCTCCTTCTCTAATAGCAACAGTGCTAGCCATGAGACCCTGAACCATGATATCAAAAATATAACTCCCAATAATTTGAATCACCTCTAGATGATAAGACCTAGATGGAAGAAGGGACATCTAGAACTTAACTGCACCCCTTCATGCACACTCTGTTTCACATGCCAGAGCTCCCTTGCCACATACCCCATGCTCAGGGTGGACAGAGAAGGCAGAGCTAAAGCCATTAGCAGCCATGGCACATGGAATGGTCACATATATTCAAGAACTCAAAGTTATATTCTGTAAATTCAACAGACAGAAAGGACTGCTCAGGAGTAAAATAGAGTTTGTTTTCAGGATATCCCATAGTGATACTGCATTATGCAACCAGTTTAACACATGAATACTGGGTCTGGTTGGGATGACTTTTCTGCATAGTATCCCTGATGGAGAGCAAAAGGCTGGGAGGTGACGTGGATGGCACAGCTGACCTTGGCTGACCAAAGAGATATTCCATATTATATAGTGGCTTGGAATAAAACTTGGGTAAGGGAAAAAGAGGGATGAATTGTAGCTTCCAAGGTGACTGCTAAATGGAGACAGACTGGGTATATGTCTGCTTATAGAAGATGCTGAGAGATTATCACCTTTGCATCATTTGGTTTTTTCCACTTTCCTTCACCCGTTAAACTGTTTTAATCTTGACTCTGAAGTGTCTTGCTTTTCCTCTTCCTATTCTCTCCCCTGTCCCAATGGGAGTGCCTGAGTGAGTGAGTAGCTGTGTGGGTGCTTGGTTGCTGTCCAGGGTCAATCAACAGCAGCTGAAGTCTAAAACACTGGCACACTGGTGCACAGATCTTCCAGAAACTACTACAGTATCCTTCCAGTCTGTCTGTGTCAGCAGTCTCCAATAGGAAGGGTCCTTCACATCCTTTGATGTAGGTATTTGTCAGTGGGGTGGGGAAAGAGGGAAAGGGACATTGTTTTTTGTGAAATCACGGAATGGTTAGACTTGGAAGAGGCCTCAAGATAATCTTTGATCCTTGCCATAGACAGAGACACTTCCTACTAGACCAGGTTGCTCAAAGCTTCATCCAGCCTGGCCTTGAACTCCTTCAGGGATGGAGCATCCACAGCCCTTCTGGGAAACCTATTTCAATGTCTCACTACCCTCAAAGAATTTCCTCCAAATACCTTAGCTAAATCTTTCCTTTTTGGGTTTAAAACCATTGCCTCTTGTCTTATCACTACATTCTCTCATGAAGAGTCCCTCCCCATCTTTCCTGTAGGCCCCCTTTAGGTCTTCCCAGAGCCTTCTCTTCACCAGACTGAATGATCCCAGCTCTCTCAGCCTGTCCTCAAAGGAGATGAATTACAGTCCTCTGATCATTTTTGTAGCCCTCCTCTGGACTCATTCCAATAGGTCATCTTTGTGGTCCAGGCTTTCTAGAGCTTCATTTAGAAAAGGAAAAATAAAAGATGCAATTGGATGAAATGACAAATATTCCCAAAGGGGTTAAATACGCTCATGCCTTTGCTTTCAGAGTGCAATGACAGACAAATGCCCTCCATATTCAGACTTTCATTTCACCTTCTTGCAAAAGTTACTTAACAGAAAATTGCATAGTTCATAAGTTTTTAAAGAAGAGAGCTGGTAAACATGAGATGGCTGACCCACTTAGCTCTCAGCAACCAATTGGAGCTTCCTCTTCATGTGCCCAAATTAAGGCAATGTGCTTTGGCTCAAATTCTGCTTAGTGAGTTTTAAGCAAGGGATGCTATTTCACAGCAGGGAGAGGATAAGGACCTGCAAAAGGATATTTAGCAGGGCTGAGCTGAAGGAAGCTGACTCAGGAAGATCAGTCACATGCCTGGATTTGGTCAAGAATGACATTCTCGTCTCACATCGCATGTTCAGCAGAGCCAAGTCCAGCAGAGCACCCTGGTGTGGAAGGAACTGTGTCCCCTCACCAGTATGAGGCCAGTCTCTTCAGGATAAAGGGCTCATTGCTGAACTGGTGGGAAAATTTCAGAGGTTTGATTTTTTTAATGCAAGGCTTAGTTTTGATTATTATATTTAAGTAGCCTTTGTAACAGAGAATAGTTACATTGGGAAGATCTGTCAGCTTTTGTTTTCTACAGGATTTTCTATCCCTGTCTCTACAGAAAGGCATACTTTTTAAGTGATTGAAATCAGAAGTTAAATTGTTGAAGTGCAAGAAATGCCCTAGAATCACGTTCCAAGGACAATACTCCTGTTTAGTGCAAAATCACTAATGCCTTCAAAAACTGTTACTAACTAGAGCTGCCTCAGCAGCCCTGCAGGTTGAAATTATTCTTGAGATTCAAAGCCCATTTTTCTTATTCCAATTGATTTGTCAAATGAATGTGATAAATAGTCTGATAAATGTGTGCTGAAAGTTGAATCTCACATGGAGGTACCACTTAGGTTAGAAGGAGAAAGAAAAAAGTTGGACTGAATATACACCGAGGAAGGATGTCTGGGCCATAGTACCCATAGATAAGCAGACCAACAGTTTTTTGTGAATGAAGTTAAAGATACAGTGTTGTATTCGCACAATTCCTATGACTGTTAGACATTTATGTTGGAGCAATGGCCAGTCATTTCAAACTGATGAGAATCCTTACAAGTCTGCACAGTATTAACTCCTCTGCAGATGACAGTCCATGCTTTTCCTTATCCTGGAATGCTTGATACATTTTTGTTACAGTCAATACCTTGGTATGAGTGATCTGTTTCTGCCTGCATTTACAGCCAAGTCTTCTTTTCACAGAGTTGGACACCAAGGTGTTTGCTAGGAGGGATGAATTTCTTTATACCTCAGTGACAATTCTTGAAATTTCTTCTCCAATTGAAATGTATTCCTTAAATCCTGTGAAACTCCGGTGTATTTCGAGCTAATTTCCTCCAGAAACATTTCTATTTCTCAACAGTATTTTACATGTAGTACCTACACTAGTGATCTTCATTTGAACACTCTGAGTGGGGTATCATTATCTTTGGCTTTCCAAGCAGACGCAGACTAAAACAGAAAAGGAATTTTCATCTCACTTTGTCCATGTAAAACTTAAGGATTTGGTGCAGGCTTGTTTTATGTAGGTTTTTTTCTATAGTCCACATGGAGAAAGAGATTCCTTCAAGTGATTAATCCCAACTCTCCAAGGTACTTTTCTTAAAAGTGGAACAGTTTGCCCTCCAGCAATGCCTTGGCTGTGGGAATAGAAGAGGGGTGTGAAAGATCAAGAGGCTAGGTTGCCTGATTTCTAAATTCAACACCTCGATATCCCTGTAAATAATTCATCCCAATGCTGTGGGCTTTGTACAATCCTGGGATTTTTTTTTAATTTAATAGCAGTTTATTTAGCCTCATGCATGCTTATATACAAATGCATGCAAGATATACTTAATTTCACTTTATTAAGGTTTATATAGTGACAATCAATGATTGAAGTAAGTGAAGAATCAAGTATTTTTGCTAGAACCACTGTTTCTTTGGAGGCTGTTGTACAGCTCACATATCAATTCCTGTTTTTTTCTCTGTGTGCATCTTATAGTTTCTAGAGGGATCATGCGCGGGTAAAGGTAAGTGCCTGAGCTCATGCAGCTCTTGCATGCCGCAACTCTGCACATTTACTTGCAGAGTACTGTATGCACAAAGACTACCAGACCTCTTGATAACCATCAGTGCCTGGATGCTGAGAGCATTTCTTATTATTTTATGTTTGCAATTCTGTATCTTAAATGCACAGAACAACCACAATGCTAGCATCTATTTCAGTATCTGTTCATAGTTAAGAGAAGCTAGATCCTAAAACAGTTGTGTGCCTTAACTTCTTTCTTCCCTAAAGAAGAAAATTATAACTTCTTAGATGCACTTTTTTGTTTGGACATCTAATAATTGGGAAAAGGTTTACAAAATAACGTTTTCAGTATCCATCTACTGTCTTTTTATGTTCAGCTTTCTGAAACCCGTAAGCTTTGTGAAACCCTCATTCTCCTCAGGTTAATGAGTTCAAAGTAATGAAATTAGAAGTTGTCATAGTTTATAAACGTAGACATCAGTGCCATGGACATTCAGTGTTAATGTTGGCATTTGAACTACCCATCTGTCTTTCCATATTTATGGTGATATATTGAAGTAGCAGTGATTTTTGAAGCCCAGAGAAGCAAGCCTGCAGCCATGGAAGGAAGAAGATTCTTCATAGTTCTTCACAGGGTGACTTTCCAAAGATGGAACAGTCTGCACAGGCAGGATCAAAAGCTGGCTTTAGCAAACAATTCACCCCTTCCAGCTCCAGCCTTGAACACCACAGGGCCTGTGGTTGTGCATTTTCATCTTAGAAGAGAACCTAAAATCATAAAAGAGACTAAAATCCATGCAAAGCAATTAACAAGCAAACTCTCCTTTTCATTTACAGTGGGTGACCCCTTGCAGATAGGAGTGAGACTACTTGGTAAAAAAGGTAATTTCTCTAAGTCAGCAACTGCTGTAATTTTCCAGCCCTTTCTACACTGCAAAAATAGCCCTGACTATACAGTTATAAAAATGGATTGGTAGAGGTAAAAGGATTTGTCAGCAAGGATCTGGTTCTGTAGTAGGAAGCTGGAGGACCTAAAGATATATGTGCATATACTTCCCAGTACTAGTTACATTTAAGTAAAACGAGTCCCTTGAGTAAGGGCTGTGACTTGACAAATGGCCTCACTTCTCTACCCCAGGTCCCACCCTGTCAATAGTGGGAGAGTTACGGTGGGTGTACCAAGAGCAGCCTAGCGAAGCCTGTTTTCTTTCAAAACACCGATCTCTATGGATAAGCCAAGAGCCTATTTGGCAGCTGCCTGAGGAAGTTTGCACTGATTATGATCTGACTGAACAAAATAATTTGGGGCCTAATGTATGCACAGCAGTACCTTTCACCAGTGATCATTCAAATTTAAGGGAGCACTGGGCCAGTGCCAGGTAAGGTGTGGCCATCACCAGCCTAAATGATTCATGTAATTTTTAAGCAGCCAGGTGCTGGCTAGTGAGAGAACAGCTTGCAGGGCTGAAAAGAAAGCAGATTTTCATTCTGTTCTTTATGGATAACTGAATATTGCTAGAATTTAATGGGAGAAGGCTGATACTGCACCCGTAGCTCTCTTGTCCAGGAGAGAAGAAAGCCATAGCTGTAATACTGTGTACGGATCCATGCAGTCATGAGGTGGAAAGCAAAGGGCACTCAGCGGGTAGTCTATGTAAATTGACTCCTGAGTGAGTGAAAAGAAAGAATGGGAACTCATTATTTCCTTTTGCAGCTTTAAGGGAAACCCTACCTAGAAGGAAGCCTTCCTATAAGGAAGCCTCCCTAGAATGAAATGGATTTTAGGACAGAACCTAGCATACATCACTTTGCAAATAATCACCAGGATCCTTAAGTCTCATATATGTCTGCTTGTGCCTATTTAAGAGTAACATTGGCTGTCTTTGATTACTATAGCAAGATTTTTCTACTTCTCTACCCTTTAAAAATCTTAGTTTTGAAGATGGGCAGAAAAACTCTTTCTGATAGCATTCACATAAATATTTGTTTGCAGAAGCATGTTGTTTTTCAATAAGCAACAGCTTCATTGATCAAATTTCCTTCCAAAGCAGAGCCTACCTGCATGCTGGCGTTCTGCTGAAGCACAGGGATAAACTGTGTTGCATGTTGAATTCCACAGAAAAAAACCTATTTCTAGGTTCCACCTTAAAAATAAGGGAGGTGCAGGTTAAGTCCAAGCTCTGGCACATTCAACAGAGAGCTTTTCATTGCTGGGTGATCCAAGTCACACAGAGAAAAACCTACGCACTCAACCAAGACCAAGTATTATCTTACTTCAGGGAACAGAATCATACTCTCTGAAAGGAATTATAGAAATGCCATTCAGAAAAGTTTCCTATTTCTATTTCCTATTTCTCAAAGTGAGAACTTGCTCTGCTCTACATTGAAAATGCAACTGTGCATGTGCAGCCACCCATCAGTGGGTTTTCCCCAAGGAAAGTAAGGCTTCTGTGCTAAACTGTTTCTTGCAATATGTCAGAGAGGTAAATTGCATCCATAATGTCACCAAAGCCCTTTCAGCAAATTATGAAAGATAAAGGAGGTACCACAGCACCTGGGACTGCAAGGACAATCTGTGAAAATAGCAATTCTTCAGTATCTAGAATATTTTTATTCTTCTTTTCAGCAGAAGCAATTAACAGTGCAACAGCTTGCAGTGGAGCTCTTCCCTAGGACTTTGTAGTCTGCATTTCTGTGCAATGAAAGAAGCTGACAATGAACCTGTTAGCACAAAGGCTGCACTGCTGATGGAAGTACCAGTGCTGCCAAAGGAAGGCAAGAGACTACCAGAAGAAGAAATCAGAAATGGAGCAGCAGGTGACACTGAAACACTAGAGGAGGATCAAGAACTTGGTCAAAGGAAAAGTTCCATCACAGTGCAACAACACTAAAAGAGATGGAGGGGCATGAAGAGAGTATGCAGGGACTGCTGGGGAGAAAAAAGGGATTGTCAGTCAATAAAGCAAGAAGAATCAGGCTGAGCAGTTGGAGAAGAAATGGATGGCAACCAACAGAAAGACAAGATGGAGTGCGGGTAAAGGAAAAGGTGCTGGCAAATTTAAAGCAGGATACACTCAGCACAGCACTGAAGTGATTCACCTGAGTATTGCAAACTAAGGAGTTTATTTCAAGCCAGAGCAGATTAGTCAACTGTCCCAGGGTCTAGGGTCTGCCAGGTACAACATCAGAATGCAAAGTAACAGGCTGAATTCATGTTATTGAAGTCTAGTACAGCACTAAATATACCTCTACAGGTGCTAATTCATTGTAATACTTTTTCATGAAACAGTCAATATTCTCTCTAGAGTCAGACAGGGAAAGCAACTTTTTACCAGCACAGGCTGAAAAGGAAAAGTAGGGCACAGGCTGGAAAAGTAGGTGTATCCACCTGTATCTAGGTGGATCACATAGATCATCCCATGAGAGCACTAGAAATCTTTTATCACATTTCATTTTATAAGTAATGGTAAAAAGCAATTAATTGTATGCTGCCTTTCTATCTCATCACTTCTGTAGCTCACCTTTCTCTGGAGTATGACCTTAGACAGAAAGAAAAATAATAACTATTTCATTTTTGGAACCTCCCATAATTGACATCAATGTTTTGGGGTTTTTTTCACACAAATGCATTAGGATTTAAAAGGTAGAATTCTCAGAATGACTGAGGAGACACTGAACTTCAAGCCTAACTTATGAAGTGTGCTACTAGTATCATACCTAATGACTGTGAAATTTTAGTACAATATATCCACATGGATAGGAAATTAAAGGAAGATTTTTTAATTGGAAGTTGAAATGCAATGCATGATCCTACAGTAGATTAAAACTGGAGTTATTGAAGATATTTCAAGGTATAAAGTATGTCTGTAATTTATTGCAAGGAATTGTGAACGCAATATATATCAGAGTAATTTTGAGACATTTTAATCTTTACTTAAATAGTTTTGCTTTCTGTTGAATTATGCTCTCCAGAAGTCAAGATAAATCTGAACTAATTCCATGGACTTTTATTAGAGGGCTGTCTTCTCCATCTCATTTTAAGTGAGAATAACTGACAATACACACCAAATGTGTTAATGATGGCAGCAGAGCTACTGTTTCATAAGTATTACAAAAATGGCATGCAGTCCCAAGGACAAAAAAATAGGAGAGAGGAGCTATGCCAAAAGGTTTTGGATGGAGTATTCACATTCTAAGCGCTTTCATCGCATAACGGCTTTTCTTCACTGCTAGCTTTCACATTTTGATGAAAAAGCACTTCATCCTTATTACCTTTGAGATGAGTTTTGTGGGATGTTCATACGCTGAACTCTGCAGACCAAATCATTCAAGATTTTCTAAGCACCTGATTCTGCACCAAGAAAGCTGATGTGAATTTTATTGCTGATTTGTCAGAGCATCTGATGCGTTTATCTTAGAAAATGTTCATATGAAACAAAGTTTAAAGTACTTTTGATATTACGTTTTATTCTTCTAATATGGTCAAAGAAATTAAATGAGCCAGTGCTGATACAGACTTAGATGATGTGAGCTGTGTATGATTGAAGGCTCTAAAGAGAAGCCTGCAAGTAAGAGGCAATAGTAGTAACAAGTAGCAAGAAAAAATAATCATTAATTATACATTAAAAATACAGAAGAATATTGTGCAGGTAACACACTAGACACATTTACAATACAGCAAGCAAGCTGGTGCAGTGTTCTCTGAAAACTGTGGAAATGCAAATGGTCTGCCCAGCCTCATCCTTCCCTCCTTTCCTTGCCCAAGAAAAAACAATAAAACCAATACAGGGAATTTCAATACTTCTGTGTAGTTTCCTGTTGGCACTTTGAGGTGATATTCAAATTTGAAAGATAAAAACATTGATATTTTAGTACCAATTGAATAGTAACTGTAAAATGTTTCCTAAAATTTCACGTGTGCTGTTCCCTTTGATCATCTGATTCTATTCTGCCAGTTTCTGAGAAGATGGACTGAAGTTATCCACTGAACTATGCAAAATGAGGCAGAATGCTGCTTTGTCTTCAGAGATTATTCTTTTATTCCTTTCTATCATTAATATTTGCCTTAATATTGCATTACATTGCATTTCATTATTCTTATGTTAAGTTCTAGGTTTCTGGAACTGTAGTTATTAGAGTGTTTTGAGTAAGTTGAACAAACACCTGTTTACTGCTCCCAGTGTTTTGTGTCAATTATTAAAACCCCAAATCTCTGCTTTGCACTAATTACATTTCAAGCATTCCTGCCTTGTATAAAAAAGGCAGACTTGTCATCATGACACAGTGCCATAGACCTTGCAATAGAACCTCACTACAGCAGAGAGCATGGGAAGTGCTGTAGGAGCGAGCAGGTCACCAACCCCAGTCTCCACCAGGCACTGATGGTTCCTCAGCAGAGAGTTGCCCTAAGGTCTGCACTGCTCCAGCAACCCTGACCTCCCTGGTGCTCAGAGATCATGGAAGAAAAGTTAAGTGTCAGCAGCTGGCTGGCTTGGGTCACTTTTAAAAAGTCTTTCTGTAGGCCATGGAGATGGTTTTTATCGACTTTGAGTGTCCACTGGTCACGCACCAGGAGCCTTCTTACAAGCCTTGGTAAATACAGTGAGCATTACAGTCTGTTCTGTAAAAGTGCTAGCAGCTCATCCTGAGACCGACTGTGTTTCACTGTGGAAAACAAAATGTTCAGAGATATTTATATAGTACGTGGAGAGTTTCAGTTTGAACCAAGTGCCCATGAGACATTAATTTCACATGCTGAAGTTTCTCAAAGCTAATGTTCAATCTCATAGCAAAGGCAGAGTATGATTAAGGGTCTCATCAAAAAAAAAAAGGATGCAGATATCACTCTTTATCACACATACACCTATTGGAATAAGGTCTGTTGAAGAAGATCCAAAGAGCAATTGAGTCCTTACACAGTTAAAGGTTTTAAGTATGAAAAATTGAACCTAGCTATTTTGACATGGTCCACAGACACCTGCAATTTGCCAGTAAGTGAAGTCCCTTGTTACAACACTAATGGCTTACAAAATGGATACTATCAACAATCCCTGACATATTTCCAGTACTGAGCAGGTTTAATTTTACTCACATAAAAGCATACCATTCAAGGAGCTTGTTTCATTCTCCAGCTTGTTTCATGTGAGCTGTGCTTCTGGTGTTGAGGAATCAGAGTTCCAGCAATTAGTGTTTGATATTTAAAAAATCCTATTGCAATTAAAAGGAATGAGATTAAGTAGTGAAATACCTTCTGTAAAGCCAGCACATTGTCCGTGTGGAGCACTGCAGTGGCAAGGGCAGGGTATTTTAGTCTGGTAAGGGAGTTTGGGTGGTATCAATAACGTTCCTTATTGGTATAAACAAACCCCAAATGACAAAACAGGACTGAATTCACTCACATCAGAAGCAGATGTTCCTCCATTGACCACAAGCTTTAAGTCAGCCTATGTCTGGCTCAGGTCACCTCTCATAAGAAAACTGAGTATTGCTGACAGCCTCAGACTCTTTTATGCCTCTCTCTACACACAGAAGATTCCTTCTTTCTTTATGCAGGAACACCCTTATCAAGGTTAAGAAAGACTGGCCATGATCTTTGGTGATTTTTACTTAGCTTCCTCAGATCATGGTATAGCAGCAGGATTAACCCTTCAGTCTGTTGAAACCATTTTGGCATCAGCCCAAATCATCCCAGCAGGATCCTGTTGGAGAATTTCTTCCTTTCGTGTCTCCTTATTACCTTCAGCTCTCCAAGGCAGGTGTTTCCAGCTTAGTGTTTGTGATCTGTGGAGAGGTTAAAGCAAGTTAATGAAATCTGGTTCCAGTTTAGCAGAGCTTGTAAGCACATAGCTAAATTTGATCGGAGTCACTGGGACTATTATGTTGTGTGTTATTAAACATGTGCTTATGTGCTTTGCTAGCCTGGGAAAGGACTTTCACAGATCTCTAATAGAGAGTAGAAACAAAACAGCTATTGTTTTCCAGCAGTTGTTCAGCAGGAGCCTTTCTTCTTTCATGCATTTTACAACAAGGCTTTTCCAGAACATTGCAGACAACTCAAGAGTCCAAGGTCTAAATGCATAAGATTAAACACAAGTTATATCACTGGATGCTGAAGTTCAGTGGTTTGCTTCCTCTTCTAAGAAAAGTTTCAGTGGAGGCAAATCATATACCTATTTCAATCAGCCGGCTGTGTTGAGTTCACTCTTTCCTGCTCCCTATTGCATGATCCAACTGAAGTGAGCTTCTGAGTCTGCAAGAAAAATCAGCTTCATGATGTCAACACCAAAGTTGTCTTCTCCACAGATCTGATCTGATCTGACCCTAGAGCTGCTATAGCTTTTTACCTTCTTTTAAGTTTTCAGTTATTTACTTAATGCATAAAAGATGACTGGAGATTGGGAAATTCTAGTGACCAAAAAGCAATTTTTGTATCCTTACAGGACATTCCTTCATGCTTAGCCCTTGATGGGCCTTGCTGTCCACTTATGGATGATTTTCAATCATGGATTCCTCAACAGCACCTACAAGTGCCCTCTCATGAATGCCTACAATGAGGCAGACAGGACAGGTGCTACTAACACAGATGTATCTTCAATGAACATTCAGATTAAGGAAGCACAAAAATAACAATGGTTCCTTGAATTCGATCACAGACTTCAGCGTTATGGAACCCTAATGTTGGAGTCTTTCCATGGAAAATGAGATTTCTTCCAAGAGAACACGTATTAAAATTGTAATTTAAAACATACCAAAGTTATAAATCTCTGTCAAAAAACTGATTGACACAGATAGATCATAGAGCTACTGTACCAGAACACTCCTGTAAACTAGACAGGAGAGGGATATCATATTTAAAAGCATCAGATATAACATTTGGGAAAAGCAGTGCATTATTCTCTTCTATGTATCAGAGATTGAACATTCCAGTGTTCATTCCCCAGTTGTTTGCACCATTTCAAAAGTGCAATTTCAATTAAATGAACACAAGACTTCTTTTGTCCTCAAAGGAGACTCTGGTGTAATGCAGCTGAGTACAGCAAACAAAATCTTGTAAGCCATTTTTTCTAAGAATAATTGTATCATACTAAATCAAAGAAAACTTCCTCTAGCCATGTGTGCAGATCTAGGAATCACGTGAGGATATCAGATGACCCATAATAAAACTTGTGTGGTTCACAACAAAAACAGAATGTGTGCTAAAACCATGTGAATATTGCCTTCTCTTTGAACTTTTCCAGTTCAGAGTTGTCCCTGGCATTGGCCTAAATTGATTTTTTTATGAACACAGCACTAATTTTATATTGATAGAAAAGACTACAAAACTCAGTTCTTAGGTCAGCACACCATTTGTCTCCCAAAACATATGAAATAAAACATAAAAAATGACCTGGGCTGTGTGCATGGGTGAGTGTGTGTATGTGTACATAGAACTGCGCTGTAGATTGCTCTGTGATTCTTTGTAGTAGGATTATACAATTCAGGTTGTAGCAAGATGGGCAAACTGTCTCTTCTCCTCAGATTGTACCAGTGATTGGTTATTAGGAAACATTTATTCACTGAAAGGGTTGTCAAGCATTCCCTGCCCAGGGAAGTGGTTGACTCACCATCCCTGAAGATATTTAATAGATGAGTAGATGTGGTGCTAAGGGACATGATTTAATGATACCTTGGCTCAGTTTATGGTTGAACTAGATGATCTTAAAAGTCTCTTCTGCCATAACCAGTTCTATGATTCTATATATCACTAGCTAAACAAGAAGGTTCAGCTTTCTTTTTCTTCCTGATTTGAGACCAGAAGAAGAAGGAAGGAAACGGTATAAGTGTTGTAATTGTAGAAATATAGAAAATCTGTCAATTAAAATTAAATTACTTGAATTTGAACTGATGCAGAAGAGCTGAACTTGTAGGAGATGTTCTAGAAATGTCACAGCTATGGGAGAAAAGACTAAGCAATAGATCCCTATGTTGGACCCACAGCATATAAATTCAGGCCACACCTTTGCAAGGGAGAGAGGCAAATTTTACTGTCATTTAAAAAGCAAACTCTGGAGCAGTGTAGTCCATGCTTCGAGTCAGCCAGACTCTTGTCCCAGTACATAGAACAATAAGAAGTGATGAAAAATATCTGTGGGATTTTGCCTCTAGTTTGCCCTCCTAAATCAAGAGAAAAACATGAATAACCTTTTCTTTAATGGGTCTTTAGATGGAATTAACTGAGATTGGATCTCTTTCCTTAGGAAGACAGAACCATCAAGAGCTAGTTGCCCATGAATAACCAAATGGATCTCATTGTGTTTCCTACAAGAGTAATAGAATGGGGGTAGTTCAGTTCTGCTTCCATGCTACAGGAGGGAGGTGAAAAAAAAAAAACCAACCAAAAAGCAAAAAACCAAAACACCAAATAAACCAAAAACCCAGTGGTAGAGATTCCTAAGAGGATTCTACTTCCTTAAATTTTATGGCAAATTTTGCATGTTTGAATTTGCCATTATTTCACAGTGCAGCTGAAACTATTATGACACGCCTGCTGGGGGCGGCCAGCTCGAAGCAAAACCCTGCTGTAAACCAAAGAATACAAAGGATGTGCAAAACCGAGGATTAGAGGGGGTGGAGAGGGGTGGAGGTGAGGAGGATGGGAAACGACACCCTCCGCTCCGGGGCTGTGGAGTGGAGCATCCTCTCGCCGGTCCCCGCCGGCAGGAGCAGGGGTTGCCACGGCGACACGGATGCATCGGCGCAAAAGCTCTGCTCCAGTGCACTGCCCTTACGATCATGTGGACCTTTTCTCTGCAAATGCGGGTGACCTGCCAGACTTAGGGAGTTCTCCATGTTCGCTGAAAGGCGGGCGGACGATTCAACCCTGAAATTATTTTCTGCCCCGCTGGATCTGGAATTTTTTTCGGCGGGGGGGGAGAGGCAGGAGAGATGTATCATTCCAACATACGCTGCCCGCAAACAGTGTTGTAAAAAGCCGGCGCTAGGTGCGGGGCAGCCCTGCACGGAGATGCGGGATGCGGGCGGTGAGCCGCTGAGATGCCGAGGACAGTCCCTCTGCGGGGTGCGAAGCTGCGCGATGCTGTGCGGTGCTTTCCCGAGCCGATGCCGCCCTCTGGCGGTCTGCTGGGCCGGTGCTGGGGTTCTCCAGGCGACCTTATCCCCGCAGAGCAAGAAAAAAAGGAAAATAAAATAAATCTAGACTATACTCTGCTCTCCCAGCGAAACCGAACTTCCTTTTCCAAGCACAGGGCTTGTGCATGTAGACTTAGAAGAAGCAGCACTTTTTTTTTTTTTAATTTTGTTTTTTCCACCACTGTACATTCATTTATGTATTTCCAGATCTATTTGCATGCGTCTCACGCCGCTGGGGCACACGGGTGTCATAACAACTGCTGACACAGGCGGAAAGCTTCTGTCAGAGGCAACTAGCAGGGGCGAAGCACTTGTGGGTCCGCTGTAGTGTTTAATTAGAGGTCTGGCAAAGCAAACACGCTGTCTCTTCAAAACTAACACTCACCAGGCACTGCCTCACCCAGACAGCTTGCTGAAGAAGGCACCCTGTGTGAGGGCTGTCCGTTAAGAATACATTGTCACCGACAGCAAAAAGCCCTGCCAGAGCTGCCTTGCAGACACAACTTGCACATCATCTTTGGGATTTCATTCCTAAAGCTCAGCTAACAAACATGTCTTTAATACAGACCAAGATCCTCCTCACTTGATCATCTTTGGGAGTTCCTATGATGAATTTTCCCTTTGGCAATAGGACTCCAAGAAGGAACACAGGCTGGAGCCAGTGTGAGATTTTGACACTGGTTTAAACCACGTGACCTCATCTGTTCAAAGCTACAAAGGCAATGGTGTCCCTGCTCTGACAAAGGCATTTCCTCTTCCCTTAGATAAAGTACATGTTTCTTGGGCTTGATCCGAGTGCCCCAAGAGCTGTGAGATGCTGATAGTACTCAGGTTCTCACCTGGAAAACATGCAAGATTTTGCCTATCCCCTCTGCTTGTATGTACAGGAGAGAGTGAAAGGACTCAACTAGAACAAGAGAGGAGCTATGAAAGCTACTGTGACAAGACTTGAAACATCACAGACTGAACTGTCTCCAGAAGCAAATGGGCTACCAGCCAGACCCTGGCTGCATTGTTGCCTTCTCAGGAACCTCAACAGGTTAGTCTACACTGGGACGTGTTCACTGGCCCACATGGGGAAAGGCAAAGATGATCCATTCCTACTATCTAAAATCTAGGCAAAACGTGAACTCCACATGGTGATTATTTGCAAGCTGGATGTGCATATTCCTTGTATACAATCCCCTTGGATCAGTGGTACGCAGCTTTCCAGTCCCCAGTACATTTGTGCAGCTGCACCTTAGACCTTGATAGCAGTTTGGACATCATGAGGAAATAGGGCTGCAGAGTCATTAATTTTGGAAGGATGACAGCAAAGGGGAAAAAAAAGCTTTAGTACAAAAAGTTTGGAGGATCTAGGCATAGCACTAGATGAACCAAAAGCATTTTACACTGAATTATTTTTCCCAAAATGTGATGGGTAAGAAGGCACCACTGGAATAGTTCCAGTACAAATACATGTCAGTGTTGAAAAAAATCAACGAATGTAGAGGCTCTTCCCAAGGACTTTATTGCTTATCATAGTCAATAACAATTTATTTCAGTGTCTTCACTGTTAGGTGTAATGGCCAAACAGAGGAATGAAAGACCCAAGCTGACACTCTGGTTGAAATCTATTGCTCTTCCTAATCATTGTATAACCAGTCACAGCTAAGCCACAAATCACCAGTGTGGTCATAAATTGTGTATCTGCATAAATAAATAAACAGGCAGTCTTGTGCATTCAGCTTTTCCATTGCATAATGTGGTTTCTCTAAGACACTTCTGGGAGCTTCTGAATATTGCATCTCAAGCTCCTAAATCTTTAGTGACATCAGAACTGTCAGGTTTTCACCAGGTTGAAAAACACCAACAATTTATTTTGCTGAGTCCAGAGAATGTTTGGGTACATTCAGGCTGCATCCATTTTATAGAAATGGTTCCAAATCATACAGAAGAGGAGAGAAAGAAGATATGCCCTGGATATCTGTGTCCAGGAAATAATAGATTACTCTTCTCTACAAACGCTTTCTGAATTTGGAGGCTAAATCCTGGCTCCAAACCAGAATCTCCCCCTGAGATTTACTATACCGACTGGTTAAAAGTCTCCTGCTTTTCAGCCTATTGTGGGTGTAATTATTTCTGTACCAGACTTTGCATGATGTTCACTCCATCTCACTCTTCTTGGAATTTGTTACAGCTTTCTCTTTCTGCTGCTTGACAGAGTGAAGTAGACTTGGACACTGCAGTTCCTTTAACAGGCTCAGTGCAACAAAGGGCTTTCATCTCCCTCATGCCTCTGTTGATTTCAGGGAAGGAAATGCAAAATTAAAAGTAGCTACACTAGTGACTGCTTGCTGACTCAGTCCTTCTAGTCTTGCTCCTAATCCTTGTAAGAGTTCATTTGCATTTAGTCTAGGCCTTGAAACATCTCCCTAAAAATGATCCTTTGCCACTATTTGCACCTACAAAGAATGAAGCATATAACATTTTGCTGCATCTTCTTCCATACACTCAGTTCCAGAATTTGCACTTTCTCTAGAGAGAAAGAGAGGCTTGGGAGGTCACTGTGAGAGAAAAAAAGTAAGACAAAGGAAAGAAAGACGTGGCAGATCTGTTCATCATGGCTTTGTTTATGTATTTACATTCATACTGCACAGGTGGCTTACTTTTTCATATTGTTAACAACACAAAACATGAATTACTAAACATCTACCTGAAAGAAAGAAATTTGTCATTTAAAAGACATCTAATTAAAATTATTCTGATTCACAGCTTAGAAATGGGCTTTTCAAACTATTCAGCCCTCTAGTCTCCATGCTTGTTGTTCTGGCTGCTCCCAGGAGCTCTAAGAGCTGCCAGCCACAGCAGCCCTGCAAGTGCTTCAAATCCAAGGTTAAGGCAATCAAGTGAGGAGGATCTTGGTATTAAATATGTATTAAAGACGTGTCTGTTAGCTGAGCTTTAGGAATGAAATCCCATTCTTTTACCCAGCTGAAAAATATTTGCCAACATGATATTACCTCTAGGACTCCCTAAATAATTTTCAAATAATTTTCCTTGAGTGAGTTTTTCTGGACAGCTCTGGGCAGGTGCTGCCCTGGACCTGTGTGACATTCATAGCAAAATCCCAGAAGACAGCAATATTTGTCTGCATCCCATAACAGATGTATGAGCTCCTATGTTCTTACCCTCTCTAATGTAAGAGGCTTTTTTTAATGTAAGAGTCCACATACCAGGACTCTGCAGGATTGTATTAGTTAAAATACCAAAGCAATCATTTTGCCAGTCATTGGTAGAAGCCAAAGGGGGACCTCAGATCAGCTTCTCAGCTTCATCATGACACCTTTCCAATGAACCTCTCCAGAGCCAGCCATTTGTTTTACAGATTATTTGGTTGTTTGAAGTCTGTGTCAGTACACTTTGTGGCTCTGGAGAGGTACAGCTCAGATCGTTTTAACTACTGCATATATCTCCTACAAACACAGATAAAACATCTTATCATGTACTACCGTATTTTAGAAAAGAAGGAGACTCTACTGGCAACCCTGTCAGATCATGACTCCTCCTAATTTGTTTTATTTTTCCTCTATGTCCACTCACAGGCTCATCAGATATAGTCTGGTGCTGGTTTACAGAAGTCTGAGCCTTCCTGTTAGAGTCCAGTTTATTAATTCTAACATAAAAATTCATAAAGTAATACCAAGCAGATTTTATATAGGGTAGTCATATCTCTAGAGCCACCATGCTTTATTCTGTCTGAATTTTTCCCTTCACAACTCCTTCTGATAGGAGCCAATCATCAATCAAGACAAAATGACCTTCAGTTCTTGTTCTCATAGGACCAATATACATAATGGCATTCATCTGAGCAACACAAATTACCTCCACACCTATTGATAGTGATGTAATTCTAGTTGAGGTATCTGTTCATTGCACTCAATCAATTAAAGGAATCTTGATAATAGTTTTGCTGGTATTTTGAGAACTACCTTGGCTATGGTCTCTGAATGGAATCATACACACAAGACATACCCCTCTGAAACGGTGCATGTGCTGTATTTGTAAACACAGTAATTTCTTGCCTTTGCTGTAAAAAACAAAACCTAAAAACCAGAAAGCCCATAGCATATTTATCATTCTGAAAGAAACCAAAGCCTGAGTGATAAACATAGATCTTCTTTGTAAGGATGTAGTCCCAAAATGACTTCTTCAGAGGCAGTTTCCAACTCTGGGAGAAGATTGCAATGGAAGTTATTACATTCCTGCTCTGTCAGGAGCCTGCAGATCCAGGCCATATTCTCAGTTCTAACCAGTGAGCATCACTTCAGCACATCTCTGCAACCAGTCACCAAGATCTGGTCCAATGTCTCTTCTCAAATGGGTGCTTAATTTTTTCCCACTAACTCTGTATTTCTCTAAAAGTCCATACAGCTTTCTTATCAGTATTTGAAAAGAGACAGTGTGGTTTCCTCATCTCAGATGTTCTTCAGACTTTTTTCAGTATCCACTGGATACTCCTTACAGACAGTCCTGTCTGTCAGATTTAAATAAGTTCCACCAAAGTGAGAGCTATTAACTAAAGGAGAATAACTTATTGATCTTTGCATTCATTTACCACATAGACATTTGGGCTTTGGGCAAAGTCAGTCAGAGGTCTGGGATTTTTCTGTGTTACTTCCTTTTCTTGGGTAGTCCCAGTCATGCTTGAGAAATAAAGGTTAGCAATATAATTTTGCGCTTAATGAAGCTTGAAATTATCAGTGATGTCCACTGATGAATTAATAGTGAACATTGATCCACATTATGGAATTTAAACCTTTTTAGTTTTTTAAATTCATTAGCAACCATTAGTATACAGCATGTGGGACATGAGGTGCTCTTTGTTACAGCAAACAGTTAACTTTCTGCTCAGCCTGACAAACAAGTCATCTCAGGGTGTAGCTCTGACAGCACAGGTGAGGACTGGTCCATGCACAAGCCAAAAGCAGAAGAGCAGTGAAGGAAAAGAGAATGCACAAGAAACTGATCCTGCCTTAATGAGAGCATTGTTACACAACCACCATTTTACTCCTTGGTGAGGGCTACACCTAATCCAGCTGGCATGTCTTTCCTTGTCCTGTTCTTTGCCTTGGGGTCTAGTGAGCCACAGATTTCCTGAGGCTTACCATGTAGGGAATCAGCACAAATGCCAGGCTCTGCTGGGATCTTCAGCAGAGGTTTCTCTGCTGGGATCTTCAGCAGAGGTGTCCCCCCCCAGGCTCATAGATCAGCATAGCCCAGTGACAAAGCCAAGAAGATGAGACAACTCAGCTTTTCTTCAGTTCAACAGATATGAGAGCAACTATTTGCTGAACTGCTTTAGCAGTGCTGAAGCATTTGAGATGTGCACACCAGCTGACATACTAGTGATTTTCTAAATGCTTCCCCAGCAGGCTCCTTTTTATTAATCAAGCTCTCTCATCTTGTTATCTTCTTGCATAAATAACTTTTTCTGTTGAAAACACAACACTGAACAGGATACTTATTTGCACTTAGCTAAGTAGCTTGATTTAGCATAGCCTAGCATGCTGAACTGGTCCCTCTGCAGCAGCGTGCAAGTAAAACTTCATATGAAACAACTATTACCAAGAACCTTGAAACATGAGATTAGATAGCATAAGATAATACAATGCATGACATACGGAAACGTAGAAGGGGAAAGTAGTTTTCTCTGATTCCTCCCAAGGGAGCCACTAATTTCTCCCAGCACTGTAGGTTAAGCAGGCAGAAATGATCAGGCAGCTCCCAGTACTTGTGCACAACTCACTCCAAATCCTCTTCTTCCTCTTTCCTCCCTTCACTCACATGCACCCTACCCTGTGCTCTGCAGCTATGCAACAGCCTTGGCCATGGCCATCCCCCTATCCAAATCCACATGTGACATGGCGAGCAGGGGTTTTCTCAGAGCACATTAAAGTGGAAAAATAGTGTCCAATGGAGAAACATAATATTTCATCTACAGGAATTAAATATTCAAGTGAGGTAGAGTGGGGCTGAGTCAATTATATTGGAGGCTTGTCAGGCCCAAGCTTTGAGAGACTATTTTGTTTCAGGGTGATGCAGACTGTTATCTAAGTTGGATGCAATAGTGAAAAATGCCACTAGAATGGCTTCTGCTGTTTCTAAAGAGAGCCAGTGGGAGTCTCAAAAATTCAGGTTCCTAGAGACTGTTCAAGGGAGAAAAGTCTATGAGATCTTCCAAAAAAACACAAGCACTGACAAAGTTCTTGTGGTGTCAGAAGTCACAGTACTTTTTGAAAGAGACTATGACATTTTCTTTTTCATTATTTATCTAATTTAGTTCTGTGCAAGAACACAGTTGGGAAGAGAGTTTGAGTATGTTAACAGTATAACAGGGGGAGGGGGGGGGAGGAGAGAGAAAGGGAAAAAAATGTTAAAAACTCATACAGCTCTGGATTTTAGCCTTTTCTGGCAGACAGCCAAGCATGAAGGAAGATGTTGACGCCTTTTACTAAAATATTTCTAAAGCATTGATAGAATCACACTTTATTTCCTGAAAATGTGAAATACTGCTCCTCAAGTAGCAAGGAGTTTTGCAACACCAGAGACTGTCAGGCTTTTTAAAAGTCTGATGGCAAAGCTCCACTCCTAAGCCATCAGCTAATGTGTCATATGCTCCTGTGGTGGAGCATGCTTTTCCCAGCTGAGAAGTGATCCATTAGAAAAGCAAATGCCTCGGCTTTTCCAGCCACTCCATCAGAAGTGACATGGGGTCAGGCTGCAGCCTGCTCAGCAGCTAGATACCGCCAGAGGTGGCTCCTCTGAACTCAACTGCTTTCCTTAGAAAGGCTTTTCCACATAGTTTGAAGAACAGCAGCCAGGGCATCCCATGGGCTGCCTTCCTACTTGGGACAGTGCACTCCTTGCTCATAGCTTACTAGCCCCTTATCAAATCGCAATTCAAGGAGCCTGCATCCATCCTTGATTCAGTTTGTGAGGAAATACTTTGCCAAAAACTGGCAACTAGAAAAAGAACCATGATCAGCCCAACAAAAAGTATATGAGGAGGGGAAAGGAACAGGAGATATCCAAAGCTTCTGGTGCTGGAGGAGTCACTGTGATTTTGTTGCAGCCGTCTCCTGGCAGAGCAAATGGCAGGATGGAAAGAGGTGGCTTCTAAAATCCAGATCTTAACTCTGCTGAAGGGGTGTAAGTGGCAAGGAGAGTGTCAGATAGGTTTCATAAACTAGAAGAAAGTTCTGATAAACAGAAAGGTTGTGTTGGGCAAGTTCCAAGATTGAGAAAATAGGTCAGAGAAGCTCCAAGGCTGAGAAAATAATCTTTCCATCTTGTATCCCCCTGAGAGTAAAATACTCAACAAAAATTAAGTAGCTACTAAAAAAAATTGATTTTTTTCTTTTTCAGAGTGTGTATTTGTTTGGGTTTTTTTTTTTACTTTACTGCTTTTAAAAAGAACTCAACTGACTCTGAAAAACAGGATGTATCTCTTAATTCTCCAGAGGTGTCTAGCATTAACAGAGCTGACATCTACTTTGCATGCCTGCCCACAGGCAAGCAGAGCAATCCCAGGACATAAATGATTGCAACTCACATATTTCAGGCTAATGTGGAGGTCAGGTCTCAGGAGTTAGAGAGAAAGAGGCAATGGAGTGACAGCCTATGACTGGGTAACTCTTTAGTGTAACTGTTTTGACATAGTTATCTTCCTTACTGTTAATTAGTCGCTGGGTATTTTATTCTTGTTCTGGGAGCAAAAGTACTGATTTGAGCCAGTTATGTTGGACTACATCAACGGTATTTTAACTTGTGAGATGCTTGTAATCCACTACTCAAAGTCTGAGCCCCTGATGCTAATTCTTTAAGTTAATCTTAGCCAGCTAATGGTTTTATCTCTAGATGTCTACATAAAAGGCACTGGTACCTCAGCTGCAATGGTGTCTGTCACACAAGCCGAGAATGTGTTGTCTTTCTGTCTTTAGATACGACTCAGATTGTAAATTCCCTTGGGAAATGTCATGTTGCTATCCTAAATCTTTGTGAAGACAATCCTTTCTGGTATGTTTAAAGACATGAATTCTGTCACATTGTTGCTCATTGTCATGTTTTTAAAATGTCGCAGCTAAATGCAAAGGAGGTGAACATCATCAAATCAATTCACAAATTATGTCAAAGACCAGCAATGTGTGCTGCCACTGGTGATATCTGCAGCCTCAGAAATTTTTTTCCACTTCTGTGACTCTTGTCATAGAATCACAGAGTTGAAAGGGACCTTCAAAGTTCCTCTAATTCAGTAAGAAGGGACATTCTGTACTTGATCAGGTTGCTCAGGGTCTCATGGAGCCCAGCCTTAATGCCTCACCACCCTCATAGTGAAGGGTGATCAGGCAGGACTTGCCCTTAGTGAAGCCATACTGGCTGCCTCAAATCACCTTCCTGTCCTCTATGTGCTGTAGCGTTGCTTCTAAGAGAATATTCCATGATCTTCCCAGGCACAAAAGTGTTGCTGACAGGTCAATAGTTCCCAGCATCCTCCCTTTCTGAAAATGGGTGTAATGTTCACCTTCTTCCAGTCACCACAGACTTCATCTGACAGGACTAGACTTTTTAGTGTTTCATAAATATGAACTATATACAGATGTGAGACTTTACCTCTAGCTCACTTTCTTGAGGAGCACTTCTCAGATGACTGTGCCCCCACCCCTATCCTGAATCCTGGAGTGCCCTGAGGAAGTGACTCAGGTGGCTTTGAGCCTATACAGAGCCCATGAGGCTTGGGAAGGGGAGTCCTGTGACAGAGTGGGGTCCAACCCATGGTTGCAGCATGTGGGTGGTATCAGTGTAGGTGATCAGGTCCTCTATCCCAACCCAATGGCCTCTGAGCAGGAATGTGTCATGTCTTAGTCCCCATCACAGTGCTGCCCTGGGAGAGGAGTATGGGACCTGGCCAAAGAGGCACAAGGAGGTTCCCATCAATTCAGCAGTCTTTGAGGAGCAGATAGGGACAAGGAGATAAAAGAACAATGGAATGTATTCAGTGTCCAGGCAGCCTGGGAGCCTGCTCTTGCTGCAGTCCCTGACAGATAATCTGCCATTTGTTGTGCCAGTTTTGTCTGTCCCTGTTCCAACATAGCACCTGGTTCATAGCCTCTGTCTTATGGCACCAAGACCATGTGTTAAGTGGATTTTGCATGATGTATTTTCAAATATTGTATCAATATTCCATATGTCATTCAGCCAGTGTTTTGGTCCTGAAGGAAAGAAAGGAAGTATTTATTGTATCTTAGTATTAGTACAAGCACTATAAATAAATACTGAAGAATATCTGTATTTCAAATTGTTGTAAAACATCTTGTCTCCAGAGGCTTGCTCCCGAGGGTGCTATACATTTTTATGTAAATCATTATTCTTGGACAGAAATCATAATTGCCTTACTAGAAATGCTGTATTTTTATACCAGCTGCCTTGGACGTGACTGTAGAGAAAAATGAATAATGAAATCAACCCTTAAAAGCTAAACATTTCTGTTCTGAGAGACTTGCCAAAAATTTGGGGTGTTTTCTCAAGCTTACTGCAACTTTTGGATTTTCCATACAACCAAGATGCAAAACAAGTACTGCCAGTACTTCTGACTCCAACAAAAATGTTGTGGCTGTGATATTTATTTTTGGATTCCATGTTCACTGTTCTGTTTTTAAAGAAGTGAGCTTCTGCTCTCCATAGCTGCAGAGGAGAAGCTGCAGTTTTAACTTTTGTATGAACCCATAAGAAATTGTATATATATTTTTTTTCTTAGATTTTTCTTGTTTTCTAAATCTCGAGCATTTTAAGGTAATTTTTTATTTAGCAGGGTCTATCTGATGGTGCTTGGACATATGCTACCTACCATCCTGGAAACTTTGTGAGAATAAGACCATGTGTATGCCATGATTTGGGGGCAAACATGACCCCCTTCTGTTACCTGCCTATATTTCTGACTTCATGGCTAGCTGGAGAGTGACTGCTTAGCCAGGGACAACTAATTTCTCACAGCATAAAAATAATCAAATGAGCAGGTGAAGTTGAGCAAGGAGAACAATGTCTATAGGATGCTGGGCTTCAGAAATACTCCCAACCACACTTACAGAGCATGAGAAGAACAAGGGATAAGACAATGCAGAGTATCTCTGAGGTATGAGGTGTCTCTGAATATCATCCCCCCATCTCCTTCCCAGCATGCAGTCAGACCAAACACAATGCTTGGAACTGCTAAGCTCCTGGAAGGAAAAGTGGATGGTGCTTCCTGTGAGAAAGCCCATCTTTGTAGTATCTCAGCTTTTATAACCCCTCTTGATCAGATGGAGTCTGGCCAGTGATGCAAAGAATTGCAAAAATATTCAGGGAGAACTATAGCTTTCATCAGCTTCAAAGGCTGAAATTGCCTCAAATTTTGACTTTGTAGAAGCTTGGGTGGATTCCACATCAGTGTTTCATACACCTGCTCATGAAAGCTGCACATCTGTGTGAGTACGGTGGTCTACCATCAGTCTACCATCACAGTGGTGGCCACAGATTGGCCCCCCAACAGGCTGTTCTTCTGACAGCAAATAAAAGCATGTGCCATGATCTGCAGATGCCAAATTGCACCAGTGCTGTCTTGTGGCACTGCTTCATTTGACTTAGTTTTGCATCATCTATTTGATAGTTAGATTTTAAACCTGCGTATGCCTATGCAATCTTCAGAAATAAGGAAGGGTTAAGAAAAATATTTTTTACTTGCTTTCCTGCTTTTGCAGTAGGTGTTGCAGGAACCTTTTTGCTACCCATGGAAATTAATTAAGAGTTTAGATAACTACTACATTATCTGTACTAAAAAACAGTTCAGCAGTTCCTAACAATAATTAAGAAACCAATTCTTTTTAGGAAATTAAATTATAGTTAATAAAATATTGAGTGGGCGTTTATGTTTTCTACAATCATGCCACCACTGCTACAGTCCTAGAGGAGAGAAAAGCATCATCACACCCCTTTTTTCATTTCTCTTACAGGTGCTTCTGGGATGGATTTCTGCTAGAGAGCCAGAAAAACGTATTTTCTAACTACATAAATAGTCTGTTTGTTAATGCATTGGATTATTTATAGGCTTTTCCTTCTCTGAATAAGCATTTTAATTTTCAAAGGCTTTGTCAGCTTCTGGTGTAATGGATTGTGAAAGTAATCTTAGCACATGGGCTTTCTTTATTCCAAATTCCTTCAGACTGGTGCCCAGTGGAGGCTAATGCTTGCTTGAACCTTGAGCATTTTGTGTGTTTGTGGATGGATGTCTGAACAAATAAATTTATACATTGTTTTTATCCTCTGTTACAAGGATCTGAGAACAAGAATAAGATTAGGCTACAGACATCACTGCCAAGTGTTTTCTGGCCATACTCCTCTGACAGATTTTGTGCTGTAATATTAGAGGGTTGACAGCTGCTAGCTATCAAAATGCAGGTAAAACTAGGAGCATGAAAGCTAAATAGTTACCTGAGCTGTCCAAATGTCTCTAACTAAAAATCAGTCTGTGTTTATTTATTTAGATAAAATTGGTGATGAACTCAATAAGAAATTTCCCAGGGGAAGCAAAATACGTTTGGCACATCTGCCTTGGGGATGACAGAAGAGGAAATTTTTCTCTTGGGATCTCAGCACTTCCCTGTACAGTCTCAGCCATGACAAAGAAGCACTGAAGTGTGCAAAAAATTAAGCAGGATCCCTGATCCTGTCTCTTAAGCTCATGTATCTCATTAGAGTATATGCCCAAAGTGACAGTGAACCTCCAGGTGGCATCCCTACAGGTTTTGCAGGGTCACACCTGGTCCAAATAATTTCCCTTGCAGTTCTAGTTGGTGGTAGGAGGAAAGTTTTTATTTTTATTTATCTGAAGGATCTTTACTTTCTTTAAAAACATACATTTATATTGCTACAACTGTCATAAATTCAATAGTAAATATAATTTAGGAAAAATGAATTGTGTCTCTCTCTGAACTGTACAGACAAACTAGATGTCTTCTTCTTAGATGAAATAAGGAGAGATGAAATAAGGAGAGATGAATTGCACTCTGAGTCAGTCACTCCTTGTTTGTTCTGATAATAAGGAATGCTTTTGGTTATGGATATTGTAGACATCGACATTACTATTCTTTTCACATAGGGGAGGCTTGAAACTGTTTAGTTCCCCTGGGGGCTTAAGCAGAAGTGATGCAAGCAGGAGATGCCACTTATTCTCCAGGTTTGGAGCCTGTGAGCCAGCAACTGATCTGTTGGTCAGCAGTGGTTACACTGCGCTTGCCTGCAGCTTGTTTTTCTTGCCCTGAGCTATCAGACTGGAAGGAAAGCCCCACACTGAGAATGAGCTAAAGGCCTAGGACATCCCTGTGGGGCTCAGCAGGGTGCTGGCTGGGAACACATTGTGTGTAAGGTACTGGAGACACAAGATTATCAACCCCCTATTCCATGTCAGCTTCTCAGGATTAGTCGATGAAGTGGTCTAGTTCTGCAGTGAGTTGACTGGGAGCAGGAGGCTCAGCTGCCCAGCCAGGCAGCCAGGAGGAGCAGAAACATCATGCGCTGCCAGAGTAACAGACAAGGAAGCAGACATAAATCCTTGCATCTGAAACTTCCTCTTCTGCTTGAGTTTCTGAGTGCATCCTGCCCCTTTGCAGCTGATCTGGGTAGTCAAAATCCCCCCTTCTGTTCTCTGGCTGTATATAATCATTGCAATGTGTTCCCTAAATCACTGAGTCAGAACTACTCCACCCAAACAGGCATTTGTTCTCAGTTAGCATGAACTTGCCAGCTCCACATCTGCACTGACTGCTAAATGCAGCAGGAGGATAACCTGAGCTTTTGTTCCAAGAGGGCTTTTCTACTTCATTGAGTATTACTGAACAAATTACTGATCAGATATTTTTCTTCTGTAAAAAACAAGATAAAAAGACTAACAGAGTCGTGATAGGAGACTGTTTAATTTATGATGTTCTTTCAAATCAGATTAGTCACAAAAGGATTTTGATGTGATCAATACCTCAGACAAACAAAGTGTCTGAGGAGACAGCAAGCATGAAATAGAAAAGAGTTTTGTAATTAAAACAGGCTTGACTCTCATAAAGTTGTGGTTCATGGGCACACAAAAAATACTAAAAAATGTTCTGAGAGTGACTCACCCTCACACATACCCATGTTCCAGCCCACAGTTACACAAGAATTGTATCCTTCAAACTTCATTTTAATTTTGTTTATTGCTTCTCTTTTCAGGAATCTCCTGTTGGTAGACACTCTCTCAGCTCATGAATATTTTCCTAGGAAAAACATTATAACTCGGTACTATGCCTTTAGAATTACATTTGAAAGCCAGTCTAATTGCAGAGGAGATAAAATTCTTTTTCTCAAAAGAGTCAATGATTTATCACTATGTAACCATCAACACCTGCAAACGCTCAACGTCCTACAGGTTAAAAGTTCAGCCAGATATCAAACCTACTGTACAGGAGGTTTCCACAGTTCAGAAAGTGTACTTTCACACTAGAGAGCAAACACAATGAATGTTTTATTGCTGTAGACTCTTTCTAATAGCTTGATGACATTCAGAATAGTAAAATTAAAACCTGCCAGAAGTCAAAATCCAAAGGGCACTGAGTAAGATATATGCTTACTTTAGCTCTGTAGAGCTGACCCACAGGAATAGTCCTTGCTCTGAGGCATTGCATAAGGTAAGGCAGGTGGCATCAGTGTGTGCATCCCAAATTACTAGAGGCTGGTCAAGATGCAGATGTCTCAGATGTCTCTGTCATGTAGACAAGAAGAAAAGTCCAGAAAAGGAAATGAGGGTAGAGAAAAATAACAACTGATCAGACTGATCATTAAACTGTCAGTCAGAGAGACACACAGTCATTCTGTTCACTAATATTGGCACCTCTAAACTTGACCTGCACCTTCAGTCTATACTGTCACACTTGGACTTTGCAACACGTGAAGAAGCAACCAGCTGACTCAGAATGAGCAGAAATCAGTCTCTGGAAGTATGATCTTTCTTCCAATGCCTTTTTAATGCATTGAAAATGCACAAGAAAAAGTGATGTTAATTGCTCCTGCTGGCTAGACACCTCTGCTCCCAAACTCTGGTGTGGGCAAACAT
Organism: Turnix velox; assembly: GCA_013400935.1. Taxonomy (NCBI): domain Eukaryota; kingdom Metazoa; phylum Chordata; class Aves; order Charadriiformes; family Turnicidae; genus Turnix; species Turnix velox. The sequence goes on along the minus strand of VZTY01004723.1, from coordinate 351,257 downwards.
ACTACCCTGCACTGGTGGTGCCATCCCTTGTCCTTCCTGCTTCCCCTGGCACTAGATACACAGACTTGTGGGCAGAGGTTTTTGCCATGAGAAGTAACCTCAGTGGACACTGCTAATAAGACCTGCATCGGGTGATGTTTTCTCTCCTGCTGTGAACAGAAAGTAAATGTAAACACTCTCCTGTGTGGGTTTTCTTCCTCTGTCCTCTATTCACAGATATAAGATGAAGATCTTAGTGATCTCAGAACACTGCTCAGAAGAACAAAAATCACTTTTATTTCCCAGTAAGAAGTACTCCAAAACATTTCAAAACTTGCATCTAGGTCCCTTGTCTATTAAACAACTCATTCAGAGAAGAGACAAGTGGAAATGCATTTTTCTAATGACTCGGGAGCAAAAGGTCCCTACAAAGCTGCCTGCTGCTGCACCTCTCATTTCCAGCCCTATGGACAGATGTGCAACTTCACAGTCTAGTCATACGGTGACAGCATGTAGCTTACCATCCTAACCAGGCACCTGTGCTGGCACTGCAAGTACTTGCACTGTGCTTTCAGTGTGTGTGCCAAAATACAGCTACCACCTGCTGCTGCAAATTATACTTACATCTGTGCCTGGCATTTTGGCTCTAGGTAAATCAGCACCACTGAGGCAAGCAGTGAGAAGCTCCCATCTGAGGAGGGTTTTTCTGTTGCCCTGACACCATAAATGGAACTTTGAATGCTTTGCTCTGCTTATATCGTGTGAGGCCCTGCAGACTCACATGGTTTGCTACATGCAGTTGGATGCAGCAGGGCTGCACACCCATCTGTTAATCGAGAAGGCATGCAGAAGCAGGAACTTTTGTTTGCTTTCTGGGACTTACTGCTTACTGCTAAACAGTTCTGAGAAATTATGCAAGGTGGTGTTGAGGGATATAATCACATAATACAGTCAGTTTTAATTCTTTTACTAGAAGCACATTGCTGGATTTATCTTAACCAGAGATTAATTTCAGGGACAGAGTTTTTTTAAAGCTATAGCCAAATTAAGATGTTTTTTCTCCAAAGTAGCAAAAAAGTTTATTATGCTACTAATTTGCATGAAGCAGAAGTTATTGATGGTATTTTGGAGCATGTTCTAATATCACACTAGAAAGAGTGCTGAATCTTCAGTATAACTTCCAGCTAAGGACTTCTGAGAAAAGCAGAAATGGCGTGTTGGCAATGAGCCTTCCTGTCTTCCTCCCTCCGGTCTTCAGCTGTCTGACAGACAGGGAAGAGTAACTATGTGACTGTTTTCTGACTAGTAGTATTTAGGGCTGGGTACAATTACAAAGTGCCCGGGGTCACTGAATGAGGAAAGAGAGGGAGGCAGAAAACATCGGTGAGCTCCCAAACTCCTGCAGCAAGTTTGTATCTTGTGAGGATTTAAGGTACTCAGTGAAGCAGGTGATAATCTAGAAGAGAGATGAGACTGTCCACGTATCTTCAGGTGAATAGATCCTGCACAGGATTTGGAGAGGAGAACAGGTTTTTGTATATTTTGATGCTTTCTGTAAACTCCTAATGCTGTTTTACCCGATAGGCAGTGAAAGGGAGGGACAAATTTCTCTGACCTACTTTTAGCAAATGTTTTTGCTGTTTTTTGTCATTGTATAGACGGCTAGAGTTCAATGGCTTTTACTAGATTCTTTTTTCTGGCTGGTGTTGCCATCAGCCTCTTTCTTATTCTCAGATCAAATACTACATGCTCTTCCAGTATTTAGATGCATCCAGTAATGATTTTGACTGATCTCCCCATATTCTTATTATGACTGCTCTACTTCTAAAATCCTGTTAAATCTACAGCCAGGGTTTGTGATCTATAACCAGTTCTTGTTCTCCAAATGTACTATCACGTTTGCAATATTGTTATCTCTTATATGAGCTTTGCTCTAATCTCAAATGACACCAGCAATCCATGAGCTATATACAAAGCACTTTCCTGTGGAGCTAGTAATTAAAGGAACATTTTGTTAATATCACTGAAAGTGCATTGTAAAACCCATGAAAATTACCTGATAATGGGATGGTGGTGAAGGACAAACAGAAAACTTGATAGCAGCAGTGACACCACATAGCATAAGTCTATTTCATGTTTTTTAAAGAACATGAGCAAAGTTCAGTTCATCACATAAAGCTCTGTCAACTAGCTGGAGAATACGTTGAGCAATACCAGCACTCTCCACTCCAAAGGTCAAAAGGTACTTTTACTCTTATGGCATCTGCAGCCTGAAAAGTCAAGTCTGGGCAAATCAGCAGGAGCTGCTAAGCTAAGAATGGAATTAAACCAATGTAATACACTCCTGGAATTATAGTAGATTAAGTGTGGTACGCAGTGATAGAATCAGAGACTTGAAACATACTGGTTGAATGTTAGCCAGTGCCTTGCTGAGGAGCTGAGTCAGAGTGGGAAGACTCAAAAAACCCTCTCTGTGTCCAGAGGCAAAGGCTGTACTGCTATGGGTGCTCCTTGCCTTCAGCTTAGGCAGATGCTTGAGGTCTTTGCATGCCTTTTCACCAAATCTCTTGTAGAAATCTCCCACTGGCATCTATTTGGGCATCTACTTTTGAACATGACCCATGCTCTGAACTGCTTGTATGCCCTTCTGAGTCCCACTGAAACTATCTTGCAATACAAATGGTCACCACAACTGTTGGATTCTCAGTAACTGAGGGAATGGGAAATACAGGTCAAGGAGAGGGTGAACACTGAATTTGGATGGCCCGTGTATATATTTCATGAGATTCCTGGTTGCAGTTATAAGGTGAAGTTAACTAATCAAATGTCAATAGCCAAGAGCCATGATAATGTGTTTCAAGGTGCATGTTCATTGATTAGAGTAGAATATGGTACCTGAAACAGCACTAGCCTGAAAACATGAAGTCACTATAGTTGTTGAAAACACACAAGTTTAAATGAATGTTGATGAATAAACGTGTCACAGCCATCCACATATACAAAAGCATTTTTCATACCAGTGAAGACTGTTACACAATATCAGACTGGTGATTATATTCGGATGGTATGGAACATTAAGCAACAAAATGGACTTGAAAAACTAAGAACACGTAAGAATCATAGAACAGTTTGAATCAGAAGGGACCTTTAAAAGTCATGCAGACCAGTCATCCTGCTAGATTATTAGCACAGCAGATTAATCAAAGACCCTCCATAATTTAACATAAGGTAGTCTAACATACTTTTTCAAAATAGAAAGTGGTCTTTATAAAAACGAGTATTGTCTACAGCAGAGGCTTGAGTTACTCCACACTGCACGCTCTGTTCCCCAACAAATAGACTCCCAGCAGAACTATGGAATTTGATGTTTGGAGGAATTTGAGTTCTTTTTTGCAGTTTTTCATATTTTGGATTTATGTAACCTAGAGTAGTAATCACATAATTACCAGAATTAAGATGTTTGTGAATGTAAATTCATGGGAATCAAGCTTTGCAAAAGGCTCCATTACTCTCTGGAAAGCTCATCTTTTTCCCTGCAAAGTAGAATGCTAATCAACACAGATGATGAGTTAATGGCAGAAATTTCAGCTGGTGCTAACACTTAAGATAGCACTTTCTAGGATGTTTCAGATAAACTCATCATTTGGGATACTGAGCAGATGTAAAGTAACAGGAATTGTGACTACTGGTGACATGACCTGACAAGTTTGGCTTCTCACATCAGTAGGTGGCAACAAAGAACTTAGTGATGGCACTTTCCTTTGAATATTTGCCTTTATGTTCTTTGATAAAGAAAGTAATGCCTTTTTGCCCATTGTTTGGGCCATCTGAAAATTTTAGCTGTTGCTGTCACAGCTGTTATCTCAAGTGACTGTCTTGCTGTGGGCAATCTACTGTATTACTCAGCAAGTTTCAGGATTTTTTCCTGGTTAATGTGAAAGTCTATCAGTACCATAACTTTCTATACCTTCATGTTAATGATCATGCACATTATGCAAGCTCAACAAATTATTATAACCCATTCATTGAGCCTGACATAAATCAGCTGGGTAGCTTGTTAGAAAATTGTTTCAGTTTCAGCAGCTTCTAGTGCTCAACCTGCAGCCCTGCTCTCTGCTGTTTTCTAGTCTGTAAGGAATAGAGCACATTGGCAAGATTTTTCTCTACTATACAATTCTCTTCTCTAAGCCACAACAGACTTTTTTTCAAATAAAATTTTATCTCTTTGGAATAAAATTCCATCTGCTATAAAGTTTGCAATCCTTTTATTTTTTGCTGATTTCTGAGCACATTCCAAATTTCTCTTTGCAAATATAATGCTTTTCAAAGCAGGATCACTCTCAAAATGACACATCACCTGCTTCCTCACTACTTGCATTTTCTGTAAATCCTCAGCAAACTGATTGTTGCAGCTGTGAGGCTGATAAGGTCTTCTTGATCATCTCCCATTGGGTTCATCCTGTTGTTTTCTAGCAATGCTTCACCATCTGCTTATTGCAAATCTTAGGTCTTCAGGTCTACATGAATTAAGGTAGAGTTATTCCAGTATCTCCTGTAGAGATACTTCACTCCGATAAGCAAGCAGCAGAAATCTTAGTGATAACAAGCTTCTGTGTCAGCAGATGATTTCCAGAGCAGTAGGGATCTTGCTGTTGTACCTGGGACTTGTGTGTCTGCCACTATTTCACACTTAATTAGCCCTGCAAATTTATTTACTTTTTACCAGTGTTACTTTAGAAGAGGATTATTATTCTGCCTCTCATACTGCTAATCCATGTGTAATTTGATGATTTCGTACACATTTCTGTGTTCAGTTCCCATTGTCATAGACTCAAAGTTGAAAGGGACCTTTAAAGGACTTCTAGTCCAACAATCATGCTAAGAGCAAGGACATCCTTAATTAGATCAGGTTGCTCACAGCCCCACGCAATCTGACCTCAAATGTTTACAGGATTGGGGTACCTACCATCACAGGCCAGCCTGTTCCAATGTTTCACCAACCTCAATTATTCCTTGTACCCTGTTAGAATCTGATCTCCTTTTATTTAAAACCGTTACCTCTTGTCCTATTGCATCAAGACCTGTCAAAAAGTCTGCCCCTATCTTTCTTATACATCCCCTGAAAAGGCCACAGTAAGGTCTTCCTAGAGCCTTCTCTTCTCCAGGCTGAACAACCCCAGCTATCTTAGCTTTTCCTCATAGGAAAGATGCTCCAGTATCTGATTATTTTTCTGGCCCTCCTCTGGACATACTCCAACAGTTCCATGTCTAGATTGATTGACACAATAAGCACAATTAGTCCCAATCTTCCCTCACTACAAGAAAGCCAAGGACACCAACTGTGTGATGTTGCACTGTCATTCACTTTAGTCATACCCATGGCAATTCCCAGAACTTATAACAATATTTAACATAAAGCCGTAAAAGGATTTTCTGTAATTCTGTATATTGCAAAGGTCTTCTGTACTTACCTGGAAGGTACTGTCTCTCTATTTTTTCTCCTTAGTTTCACAGAAATGACATTTACACTTTAGCAATAAAAATCATATGAGCTGTAAAATGCACAAAACCCCCCCAAACCACTAGTATCATGCATTTCAGACCTGTATTTGTACAAGTACAAACAAAACAGGTATTTTGACCACCAGTTATTATTTCAGGCATTGTCTTTGGGAACCCACTTTCATGCAAAGGTTAATCTTTCATTCCCTGGCTTGTGGACTGACTGCCGTTTGATTGCAAGACAAAGCAAGGCTTGTACACTGCTGTAACCTGTGGCATGATAACCCCATGGACCTCCTCCCCTCTCTCACGCTCAGTGCTAGAACACTTTATAAATTTTAGTAAGTAGAAAGGGGTTAGTGCGTGCAGGCGGCCAGACTTCTTGCATCCCGCAGCAGGGATGCTGTCACCTATCAACTTCCCGTCCTTTCTCGTTCTTCGAGGACGAGCTGGTGCGAATCCCAGCCGTCACCGAGCCTTCTCCAGGCAAAACCTTCACCCGGAGCAGCGTCCGGCGGCGGATTCCCCCGAGCGGCCCCCCGCCGCCCTCCAGCTCCGCCCGGAACCCGCATCGCCCCGTCGTGCCGGGTGGACAGCGAGGAGCGGGTATGGAGGCGTGATTACAATAGATCCCGCCCTCTGACGATGCCTATTAGTGGAGACTGATTAGTGGAGACTCCCCAGGGGCTTGTCCGGGGAGGGCGGGATAGTTCGGTGCTACCCGATCGCTACAGCCGCCTCGAAGCCGCCGCCGTGGGAGGGCGGGATGGAGACAGCGGTCGGGAAGGGGGGCAGCGCCATGGCCCAGAAATGCGACGTGGTGGTGGTCGGGGGCGGCATCTCAGGTGGGTCTGTGGGTGCCGGAGCTGCTGCTGCGCATCCGACTCACCGGGGCTGGTGGCAGAGCTCGCCTTGCCCCGGCGGGGCAGCGGTGCTCGGGACCGACGTGCTCCCGGCTGGACAGCGCGGAAGGGCCCGGGGACGGCAGAGCGAGGGGTGGCTGGTTCCTTCAGCTGGTCTGAAGGACTGGGACGATAGAGAGCCTTTCGAGTCCTCAAGGGCTTCGGGTACACTTTGAAGTAAAAGGGAAAAAACCTAGACAGGTCGCTATTTTAGGAGATATCCTTTTCTTCTTGCGTTGGTTTGTGCCTCAAACTCATGAGAAAATACTGTACAAATACTTCGCGATATCCACAGGTGCAGGAGGATGCAGGGACATGGGATGGGTTGTTAGGTTCCCGAGAAATAGGGTATTTTGAAGTTGTGGGGTGTTTAGGCAGCTCTTACAGGGATGGAAATTGTATTCTTTTGATAATTGTAGCAGAAGGACATTCGGGGATATATGTAAGAAGCACTTTGGGTTTTGTTACTGTTACAGCCAAGCTTTTTCTGATGTAAGGGACTTGGGAAAATACTTCCCAAAATACTGTTCTGAACAGAAAAAAAAAAGGTTTTGAACCCAGCTTTGTAAGTTTTCCCGCTAGCTCAAGTGATTTTTGTTTTCATCCTTAAGGTTCCTGTAGTGCACAGGGTGACCTCCCATCCTGTGTGCAAGTGATGACAATGTGCTTTTATTATGGTTTTTAGGGCTCTGAGAAGGTCCTCTTTCTTTGAGATTCCCTTGTTCCTCTAGTTTTCTGCCTGTAGCAATGTTTTGGAAAAGGTATTGAGTGTTCTAAAGTGAAATCTTGCTGCACTGGTGCAAGAATCTTTTAAGTTGCTTCAAAATATTTATGCCTCAGACTAAAGCCTGGTGCGAAATCTGCAGTAGAGCCAAGCAGGAAATTTCAAGGCGTCGTAGTTCCTGAAAACTTGTCGGTGCCATTAGGAAAGCAAATAAACATGTCACAGCACTCTTGGGGTGCAGCAACGTTTTCCTTGCCAGTGGAAACCCTTATATCATGCCACTGGTGAAGAAACTGATGTTTTCCTGTTAAGAATTAGAATAGACATAATTTTAAGATAGCAGCCTTAGAAAAATGGACAATATTTGCTTTATTTCATAATTTAATATGCAAAACCATTCATAGCTGGGCAGCATAATTCCTATCAGCCCCTGGTTTGGTTTTACTTTTAACACAGCTTCTCTGCTACTGCCATCCCCATATCAATATACCTACACCTCACTTCTGTAGGAGGTTGCACAGTGTTGCTTTCTGGTGTTACAAAAAGCAATCTGTATCTAGAATCTTAGTTCAAATGTGATAAACAGTAAAACATGCTCCAGTATGGACAAGATTTCCTCTCAATATCTCTTTGAATCCAGTCTTGACTTGCTACTGTTTATTTACCTGAAGATATATTTGCAGTTGCTACATCTGGCAAGATTACTGTCTTCTTTCCTGCTGGATTTTAAATAATCATTACCCTTATGCTTGGAAGAAAGTATGAAAACTTTGGGATAAACTGGTTGTTTAGTAGAAATACATTAATGTGTATCATGTATAAGCAAGCTGCTTATTATATTTGGTGTGAGCTTCCCAGCAGTAAGATTGTACTTTTTAAGAATATTTGTACAATATTTATAAAATGAATAAAATGATCCTGACTGGCATCTCTGACATTATCTGTTCCTCAAAGTGAAGCATGGCCTTGAAAGCCAGCTTGCATGCTCTGACATGCTCTTCTCATCCATGTTCTTGCCTCTGTGTGCACATGTGTGCCTGTGCATAGTCTCTTACATGAGCACAGAATCAACTCAGCCTGTAGAAAGCTGTAATCTAGGGATGGAGGCAGCTTATGCAAAGAGTTCTTCACAGTAGGGAAGCTCTTGGAAGATGAACTCTGTTCTGGTGGCCTCCACTGCTGAGATTTTTTTCTGCTGTACCTTATGGAGTGTTCGAACTGTTCAGATTGCATCAGCAAGTACGTTTGGACCGCCTACAGAGAGGAGATCTTGGGCTAGATTCCTCTTTTCGCATAGGCATGCATATTAAAAATGTGGATGGTGGCCAGAAAAGGCACCCCTGGCACCTGTTTGTATCAGTCTTAATGGGTAGCATCCCTCATAATACAGCTAATATTAATTGTAACAATTTATACTCAAGCATATTAAATAAAATTATGGCTGAAGTTAAAGACTTTTCTCATACCCACAGGGAGTTCTTATTTATATGCCTTGGATATTGCTCCTATTTTCTATTTCTAAGGTTTTTTTACTGGACTAAAGAGAGTGTTCTGGTTTGTAGTGGTGTTCTGGTTTGGGATGATTTTTGACTTCTGCTAGTGTGTTTGGTTTCAACTATGTGATCTCCTCGTTTGCTAAACACATCAGGCTGGCAACATATGACATGCCTTGGATGCATGTCTGATTAATCAACAGGATTGTAGCCACAATATCCAGTTAGAGTTTCCTGATGCTTGAGTTAAGAGACTACACTAGTTGAGGGCTAGGAGTCTGTGGATTTACTGCTGTATTGACAGCTTCCAGAAGTTGATCCTTTTATGCACCAAGTCACTGCAATACTTCTCCTGACACATTGTCCCCATCCTAGTACTGTTATCTCCTCTGTGAGCTAAGGCCACTCTTTTAGGGAAATTCAAATTTTGATTGCATAGCCCCAGTATGCAGCATGCACAGGTACTCGATGGATTGTAAGGAGGTCTGGGGTGCTCAGTCACTTTATGGAATCTGCATTGAAGACAAGACAGCATTCAGTGGTCTGAGAGTTTTGACATAAACCTCAGATATTTCAGTTTTTCAGATGTAGAAAATGGCTGCTGCCTACTTGAGGTCTGTAACTCCACTGAGCTCCCTAACTGACCTTATTTTCACATGAATAACAAAATGCTCTGTGTTGACCCAAAGCCTACCTCCTTGCCAAATTTCAAGCTGCTGCTAAAACTTCCAAAACAGGAAAAAGGGAGAAAAAAACCCCAAAACCAAACCAAAAAACATAAAACAAAAAAAATCAGTTTTCAAAATCAGTGAAGGATGTTTGTTTCCTGAAGCAAATTTTGGCCAAGATTTTCCAGCAAAAAATAATCAGTCTGGAAAACACACTCTGAGAATTTGAGTTTAAATAATTCAAAATTTGTCAAGAAAAATTATAAACAAAACACCTCAGCTTTTTCAGTTAAAATTTTGGGATACATTTGTGTACCAACCTGGTCTTAGACATGAATTTTGGGCATTGGAAGGTCCAGTTTATGAAAAGAAGGCATGGAGAATTAAGGCTGCCTTCATTATTCAAATCAGAGATCCATCAGATAACAGAAGTATGCCCAAAAGTGGGCAAGTCCAAGGGAACTTTATGCATCTATGTTTTGGAAGCGATTTCAGTACATCATGGGACCAAAGCAAAATGAAAACATGGACATAATTGAAACTTGCACTGAAAATTATCATTCTTTGACATAGGTTGTTCTTATTTCCAAATAAAACCACATTTGTTCTTAGCTCAAAACAGGGAGAACTCATGGCTCAGCAGAGCAGATGCTTTGGCTTGCCAAGCTGCATGCAGGGAACTGCACTGTTTTCTAATTGGCTTATGGAAGAGGCCAAGGGCTACAAATTCTAGGAGAAGCTGGGAAGTAAAATTAGTCTTTATGTTGAAATAAAACATATGACATGCTATTAAGTCTTCCTTTTTTTTCCGCTCCTGGAAGTGTGCTGTGCATTGGCATCTCATTGCTCCAGGGTGTGGGGTGGACAACCTTACCACTTGAGCTACCTACGCATTGGCTGCACTCTCAAAGTGAAAGACTGAATGATGAGGGAATGCAGATTTGCCTTCCTTACTATAATGGCAGCACAACTTAAGATTTATGCTGCTCCATTTGTTTTGACAGCATGCTAAGCTGCTGGTGGGTGGTAGTGTCAGATAAACTGTCAAATACACAGTTACTAGTAGCAGACATAACCAGTCCCACCTGTGTAAGTTTGGATTATTTTTCAGTAGACTTCTTTTTCGAGTGTTACTTCTAAATTTGTGAAGAATTTGACCTGTAGGAATGCTGGCTCCTAAAACATATTCTGAGTGTATCTCTACACTTCTCTAAGCTTAATTCCTTCATGCTTTCCTCCTGGATCCAACAGGAGAGCTGGTAAAAGGGAATTATATCATCACTTGGTGCAAGAAATTCCTAAAGAATTTCTTGGGTTGCAGAAATAAATAGCAATGTTTATTAGAGCTCTCAGTTCTCCACGGATTCCTTGCAAGCTGATTGCCATTATGAGAAAAATTTACAGCTAGAACAAATCTATCAGACTAATAGATGTTTTATATAACACATACAAATAAGTAGACATTATCAGTTGCCATTTGTCTCCTCCTTCATAATGTGTTCTAAAGTTTTGCTACTAAAGATGCAAAACCTTATGATATGGGTCATGAATTCTGTTAAGAGATTCTTTTGTGTTATTCTCAGTGCCAGATGTTTAGTTTTGGCCAAAATGTGGTTGTGGTGCAACTGTTATGTAATCAAAAATAGAAATGTATTTTTTTATATATTATGTGAATTTCTATGGTAAATGCATAATTTATTAACATTGCCTCACTCAGAGGGTAACCTCCATAGTCACAACTGGTTCTGTTCTGAAATGAAGAGTTTGTCAGGATGGCTTCTGGCAAAACCTAAAAAGTACATCCATGTAATTCACAGGGTAGCAAATTCAGAATTCTTAGGAGAGAACTCTAAACCTATGGTTTGTCCTTGAGAAGTAGATTTCACACTATACGTAGGCAAAGGCTGTTGAAAAGTAGGAAGACATTCCTGTTAGCTAAGGTAATTCTGAAGACATAAGAGTGTTACTTACTCTACTTAGCAAATGAAATGTTTATAGAGATCTGTGTTAAATATTTATACGCTAGCTTAATAAAAAACAGAAATGGGACAGGCATTCTGTCTTTCTTGGGAGTACCAGTTCTGGTGTTCTTGATATTTGTGGCAATGACATGGATCATAGTTTAGCAGCAACATTTTTTCACGAACTTACTTAGCTAAGGGAATTCATTTTGCATATTGACCAAAACAATTCTCAGCAGTTAGTAAATTAGTGTGTAATTACCTGAGATAATTTCATTAACTAGAAGATATCAAACCATCATCATCTTAGCTACTCAATATGTGAAGGGAAGGTGGATGCTGCATTTCTAATCCCATGCTTATAACTATGTTACTTTTGTCTGCCTTTGTTTTGGAGGGTGGGTTTTATTCTGGGTAAGAGATGTTTACTGCAATGGGCTTTGGACTTGAAAATCACAGTGGATGTGTACAGAGGAGTGGATTCATCCTCATGACACAATTCCTTCTTCCTTCCCACTGCATTTTTGTTAACAGTGTCCATGAGAAACTGTCTTTGTCCCCTTCAGAACAAGGATTGCATCTGTTGAGAGTGTTCAGACAGTAGCACCATTTAAACTAGTTGGAGTGGCTTGGAATCAGTGGAATGATACCCTGCTTATTCATGCTGTTTTGTACAAACTTAGAGTTACAACTGAATCTGTAAGTTCTTTTTTCATTTATGGTGACAATTTTAAAACAGTCTGTGAAGGAGAGCAATTCTTTCATTCTTGACCTTCTATATGTTTCTTTCCTTTAGTATATTCTCTGGAGTTTGTCTAATGTAACTGAGTATGTTTTAACTATACTTTAAAATTTCATGAAATAGCATTGTGTGCACAAAAATTCCACTGAAAAGGAAGTCCCAGGAAAGTAGAAGGAGAAAGAACATGAGGACAGGAGATTTTTCCCTACAGTCACAGCGGAAATGTTTTGTGCCTTTTATTGACAGGTTCATGTTTACTTGGCAAAGAGACTTCCAGGTGAATAATGAGAGTTGATTCTAAGGCAGCCATTGCCAGATCGAATTAGTCAGTTGTGTTTGGAAAAGGTTGTATTTTTCATCAGCAAAACAGTAAAAATAAACACAGCGTTAGCATGTGATTATATTGACAGTTGGTTTACTTCACTGATGGATATTAGAATAATGTGTAAAGAAGTTTTAAAACTCTTCTTAGTATTAGGCAAACGTACAGATTTTCTGAAAAGATTTTTCCTGGGTGACACTCAGTTAAAGACTACTAGAACACAACAGTAATGGGGTAGTCATTTTTCACACATTGCAGTTATCCCACTCCATGCACAAAAGGGTGGGTTAACAAGGTTTTTAGGAAGGAATGTTGTATTAGGTTGGTTTTGATAAACTTTCAGCCTGATGGTGGTGGGTGCATAAAAGACAAATCCACTTTGTCAAGGAAGCTAGGAAGCAGGCAAACAATGCATTTGGAAAAAAAAGAGGCAGTTGCCTCTTAAATACACCTTTGTTTTGGTGTGCTGAATATGGCACACACACAGTGGCCTCAGTTTGAAGGGTTAAAGTTAGTGGTATCAGACTGTCATTAGTCCCCTTCACTGTCCTATATTAGCCTGTGTGAGTACTGCCCTTACATGTCTTGAAGATGTTCATACATCATTTAAGAAGTGCTATATCAGGGAAAGGTGCAAGTGTCTTGTGCTTCTAGTCATGGTATATCAGTGAGTTTGTTTGATGTTGTGGCCTTCTATGACGGAGTAACATCATCGGTGGACAAAGGAAGGGCAACTGACATCATCTCCCTGGACTTGTGCAAGGCATTTGACACTGTCCCGCATGACATCCTGGTCACCAAACTGGAAAAGAATGGGTTTGATGGATGGACCACTCGCTGGATAAGGAGCTGGTTGAATGGTCGAACTCAAAGAGTTGCAGTCAATGGCTCATTGTCCAAGTGGAAACCAGGGACGAGTGGTGTTCCGCAAGGATCAGTACTGGGACCGGTGCTATTTAACATCTTCGTAGGAGATATGGACAGTGGGATCGAGTGCACCCTCAGCAAATTTGCAGATGACACCAAGCTGTGTGGTGCAGTTGATACACCTGAAGGAAGGGATGCCATCCAGAGGGACCTTGACAGGCTTGAGAGGTGGGCCCAAGCCAACCTCA
>VZTY01004723.1:304312-337553 GCA_013400935.1 Turnix velox | reverse complement strand
TATGAAGACAGGCTGAAGGAGTTGGGGTTGTTCAGCCTGGAGAAGAGAAGGCTCAGAGGGGACCTCATAGTAACTTATCAATACCTGAGAGGGGGTCCTACAGAAAGGCAGGGGAAGGAATTTTTAACATATTATCGGATGGGAGGACCAGAAACAATGGATATAAATTGGAGGGGGATAGATTTAGATTTGACATAAGAAAGAAATTCTTTACAGTGAGGGTGGTGAAATACTGGAACAGGTTGCCCAGAGAGGTTGTGGATGCCCCATCTCTGGAGGTGTTCAAGACTAGGCTGGACAGGGCACTGGGCAGCCTGGTCTAGTGGGAGGTGTCCCTGCCTATGGCAGGGGGGGTGGAACTCTATGATCTTTAAGGTCCCTTCCAACCCAAACTATTCTATGATTCTATGATTCTATTTGCAGAGCCTGGATTTTAAAAAGTAGTGTTACTCTCACATTTCCAATAAAGTAACTTTTTAAAGAACTCCCACCATTTACAGTACAGAACTCCTATCTGTTCATGCATACTGTGTCAACCACAAAAGCATTGAGGCAACTTGTCATTCTTGTCAATGCTGCCCTTATGAATTCTTCCCTGTGAAATGGAGAAACATTTCCTATGTCATAATGTTCATTTGAGAATGAAGCTTGGGTCTCTAAAATCCCAGTCCCAGGTACCACCGGTAGAGTTGAACCTTTATTTCTTATTATGTAAAGATGTACTTTCTTGTGTTTTCTATCATGCTATATACAAAATTCATGATTGCTTCTTTCTTTGATTCAGCCCTGATTTAAGTATGGTAGTCTGCAGATTGGCATAGATTTATCTTAGTTTCTTTCTTTTTCTTTTTTATCCAAGTAGTTTATCCAATGTTTTGATGCACTTGAAACTGCTCTGCTTGATAGGATTATGGCAATTTTCTGAAATGAAAGCAGAGACAATATGGTCTGTAACAGCAGCAATTCTGAGTCCTTAATAGCACTGCAGAATCAATAGGAACAAAGCTTTCCAGCATGGTGTCTTCAGGTGGGGGGAGCTTGGTGTGAGATTGCCATAGAAACCCTTGTGGAGAATGTATAAGTCATCTCGCCTTGTTTGTTCTCATCTAATAGCAAGTAAATTTCTACAGCCAGATTCTTCAAATGGGGTATGTTTTTTGGCAGGCTGCTTTCATCTTCCTGAGCCTAATGGTGTATTTCAAATTCAAAGAATTTGAGTGGTACTTGGAAGGAGTGACCCGGTAATTTGGGGTTGTTTGCAGTTTTATCTCTAGTCTATGCTTGGAGAAGGTGGAGTGGAAATGGGACCTGAGCCTTGACTGCGGTCTGGGAAATCACAGCCCAGTGCCTGTTTGGCCCAGTGTGGTGTGCTCAATACCCCAGAGCACTCTGCATAACCACAATAACCCAGGACACTGTGGCTCTACAGGATTTCTCATGTTGTGGGAGGCCCTTGTGGTATGAAGGTCCTGCCTTTCCCTGTGGCAGCTATCATAGAATTATATAATTGCTCAGACTAGAACATGCCTTCAAGATCATAGTGTTCTGACCCCCCTGCCATGGACTGTGACACCATCTATTAGACCAGGTTGCTCAAAGCCCCACCCAACCTGGCCTTGACTGTGTCCAGGGATGGGGAGCTCTCTGGGGAGGAAGTGGGGATGTTGGAGAGGAGGGAGGAGGCTAGCTCTGTGCACCCTAAGGGGAGCTAAGTGGTCAGAGACAGGACAAGAAACTGGAAAGGGTAAGATCTGATTCCTTCCTCTCCCTTTATCTCATCTCACTGATCAAACAGAAATAAATGGTCACTCACTAGTGTCCAGTCCTGTAAAGGCTACTGGAACAGTAACAAAAACACTAAAAATTCAAGTTAAGGAGAAGATAAAGGGAAACTGTACAACCTATTTTGAGGTTAATTGTGTATCAAAAGCATGTAGGTTCCATGGCCTCAGGAGTGATTCATGTCTTGTTGAAGGTCTCATCTAATCTGAGCTATTCTTCTATCTGTTGCACTTCAGTCACACCAAAATGAAGCTAGAGAGTCATGTTTGATGGTCATAGAGACCACATTTGTGGGTGTTACTGTTATTGTTTAGAAAGAAAATCGTTTCCATGCTTTAAACAAATAAATGTGTAGTAACAATCTTTTTCAACATATTGTACATTGTTTTAACTCCTGAGTCAGGCCCTCTGCCAGTAGTTGCCACTGAGCTACTGCTGCCCTGATGTATTCTTGCCCTTTCCCAATCTGTGTAGCTCAGAAGCCTTTTTATTTTTGGATCAGTGTGTATAGTGAATTGGGTTAACAGTAATAAAACTAAAAATCTGTAAGGCTGGAGCACAAGATGTACATTTTAACAAGCAAACAGATTAGAGAACATTACCACATGTTCTTCATCCTTTGGCATTCCTTCTTTATTTGGACATGTCATATAATTAAGCTATAAACCAGCATTCAGTTTAGTTTCCAGCCCAAGTCATTGCAACCATTATTGCTTCTTAGAAGCATGATGTGAATACAGCTACCAAATACAGCATGAAATGATTGTCTTGAGCACTGAGGATTTGCTTACAATTTTTTTTAATACCTGGGCTAGATTTTTCACTGCTTCATCTTCAATAAGATAATATATGAATGCACTATGTATTTTTAAAAGGTTTAGATATGTAAGCAAACTCCCTTATAAAAGAATTAATCACTCATTCCTGAGAGACCAGTGATATTTACACAGAGTAAAGAAATTAGTAATTTTACTTTTATATATGTAGGAAATCCACTTTTTCTGACAAAAAAAACACTGAAAAAAACAAGTGTTTATCATAAAATAATGCAGTTTATGTTTGCAACATTATTGACTTGTGACTGTATTTGTATTGATGAAAAAGAGAACATCATCACCAAAAATGTTAAAGAATTAACTATTAAAAAAACCCAGTTCCCTGTAGTCTTTCACACAGGAAAAAATAATCAAAAACTATTGGAGAAATCAGATCAGCTTATAAGATGCTTACTGTGAAGTGGCTAGCATTTTTAAAACTTAGAATATTAAAAAAGCATCATAATTAAATATACTCCAGCAGCAGTCTAAAGAATATGGTGTGGTGTGAGGCTGTAAATTTATTCTTCAGTGAGTATGGAAATTTTAGATATAATTTTTGGCAGTGTATGAAATTTGAACTTCCTTCATCCTGGTTTCCAGTGAATGGGGTTCCACTTCCACATTGAAGGTTGCATGCGCATAAGTTTATGGTACATTCTGTATTGTCCCCAGAATAAATTAGTCCACTTAATGCTGCTCAGGGTGATTCTTCTCTTCTGGTCTTTTCATATGTGTATTCTTTGTGGGCTCACCAACAGTTGCTTTTAATCACATTTCAAGGTAGTGCAATAAATGTGATTATAATTTATTATTCCTTACTGCGGGGTATCTTGGAAATTCTGATCAATAAGGCTGGCTTTCTTAAACTCTGGGAGGGGAAACAACTCCAAAGAAGCAATGCTTTAGTGCCAAAGTGGCCTCCAGGGCAACAGGATAATCTGATTTCACAAACTCATAATTGCTTTTTACAATTTCAGCTCACATTTGTCAAAAGCAAAGAGGACTCCTGTCCTATTGAATTTTCAGTTGACTCTAGTGCCTCCATCACAAGGTCCCGTAATTAGATGATTTTTACTGAGACCATAATTCCTTTTATAAAGTATCTACATAGAGCCCATTTGATTGCCATGCTCCATCTTGACAGTGGAGCAAACTTCCTACACATGAATGAGGGCAATGGATAGAAGTAGATTGGAAAGGTGATGAATATGAGAAGAAGTTGGAAGCCTAGCTTGCTGGAACATGTCTATGTAATATATTATATGTATCACTTTAGCATTGCAGGTCCAATAAGCTGGGTTCTACCTTTCTATGCACTGCACAAATGAAAAGGAAGATGCATTTCCTTTAATGACTGAAATTTTATGAGTTTTAAAATGACAGAATGCTAACCTGGAGGAGGAAACTTCAGCCCATGAGTGCTGCTTATGGAAATGGTTGTAGCATGAAGCTAAGGCACAGCCACATAATATCTGTGGTACGATACCATAAGAGGCTCTAACTTCTCTCAGGTATTTTTGAAACAAGGTCAGAAGTATCTGGTTCAGTTTTTGACCATTAATGGGACTGATTGCTGCCAGTTGCTTTAAAACACTTTCTCTTTTTCTGATAGGTTTGTCGGCTGCCAAATTGCTGTCTGAGTCTGGGGTCAATGTGGTGGTTCTTGAGGCCCGGAACAGAGTTGGAGGAAGGACATTCACTATCAGGGTAAGTGCTTTGTGAGATGCCGAATCTCACTTGTGCTGGTCTATGATGTGGCAGGTGTCACTCCTGTCTTCAAGGAGGAAGAACTGAAGAACTACAGACTCAACTCAGTCCTTGTGAAGGTGGTACAGCAACTAATTGTGGACACAATATTCAGGCACATAAAGGAAAAAAAGCCATAAGTCAGCATGAATTCACCAAGAGCTGAATGCTTGACCTATCTGATAACCTTCTATGATGAAATTATTTGGT
Source organism: Turnix velox (assembly GCA_013400935.1). Taxonomy (NCBI): domain Eukaryota; kingdom Metazoa; phylum Chordata; class Aves; order Charadriiformes; family Turnicidae; genus Turnix; species Turnix velox. The sequence continues at coordinate 332,997 of VZTY01004723.1, read as the reverse complement.
AGACTATAGAAGAACAAGGGATTTTATCTCCCAGTACTTCAGTAAAAGATAAACTGAGTAAAGGAGGTTTAAATTACATCAGATGCCATTGCTAGGGAACCAGAGATAAACAGTGGTATTTCAGCAGAAGTCATTGTACCATGTAGCATAAACACCATCATTCTGTGACACTGAGAACGTCTACCTTAAAGTGGTCACAATAAACAGTGTTCAAAAGACTTACTATCTTGGGCAGTCAGTCTGTAATAGTAACCATCCTTGAAAGTTTCTGCTTTCTTCCTTTCTCCCAAGTGACCATGAAGGTGGATTGAGAGGTTTGGGGAGCACCTCCATAGGCTCATAAAACTATAGCATGGTTTGAGTTGGAAGGGACCCTCAAGATTATATTATTTCAGTTCCTTCCTGCTAGACCATATTACTCAAAGCCCCATCCAGCCTGTCCTTCTGTGGCAGATATGGTGGGTGCTGCTAGCCAGAGAGCACTGGGTTAGAGCCAAGGTGTGCTATGCTGAAAAGATTTCTTCTATGAAGTGTGGTTCTCAGCATCTACAGCATTAAGTCTAAGCAGATATGTACAGAGAGAAAACAAATGTTTGGTACTAGAGATGGCTTCAACTTGAGAAATGTTTTGCAATGAGGAGAAAAGTTACAAAAATTCTAGAAAAGTGAGTTAGGCTTGATTTGGAGGGATATTTCTTACTATCTTTATTGAGACTAAAAAGCTGATAGTGAAATTTAAGCAAAAGTTAAACCAAATGGCACACAAGGGCTTGACAGAGTAAAGACACTGAATCCTTCTGCATTTGTTCTTAGAGCTCAATACTGCCTACTTTTTAGTCAGTCGATACAAATTCTGTCCTGTGCATAAAGTGGCAGTAATAGTCAGTATGGAATAATTATTCCTGCTTCTAGACAATTGTGTTGAAGAGATTCCTGCCCAGCTTCTGATTCACCTTTTCTTTCTTTTGACAGAATAGTAAAGTTAATTATGTTGATGTTGGTGGAGCCTATGTGGGACCCACCCAAAACCGTATTCTTCGACTGGCAAAAGAGCTGGGTATTGAGACCTATAAAGTGAATGTTGAGGGCCATATGCTCCATTACAAGGGGGTAAGTATTGCATCATTCCTGTTGAGATACCTGAAGATATTGCAGAACTTTGGAAATTACTGACAATCATTAAGGTTTTATTTAAGGCTTGTTTTTAGTATCTCAATAAGTGCCTGTTTGAAGTGCTTTTATTCTATTTTGCCATTTTGGGAATGGGATCAATGATTCTTATTTTCTTTTGAAAAGTATTCAGAAAATGAGAAGGACATGTCTTAATTAAGAAAAAAATAAAATACTATTGGATACTAGTGAATGGCAATACTAGATAGCAGTACTAAGAAACTAGTCTGGGAACTGTACAACTTATTTGCACCACTTCGTCACAAGATTCACATGAGATCCCTCCCTATCCCATGGTGTGGGATTCATCTTAGTTATAAATAGGTGTCTGGTAGCTGGGCATCTAATCTGAAACTCCCTGATGTTCCTTCTCTAGCTAACAATGAGAACAGGCTCCTGCCAAGTCTTGCCATAAGGGTTGTGTCTGAATTTTTGCTTGGGTTCTAGTCAGAACCTGCTGCCCAAACCAATGCAGAGGGAGAGCTGTAGGGAGAGAGATGAAGAGAGGCCCAAGATCCATAGGTATGAGGTACAAACATTTATGGTGGATCCTATGTGGGACCTACCCAAAACCATATACTTCAACTGGCAAAAGTGCTGGGTATTGAGACCTATAAAGTGAATGTTGAGGGCCATATGATGCCCTCAAGGGGATCACAAATGACTCATAAACTACTTTACTTCCCGAAGACCTTTACTTTTTAATTTTTTTAATAACCTTTAATATTTCCCAGACTTTTTTAGAACAAGGCTTGAAGCCTATATGCATTGGATTTGACATATTTGATAGCAGACAACACTGTGTGATAGATCCTTAACTGGCTTTATTTTTATCTTTTCCCTTTTTCTTCCCAGGATTAGAACAATGCATTCATAGTGCAAAGTTTTATCATCTGATTCTGTTCCCTTTCTTCATTGGGCAGGTTCCTGCCATACTCATAAAAATTATTTTACACTATCTGGTGTAAAATTGGTGTGATTCTACAGTAAGTAGGCTGAGCTGGTTTGTATCAGCTGAATGTCTGGCCCACTCCATTCAATTTAAGCTCAGACATGCATGTCTTTGCATCCTAAAAGGCATTTATCTTGTGCATGTTAAATAAAAAAGCTCTAATGGGTTAAATGAATTTGAGCCCTTAATCTATTTTGACACTGAAGCTGCAGCTTTTTTTTGTCCACGTTATATTATGCATGTCCTTCCTAATGAGCATGTAATTTCATAAGTTTCTTTGAAGTGGAAGCATGTTCCTAAGCAAGAGGCAGCTTTACCAGCTATTCTTATGGATCACAAACTGCAGTTCAATTCTAGATTTGCTGAGCTAACCAGGGTCCCCAGGAAGGTGTAGCTGTTGGAACAGAAAGAGAGCAAAGAGGCCTTAAGGTTTCTCATTGTGGGCAGACTTAGGCATTGAATAAATGATAATTATATGCTTTTCTTCTAATAAGTCTCACTCTTGCAACACCTTCTCCCCACAAATTGCGGGCCTTTTGTTTGCTTTCCCAAAGGTTTTCCTCTGCTTTTTCTCCTTGGGCTTTCCTTGAGTAAGGAAATGTAGTGAGCATGCTCTTTGTTTCAACAACTTTGTTGAACTCTTTCTTACATCCCACTTCTACAAGAAACCTACTGAGAGCAAACTGCAGTCCTGGCTGCAGAGAGGGGTTTTGAGTTATCAGAATCCTTAGGCGTTGTACACTGTGCCTTCCTGCCACACACCATTATCATGCTGTGATGGTGAGTTGGCCAGGGAGGGATTTGTGCTCTCATGGCTGTAGATACATTCCTCATATTCACTAAAGATCTTCCAGAAGCCTGAGCTCTGGTGGGATTTCCTAGATGACACAAAATTTGTTAGCAAAGGGATGATTTGATACTAAAGGATAATTGCACCAGAAATTAAATATTAAACTGAAAGATGGATGTATTCGGCTTCTTGGGTTAATATGCTGTCAGCTGTGGGCCAGATGACTCCTTTCAGGTTTGGACAGTATGACTAAAACTTTTCTCCTTGCATCTCATCTGCAATTTCTATCAGCTGATGGCTGCTGGGCAGTGTGTAGCTGGAGCCAGACAGGAAGGTCTTTTCCCAAGGGGATTTCTCCAAAGCCTGCAGTTCTTCACAGTTTTGTTCAAGGCAAGAGGGAGAGTGTTTGGAGGAAGGACCCAATGTGATTTTAGGTTTTCTTGTGACAGTCATTCAACTGCATATAATCCCCAGCATCTTCAGATTAAGAGACTTTTTTTTTTTAACTCCTGTTTTCCATACTAATCAGTTAAATTTGGCTCATTCTGAAGGTTTCCAGGATGCTGACAGGAACTAGGGGAAATTGGAAGGGAAAGTCAAGGGAAAGTAGAAAACCCCAGAGGGTTTTATGAGTTTCTTTTCTCTGAAAGGAATTTTTCTCATATGCATGTGGAAAAATTCTGTGTACTTCAAGCTTTAAAAGCCATATTGCTTCTTGTGGGCAGGTTTCTTCTGTAGTTATAGTTTATTTGAAGAATCCAAGTATGCAATCGTTGTTTATCTTTTTTTTTTTTAAATAATTTGTTCCTTCTTTCCCATCAGTTATCATGGTAAGGTTAACTGCTCTGATAGCAGAAAGGAATTTGTTTGTATCCTGTCACTGTAATTCTGTAACTTCAAGCTGTAGATTTTGTTACAAGCCCCAGACTTCCCTTTGCAGCCAAATTAGTCTGTGGGTACTGTCCCATAATTTATCAAGAATGCTTTAGGGGTGAGAAAAGGCAGATGTGCTGGAGTTCTCCCTTCTCAGAAGAATAAGCTTTTATTCTTATGGAGATCCTTTAAGGCCCCCCTGTACTCCTTTTTCACATTCTCTTTAGTGAAAGACCCTGGGAAGTGAAGGCATTAAGGCCTTGGCGTGGTAATTATCTTCACATATACCTGTAGTCCTATAATATCTGGCTGCAGCACTCAGCTCCACTATACATAACGCTAGAAATTAATGGCTAGTTTTGCTTGTTTCTTTATCTTACGATTTTCAGAGCAAGGTAACACTAGAAAAAAGGTGAGCATTTGTTTGCAATGCTTCACATTGGCCATGGAGTCTTTCCTTCATCTAGTTTTATGGTAAGAGATTAGGGTGCCACAGATAAGTTTGCACAGTTTGGACACAGGAATCACAGACAATCAAAAGCCCTGTGAGACTCGATCTGTTTCAGCTACTGAGCAGGATAGGATGCTCACACTACAGGAATGGGCTTACAGCATAGGGAGCTGCTGCTCTGGCACTGTGCACTGTGTGTAGTCCAAAGGCAAAAAGAAATCCTGCCCTGGGGCACATGAGGTGCTCTTCCCATGAGACATGATGTGCAGCTCAATCTCAACACAGTGGGCAGAAGCTAGACCAGCCTTTCTCAAGGCTGGCAAAACTGTCTGCTCCTCTGGCAAAAGCTGAAACACAAGAGTGGTGACACTACTGGGGCAGCTTGCACTTAATTCCTGTAGCTACTGCTACAAGCTACAGCATAGCCCTGGGCAGAGTGAAGGCAAACCTTGTAGTGCATGTCCCTCTCTCTTGCCTTCTTTCTAACCACAGAACTACGGTGCTTGGGGATATTGTTTCCTTTGGATTGGTGTAGGGTAACTAATCCAGGCAGGCAGCAAGGACTTAAATCTGAGGTCTGCAGGAAAGTGTTCGACTCACCAGGAAATGACAAAAAAGTTAGATTATCTCTGTGGGTCAGTCAACAAGACTTGTGTTAGCACAGGAACAAAGCCAGAAGGCTATTATTTTCCTTTCAGTTAAGAAAACAGTAGTTCTTAAAATAATATGCACAGGACACTATAAACTTGTTTAAAAATGGAATACTTTAAGACCTTGCCAGCTTATAGGGAGCTCCTCTGTGAACCACACTGCCAGAGCTCCTCTGCCTAGTAAGGAGACAATATTAAAAACAAATTAATAACTTACCAGCCCCAGGTCTTTTTGGCTAGATTTATTCCCTGCTGTGGAAATCCTTGTGCAGGAGATAGTGTTGAAAAATCATTGTGGCTGTTTGGTTTGAATTCTCTGATGTGAATTTGTCACCTGGATATTGTTAAAATTGGGCTTTTCCTACCTCTTATAGGTGCAGCCACCCCTGCCCAAGGAGTTAGTGAATCTCTGAATTATTCCAGGTTCTCTGAATTCAATCTCTGCTTCTTCCAAGTTGTATTTTTTTTTTCCTACTTTGGCTGCAGTTGTTCTTGAGTCTTACTGAAATTATGGGGGTTTGCATGCAGTAAGTAATGCAGTGCTAGGCCAAAAGTTATCAGCTGGAATTTCATAGTTCTTGGAGGATAAAATATGTTTTCCCATTGATCTTCCTGGGTCATACCACTGACTGAAGATGGGGGGTTAGTATTTTCAGATTGATAATGAAAGGATAGTTCTTTTTCAAAATAGCAGATACATGAATACTAATGTGATGCACATTGTTCCAGGGTCTGAGGTAGTAAGATTTTATTGGATCTTAGCAGGTTGTAGTTATAGTGGTTTAAAGCTAGTGTAAAGGTAGAAAATTTGGAGGAAAACATTGTGGCCAGACACTGGGCAAGTTCTCCCACGAACTGCCCCATCTGCAGCAAACAAGATAGTTTGGGAGTTCCTGATCCTGTAGCTATTGGACATCGTAGAGTTATTTCTGGGAGTTGAAGTAGAAGTTTTGGTGCAAAGCTCAGTGCAGTTACTGAGGGTGACTTTTCCAGGATTAGTTTTGGCTGAAAACAAGAGGAGAGGATCCTTAGAAGAAACTACTTTTTTTGGTTTCTTATTTAACAAGTCCTTTCTTTTTTGGATAAGCAACAGCAGTGTTCTGAGGAATATCAGAAATCTGTATATATTTATACACACATACTCACAATTATCAGTGGAGAAGACCAATAAATTCTCTCACTGAGTGTGAGGAAGGAGATTTGGTTCTTTCTTTGTGTCCCCTCTGTCCCTGGGCCACCATCTCATGCATTTGCAGCACTGCAGACCCTCACTTGGCCCATGACTGCCACCTACCATGTGTGATGGGCTGGAATGGTATATGTTGGGCTGAAAAGCAAATTTCTTAGAGTTTGATGGTATAGTTTGTACTTGTCATGATCCAGCATGTTCACTGCCTCCTGCTACATGCCTCATGCAAACTTTTAATGCATCTGGAAGAGCAAACATTTAAGAGGTCTTAAGAAGAGAACTTTGCCATTGACTTCGACAAGGGAAGGGTCAAAGCAGTTTCATAAGAGAAAATGATATGTGCTCCCCCAGTTCTCTTTCAGATTCAAGTTATCATATTTAACCAGCTGCAGCTTGATTACTTATCATCATATCAAAGGATTATCTGAAACAGTCTATATTCCTGTTGCATCTATGTGTCATGGACATTTCAAGTACTGATACCGATTTTTCAAATGTACAAATGTGTTTTTTTTCTCTAGCCAGAAACTTTATTTTTTGCTCTTTTTTTTTTTTTTAAGCCCAGGTTTTTCCCAAGGTGCTTGGCATAATAAACAAGTACATTAGGTGAGGTATACCACAAAGGTGCTTCAATACCTTAAAAAAAATAAAATTCTGAACCTATGCAAATGTTGAAATGCATATTCCAGCAGAGAGACAAATGTGAGATTCATTTATAAGTAATACTAAAGAACAGAATAAGGAACATTACCTCCTTTGCCATTGCTTGAGACTCCTTACCCCTGAATTTGACAACCTGCTTAGAATCCCTCCCCATCCCTGCCAGCCTTTTCCCCTCATACCTAGTTCATGCATTCCATTGCTTACATACATATGAAAGAGAAAAGAAAAAAGGGAAAAAGAATAGATCTTTCAGAGAAAAAGATCAATTGTGATGACTTTGAGAATTCTGTGTTCTTGAGTAATGAAAGATTCTCCTATTATCTTTCAGTTGCTTTTAATCTTACTTGTATTCTAGGGAAAGTCACGCCATTATTCAGGTATTTCCCCTTCCACATGGAATCCCTTGGTTTATCTGGATTACAATAACTTCTGGAGGACCATGGACAAGATGGGAAAAGAGGTAGGTTGTGTAAATTTCATCTATTTTCTACAATGCTATTGTTACTGTGAGTAATTCTGGCTTTGGTTTGATTTTGGTGTGGTTTTTAATAGCCTCTTTGATATAAAAAAAAAAATTTTAGAAAAAATGAAATACAGAGAAAAGAAGCACTCATCAGGAAATACATCTGTGTTCCCAGGAACTTTCATGAATGACTCAGGATTTCTCACTGAGTGGCCATTGGACTAGATGACCTTCCAAGGTCCATTCCAACCGAAACAATTCTATGAGAGGATGCAAAGAGATCTAAAGGCATCTAAGATATATGAAAAAAAATGAAGTTGAACCTCGGTGTATGTACTTTCTCATGCCAGGGAAAACCATTCCACAAAAAAAGGAATTTTCCCCTTTCATAGCATTTTTGAGTAAGGATGATTCTTTTTCTAGCTGCCTAGGCTGGACTCCAATTTGGCTTCACAGTAATTTTGTTTCTAAAATCCTTAAACCCTAAATGCCTTGAAAATTCAAGCAGTGCAATTGCAGATTTTCCTGTGTGCAAGAAGCATCCCCTGGGGCATCATGCTGTCTTTCAAGTATTTATTAGTTACCTTGTAATCTGGCTACAAATGAGGAGCCCTACCTTACAATAAAGTTCAGGCATAACTAACTGAATTCCTGCAAAGTTCATTGGATTGATGTGGCTTCACAGAATCAAATTCATGCATGAAACTTCAGGGCTTTTTGTCAGATAGTATTTTATTTTAAAGATTCAAATATACAGCAGTGTCCTAATGTGTCATGGTACTTGATTGCAATGGATTATTATTTTTTAGTATTTAACTGTTTAAAATAAGTTAATAAAATCTAGACATTTTTGTTCTCCCTGGAGTTAACAGGGAGAAATAGAAGCTTTCAGATACTTTGTAGCTGACTGAATCTCTGACTAGAGAAAGAACTTTTCCTTCAGTTGTAAGAGGACACCAAGACAACTAAATTAAACTAGGCATCTCTGTTCTGGATGACTGAAGGCCAAATGTGTCCCATCGTATTGATCTACTTCACTGATCAGATAAAGCCAGGTTTGATGGTCATGGAACAATTCATGCCCAAAGGTGTGTGTGAAAACTATTCCATTTAGTGAGTTTATTCCAAAATTGAAATTATGTGCAGGGGACAAAAGTAACTCCTGGGTAACATATCAGTCAGCTTTGTGCTACTAACTAGCTACAACCAGGCAATTACATAGTACCGAATAATTAATATTTTGCCTCTGTCTCCAGATTCCTCCTGAAGCGCCATGGGATGCTCCACATGCTGAAGAATGGGACAAAATGACCATGAAAGAGTTGATAAATAAGATTTGCTGGACCAAGTACGTGATTCTCTATTCACTTTGAAATCCAGCAGCAGAATGATGGTGTCTCCATGGAGTACAGCTGAGTACAAACAGGGTACAGGCATTGAGAGCACAGAAGGTGTTTGAGATGAGGCTGGTCTTTGTGATGGCTGTTATCAGCCAGTGGGGTGAGGGGCTGAGGAGAAGGCTGAACACAGAGCTTGAACTGGCTGGCAGATGGGATTAAAGATGCCGGAGAAACCTTGAATAAGCCTCAGTAGCCCCATGCACATGGGAGTGACAACATGGGCTCTTCCCAACATGCTTTCACTTCACTCAGTTGGAAAGCATGTGTCTTTGTCCTTAGGAAAAGCAATTTAAATAAAATTCCATTTTGTAGGCATGAATAAAGGTCAGCTGTTGGCACAGGCACAGAAATGGAGACAGAAGGAGGGGAGGTGGCTCTCCTGTGCAATTATCATACGTGGCACGAGCTGCAATGCATGTACCATGGAGCAGGCAGGTGCTGCTGGCACAGAGAGCAGCACAGTGAGCCAGGGGGCAGTTGCTTTCCAATGGTCTGCAGATAGATGGGGCAGCAAGCTGCTCTTGGCTCTGAAAACTCTGGAGAAGTTGAAATGCTGCCTCTTGTTTCAGCAGCTGTACCCAAGGGACATCCAAAACACTTAAAGGAAGGAAGGCTGAGGCAACCACTCTTGCTGCCTTGCATTTCCATTGCTGGTTTGTGTCCTCTTTGGAGGTGCAAGTTCATCCCAGCAAGCCTGGTGCTGCTCTTGTTCAGCTCTGCTCATTACACTACACCCTCCCCTCTATTCCTTTTCTTGAATGCCAGACAGCTTTCCTGGGCCTCTTTGCCCTGCAGGGCTGTTTCTCACGCGATGCTGCCAAATAGGTCCTTGAGAAGGATAAAATCTGCTATGCCAAAATCCAGAATTGAAATTCTGCTCTTTTTCTTACTTCTCTCAGGATTTAAAAGTCCACAGTGGCATGGCCACTGCAGCCAAGGATGCCCTTTGTTTTTGCACCATTTGACAGTTTTATAGGTAACAGGTCCAGCAGAGCATCAACCCTAGCTGATAGGAAGAGGTCCCAAGATGGTGTTACCGTCTAGAAAATGGCCAGTGTGTTTTAAATGTCTGTCAGGGGTCACACTGTACAAATAAAAAAAGGAACAATGTTCAATATGAGGTGATGACAACTTCAAATACTTTTTTCTGTTTTTCATCTTCCAATTAATTATCTTCCTAAGGCAAGGAAGAGTGCACATATGAGTGCTGATGTCCCCTCTTGCTGTGTCGTCTCCTGTGCTATTCTGTAACACTCTCCTCCCACGTATTCAGAGTCTTCTTCTTTGTGTGTCCATGCCCTTTCATTCTGGTTTAGCATTGTCCTGCAACTTCCTGGCCAAAAATTTCCACTAGGAATTTATTTTGCTCTCTTAAACCTTGCTCCAACTCCTTGTAATACCAGGTCCACCCATTTGGACTTTCTCTTGCTCTCTGTGGCATTGCAGTTTTCTTTACAGTTAGTTTTAGGAGCCATTTGCCTGCAAACTCAGTTATTTTGAAATACCCTTTCTGCTGCAAGTGCACTGTCTCTCTCTCTTCTATTTTTTACTGTTCCTCTGAGTCAGGGAGCTGGTGGAGTAAAAGCACAACTGGGTTTAGCACTCTCTCCTACAATATGCTTCTCTGCAAGACTGCTTCTATTGCCAATGATTTTGTGGCACTTCGGATTTGATGGATATGTTCAATGGATGTGCTGAAACACATTTAAAAACTCAGTTAAAAAAGCCATTCTAGATCTTCAAGCAACGCCAAGTTTTTCTACACATTCCTTAAGTAGAAATGCTCCTACCACACATTTTCTACATGATGTGGTTATAAGAGAATATTTATTTGTCATGTATCAAGATCAGCATCTACTGATTCTGGAGACTCCTCACATTATCTCAGGTCTGAACCTGCTATAGGTGTTACGTCTTGGTGCTTTCAGAGGGTTCTTGCTGCAGGATATTTCCATATCCTGGCTTATCAAATAGAGGTGACTGGACATTGTACCCAGGTTACTCAGAGGTTATGAAAGTATAAAAGTTACATATTTTAGCCCAGATAGCTTAGAAAATTTCTTCCCTTAGTAGATGGTTTTAAATTCATGTCATTTTATGAAACTTCATCCAAATCAAAGACCTTTCACCTTCTTTGCAAAATGATCTTGATTCTCTTGGTAATCTGTAGCAACAGATGAAAGAAATGTGAAAACCCTGGTCCTCAATTCCTGCTGCTGTAACTGTTTAAATTCAGAGGACTTGCTGTGGTAGACAATGAGTCTCCTCATATTTATGGCAACAATTGCCAGTTCGGTTCCTCTGGGTTATTTACTATGTCTATTTCTCAATTTCAAAAAGGGTCTATACAGCAGTATTACATGGGACATGAGGGATGTCTGGGCTGAGTGGATACTTGAGTCCCTTGGGGTGCCTTGGTAATGGTGTCTGGGATGAACTCCCCAAGGAGAAGAAAGATGGGAGTGAGTTTCACTGATTACCAAATGCATTCTCCTGATGAGAAAAATATTTGTTTTGACAAAAGGAATAGCAGCTGGGAAGCTGTTTAAAGAAATAAGTAAGGTGAAATCAGTAGGATTTCGAACAGAGTGGGTAAATGCTTTTAAAGGGAGAGAGGTGCTGATGTAAACCCACTGGAAGTCTCAGTAAAGGGTAAGAAATGAGGCAGAGATTGATCATCTTGGGTTTCTGACTTAGGGAAAGCAGCCTTTATTGAGAATGACAAGGAAAATCCTGACAACAGCCAGGAAGTTGCATTTTCTCACTGCTTTGTTTTTATTCCTTTGTCTCTTGCAGAGCTGCTAGAGAATTTGCCTCCCTTTTTGTGAATATCAATGTCACGTCTGAGCCTCATGAGGTCTCTGCTCTCTGGTTCCTGTGGTATGTGAGGCAGTGTGGAGGTACATCCAGGATTTTCTCTGTCACCAATGGGGGCCAGGTACAAAATGCCTCATATTCTCTCTTGAAACTATAAAGAGCAAGTGGAGTGTTGTACCCATCAAACCCCTCAATTGATTGAAAGAAGGCAAGACACCAAGCTCACGGTGCACTGAAGATAATTGTGTTCTCAAGGGGTGGAACAGCCCTCTTGGCTAACTGTGCAATGAGGAATTTTATTAGGTCGACTTTGGGATAAACTAAGATGACTTAATCAATTGCTTTTTCCTGAATTTATTTCAACACAGTCCTTTTGTTGCTATTTTGCTGCTTTTGTTGCCATTTTTTCATATGTACTGCTTAGCACATCTGAATGTTTTCAACAGTTCAAAGCGAGTGTACCTCAAAGTTCAAAATGGGGTTTTTGGAGCTGAAGCTCCTGATGACAAAAGTTGAAAGTGGATAGCAAAAAGCCCTTCCTTCTTGGCTTCTCGTGTCAAAATCCATTGAGCAAAACCACTAAGTATTTCTGACTTAGCAGCCATTATAAGTCATCTTCAGGCAGCCATCTCAGTCTTTCAACACAAGACTTTGCGAATCCTTTCCTCTCTCCAAGCACCAGCACCTTATACATAAAAGTAAGCTGCTTGATATAATGCTGTGGCTGTTAGATAAAAAAGGGTTAGTGCTTCCCCCGAGCCTCTGCACAGACATCACAAGGAAATATATGCCACAGATTATGCTTTTTTCCAGACAATAATGTCTTTGTGTCTTTCCAGGGACAGATAAAGCTCATTGCCTGATGCACTCCAGGCCAGACCCAGTTAAAGATCTGTATTGCTTCTGGGCAGGCACAGGCTTTCACTGCACAGGTGCAAGTCTCTGTCTTTGACACACACTGATGTGTAAAATACTCAAAACCTCTCTTTAATGAAGTGATGTGCTTATCTTAGCTGGAATACCTGCATTATATGTGTTTGTTCTCTGGGCTTCAAGAGTCTTTAAGCTATCTAATTAAGGAAGCCATGGCAAAAGTGTTTTAGGCAGCAGTCCCCACTGACTCTCAGGTTTATGCCTTCACTATTCTGGAAGTCTGGACTTCTTTATGTACCCTTAGGATTTGCCAGTTTGTCCTGGATTTTCTTTATTATGAGCAAAAATCATATTCAATGTCATTGTGATTAATGCTGGTGATCTTTTGTTTGTGTATCTTTTCTGTTTGTTTTTTAGGAGAGGAAGTTTAAAGGGGGTTCTGGTCAGATATCAGAGAAAATAATGGAATGCCTCAAAGGCAGAGTTAAACTGGAGAGACCTGTGGTCAGTATTGATCAGACGGGTAATAACGTCATTGTGGAGACTCTAAACCATGAAACATATGAGGTAATTTGATCAAAATTAAAGTAGAGTATGCATTTAGTGGAGGAATACATCTGCTGCAGCTTTTAGCCAGATGTAATCAGGAAGTATCCATTTGAGCGTATCTATTTCTCAGACTATGCTGACACTGGGAAACCTGCTTTACAGATTTATTCAAGACTGTATCTCTTCTTGGTGTTCTTCTAGTTAGTTTCTGTCATTATCCTGGCTTTTACGCCTTAACTTATTCTGCTATTACATATTTTTACATTTAATTCTGCATTGAAACTGTAGGAAAAAGAATGTTCCTGTCCATATCTAACTTTTTTGTTAGCAGAAAAAAAGAAAAAAACCCAGGCTTTTCCCTCTAACGTGGCTAAGTGGCAGCCAAGTCAGAGGAGACAGACTTCCTGTGTCAGAGCACCAGAGAGCAGCAGTGTCTGTTGTGGTACAATGTCACCTTGAGCCCCAAAGCAGTGTTCTTATTGCTCCAGTTAGACACAGAACCTGCCAGAGGGGTGAAGCATCTTCAGGAAAGCTGAAATTAGTATTGCTATTCCTGATGTTGTATCCTGTGAATATGCACAGAAGTTGTCTTTTATTTTTAACAACTTATAATTTCAACAAATATAGGTCACATTTTCCTGGCAATGGTAAAAGGCACTTTTAACTGTGCCATAAGATCTGTCTTGTCCCATTCCCCACCTGTCTCCATCCAAGTTTCATCTCTACTACTGTAGCTACCAGAAAGCTGTCAGGCACCACCTAACCACAGAACAATGTGTTTGTCACAACTCCTTTTTCTGAAAGGGCAGAATTACTTGGGTCACCTAGAAATATCTGTGTGAGAAAGCCAAGCAACAAAGTGTGGGAAGGTTGTTAACTGCTAACAGGTGAAAGGTGGCCTGTGGGCTAAGCTGAGTTACAGGCAGTGCCTTGTCCCTACTGACTGTATTTTACGTTTCAGGCCAAGTATGTGATCATTGCTATCCCTCCAATCTTGACGACAAAGATTCATTACAAACCAGAACTGCCACCAAAGAGAAACCAGTTAATCCAGCGTTTGCCTATGGGGAGTGTCATAAAATGCATGATGTACTACAGGGAAGCCTTCTGGGAAAGGAAGGGTATGTGGGGAGAGGGAAAGGCTGGGGAGCCCTATGCTGTGCTGGTTTTGAAGCTCTGCTGTCTCAGGGAATAAATCTGAGATGGGGTTAAAAACTGTGAAACCCCCAAACCAAACATACTGATGAGGGAAAGGATCAAGCTCCTTAGAAAGAAGAGCTCTTCCTCCAAGCCTTAGTGCACACCTTTTCCTAAAATGAGTTCAGACCAAAATAGGATCCCATACACCACTGTTACTGGTGAAGAGGGATGACTGAGACAACAAGCAAGGTTTTTCCTAGGAGGCATTGCTAAAACCTGCAGTGCGCAGAAGCAGTAAGTCTCTGCTTCTCCCTGACAGGGATGGAGTAAGGGCAGCCAAAGAGAATTTACAGTTGACGACAAGGAGAGCTTAAGGTGTAGGCAAGGCCCTTCCCTGTTCTTAATCCTCTGCTCTACAGACTTTATATCTCAGAAGGTTGGACAAAGTAGGTTAGCTTTTTGTTTAACTTGAGTTATTTTTTTCCATGTACTGCAACATCATGTGTTTTGCAGCTTTGACTGATACTATTTCCAGAACTATTTTTATAACGAGATTAGTTTCCACTTCCTATGTAATGATACTGAGAGTTGCACTGCGTGAGAATGTTTTTTCACTGTAAGAATATAATTTTTTGCATGTTTCAGAGCAAAACCTGTTCACTGATATTAGAATGAAATCTAGGCAAGTCAATACATTGTTATTTCTATGGGATTTTTGTGTGTTCATCTGAAAGTCTTACTGTGAGATACTAGATTAGACACCTCTGTATTTCAGTTGCATTACAGTTCTGGGTACCATTCCTGACAGTCTTATCAGCAGCATAATCAGTGATCATATGTAATTACACTGGATTTTTCTGCTGCTGTTTTGGCCCAAGTTATTAATGGAATGAACCATGACAGTTCCTGCTAGATGTGTTTATTTTCAATACTTATTACCCCCAATATAGAAAGCCAAAGGGACTTGCAACGTTCCACAGAAATTCCTTGCTAAGTAGTAATGGAATCTAAATATAACTTTTACAAGTATGTGTACAAAATGTTGCAGAGTTAGAGGGGAGAGAGTATTAAACCACTTCAGATGAGTAGCATTATTGCTTTTGTGGATAATTTTCCTTGCTTGTCACTGTTGGGGACAATGATCTTCAAATTTCTCTGACAATCATTTTGGTTTCTTTTTCCCTATTAGGTTATTGTGGCTGCCTTGTCATTGAGGATGAAGAATCTCCAATTGGAATAACCCTAGATGACACAAAACCAGATGGATCTTTCCCTGCCATTATGGGGTTAGGAAGTTCTAGCCCATAATTAAAAATGAGTGAGGAGGAGGAAGAAGAGGGAAGTGTCTAGGTTGCATCACTAGTTTTCACTCCCACAGCATTCATAGATGGAGGAGAGCACTTCTGACAAGCCTCTTGTTCCTCTCTAGTCCATATAAACTCTTAGGTGAAGCTTATGCTACAAGTGCAAATGAGATGGTTGGGAAGGAGCTGCAGAATCCAGCTGTAGTTTAAGAATTCAGTTAAGGTGGATTTTTTTTGCAGTGAAGCAGATTTAGAAATAAATCCCTTTCTTACCTAACTTTGTGAGCCTATGTTGGACCTTGTATTTAGTGTCTGGGCCAAAATGAAAATCTAGTTGTCCAAGAAATCCTTGTTTGCCTCCTCTCCCCATTTTCCTGAGGCAGGAACAGGAGCATCAGCTGCTGGTTGGGTGGGGCAGCAACTGCGCAGTGAAAAAATCAGGATTCTGGAGAAATTGCCAAGTAAAAAAGTTGTAGTTGGACAAGCAAATGGGAAAACATGTAACAACATTGAATGGCTTTTAAAATAGCCAGTATGAACAAACTATATCCATAAATGTTTTCACTGTAATCTGAGGTGAGGCTGCCAGAGAAAAGACAATATAAATGTCAGGCAACTACTCCTTAAGTGTCTGGCAAGGAAAAGCTTGCTACTTCTGCTAACTGTACATGTTTATGAGCCTGTTCAAGGCTTAAAAAATTCTGTGACCTGAAACCAATAAGCCATCTCCAGATCCCATATGACAAACAGTTTCCTGCTTTCTCCTGGTGGATTTATGCAACTTTTTTCTAAAATGAGCACTGGAACATACTTCATCCCCTGGGTATCTCCACTGAGGTCAGATGATCTAATCACCAAGTCCATTTCCTGCAAGCTGAATAAATATTAATCACAGTGGTAATAGGACTGGTCCATGACACTGTGCTGTGCTTGTCAGATCAGCAGGTTCCCATCCCTTATTAACACCAAATGACACAGGTAGTGGTATGGCCAGCTGTCTGTGAGACTTCAAAAGCTCAAGAAAACAGTGTCTCATTCCTTTTGGATATGAGCTAGGTATAAAAGGGTAGGCAGTGCAGGCTAGTCTGCTGGGCGGTCTCATCTCTCTGCCCCCTTTGAGTATAGCTTCGCCCTCCTGAATCAATGGGGATGAAAAGCTCATTCCCATGGAGAAAAATAAGGCCAGTGCTGCCAGATTTGAAAATATTTGGAGTCTTTCTCATCTGGTAGCTGCCAGGCAGTCCTCTGTGCCTTCCCCCTGGATATGCATGCTCTCCCTTTCAATTAACTCCACAGGGTGCCCTGCATAGGCCTTCTCACCCATGTGACTTATAATTATGAAGTGATGAGGTCTGGTGTTAAAATGTCAAGCCCATTACACACTGGTAAAGTGCTTGGCTTGTCTTTTTTAGAATAATTTCAAGCAAGAGCTTGTGAATCATCTGGGGTGCTGACACTGGATGATATTTATATGCCATATTTTTCTTTTCAGTTTCATCCTTACCAGAAAGGCTATTAAACTGGCCCATCTCAGTAAGGAAGAGAGGTAAGAAAGAGTTCAGGAACAGTAAATATTTCAGGAGTCAGTCAGTTCTCTGGGGTGCTTCCCCACAGGAATATATGTGAAAACATATGTGCATGTGCACATATACTAATGCTACCAGTACTGGAAACTGGGGCAAAAATCGAGCTTTTGGCACAAACGACCTCATGATGCTAATGCTAAAATCTATCCAGTTATGGGTATTCCTGATTTTACAGATCCTACCTACTATCCTTTGTTATGACTTATCACTCTATATCTCTATGGGAACTGAGAAAATTTTTTTCCCATGACATTTCATCGCTGCATTCCCACTGAATGATGCTTCACTCCAGGGATATAGGGAGTGGCCACATGTAGTTTTGGATATCCTTCACATTCAGACTGAAGGATAAGGTCTTTTTAACCTGCATGTTTATAACACTATGGTTTCTTCATTAGTCTGTGTAATGAACAAACAGTACTTTCTAAATGGGATTTTTGGTACACTTGCAAGTGAAAAAGGAGTTCTGCTTAGGAATATGAGTGGTATTCTCCAGCTCATATTTTCATCTTATCTGTAGTAAATCTGTAGGGATTTCATTGATTTATATTGTTTCTCTTCTGGTCTTACTCCAATGACCATGAGAATGAATTGATTCTGCATTCTAAAATAATTGTACAAAGATATATATTTTAGAGCTCACTGCCAAAATCAACCTTCATTTCCTGTTCCCTGGGTCAATTTTGTACGTCGTATTTCGGCATCGACATTTGAAATATGTATGTTAAGATTTGGAGTAAGACATACAACCAAAGCCAGGACAAACTTTCTTTATAATGTATTCCAAGTAACGAGATTATTTTTTTTAATAAGAGCAGCAACTGAAAGGGGATTTTGCACCTTTTTCTTTTTCCTGATTCTCATTTTGTTTTTATATAGGAAGAAGAAGATCTGTGAGGCATATGCCAAGGCAATGGGGATGGAAGATGCCTTGCATGTAAGAAATGAGTGCTTGTTTTCACCCCTGTTACACAGTAATGTTACCTCTTTGCACTGGAGGATGAAGCTTAAATCCCTGGTACCTGAAATTGTACATTGTGTCATACAGTCGGTACTCCCAAGGGAAGGGCAGCAGCATCTAGTACAGGAATAAAAGATCTGCCAGTCTCACAGGAAAGGAAAAGACACTGTGTGGTTTTATTTATCCTGTCGTTTCCCCATGAGAGGCTGGTGCTTCTGTAGAAGTGCAAAGATTTGTTTTGTGCAGATGGATAGCATTAGCTAAATGACATGGCACTCCTTTGACACATACTCTTTGCTAGTTTTTCTCCTCTTCAAAAGGAATCTGCTTTTTATTTCCAGTTTCTCTGCCAATATTTTGCTCTTCAATATTTGCTAATTCTTACAGCCTGTGCATTATGAAGAAAAGAACTGGACTGAGGAGGAATATTCGGGGGGCTGTTACACAGCATACTTCCCACCAGGCATAATGTATTCTTATGGAAGGTAAAACAGAGAATGGTTTGCTTTCTAATTTACATTTCTCAACTCGTGTACAACGAACTTATAACATATATAGCATACTGGGAGTAGTCAAACCCTTTTTCTGCTCCCTTACTCCCCAGCTAAGGATCTTGCTGTTAACTTTAGTAAGAGCAGAGCTTCTCTTGTGACTTCCAAGGAAACAAACCATAGTTATTTAGGGACTTGGTAGAGCCAGGAAACCTCTCCCTGCTAGGTCACTTACAATATTTGCTACAATAAAATATTTGCAGTAGATTCCTTGTTGAGGGCTCACAGATTAAAAGTCTCCACTGACTGTAGGTGGAACACCAGGTTCCGGTGAAGCCCTTTGAGTCAGATCAAGAGGGGAAGGCACAGAGCCCTTACATGAAAACTCATTCATTCTTCCCACCCTGCAAAGCCTCCTGTGCTCTGCCCATGCAAAACTGCTGTATTCCTAAAGGCAAGTGTTAGATAATACTGATTAATACTTAGTATATCACTGAAAAGAGTATGAAAGGCCTGTTTCTAGAGTTTTCTGGTTCTGGATTTATCTGTAACAACAAGACAAATCTTTTATCTGTAGCTGAAGACCAGACAAACCATGTAGCCCATTATATCATGAGCTCTTTAGCATGTCTTCACAGAGTTTGACCCTGCCTCTGCCAGGATGCAAGTCATCCCATGCATAGCCTCTGCAGCTGTAATGTAGCTGAACACTTGGGTAGTCATGGGTGAGGCCTCTGACTGGTGAAGTTAGTGTCAGGCAGACAGGGAAAACCTAATGAGGGATCACATATGGGGGTCCTCAGAGGAAGCTTATCCCTTTATGGGAAAGGGAGCTCATTACCTATGAGTGGGTTGACCCAGGATGCTTGTGCAGCATGACATGACTGAAGGACTGTCTTATATGACCCTATGGATGGAATACAATGCTCTGATTGCAAAGGCTGCCACCCCCTTTTGGCAGGACTTGCAGCCAGGCAAGTCCAGCCTCCAAGGCTAGTACTAGTGTCTCATCACTGCAAAAACATCTATCAGCTGCTCTCAATTTCTGGGGGCTGTTAGGATTATCCCTTATCCCTGATCATTTTGTTTTACATGGAAACAGGACACTCTTATTTATGCCTTAGGTTTTGGGGTGTTTTTTTTCCCAGATTTTGAATTTTCAGTACAGAAGCAAGGAGGTGGTCCTTCAGGCACAGCTTACTGCACCATGCCCCACAGCCCAGGTCTGCGGGAATTCTGGATAGCACAACATCAAAGCTTTTAGGAGCATTATTACCTTCCTGTAACTTGTCATCTGACACTTCTCATTTGTTTTGAAGGATCATTCGCCAGCCCGTTGACAGAATCTACTTTGCTGGCACAGAGACAGCCACCCAGTGGAGTGGATACATGGAAGGAGCTGTACAGGCAGGAGAGAGAGCGGCCAGAGAGGTACAGACTGTTGGTTGGTTTTCAAAATCTTTGTTGAAAAATGAAAATGGATCAAGTACAGGTTTGAGGATCTGATTTTGTACATTGCACTCTTTAGTTGTGCAGAGCCTCCTAGAACTGATGGGGAAGAATCCCAGAAAAGGATGTCAACCAAAGTATTTCTTTTTAACCTTACTGTGTTTGTTATTCAATAAAGTAAAGCCAAGAATCTTGCCCAAATCTGAACATTATGTAGTGTGTTCCTGCACTGGAGACTTCAAACAAGCTCCTTCTATATCTCGAGTCTAGGGGAAGAAACTCTCCAACCTGATGCTGCCCTTAGATACTAGCACAGTTTTTAACAAATTAATCATTGTATGTTTTAGAAGTAATTTACATCCTGACAAATGCTTGCAGCTATTTCCTAGGTAGCAATCTGGAAATCCAAGCATCATTCTCATTTTTGATCTATCCCTTCTGCTTTTCCTTTTACAAGAGTACCATTAGCTCAGCTTCATGAATTCATAATGGGCAGCTCTGATAATGTCTAAATCTCTTCCGAATGACATGCATTGGGCAGAGATCCCAGTCACAGTGAAATGCCTTTACAACAGTCTGGAGGGAGAGGAAAAAAAACATTAAAGGGTGTACATTACAGTTGCAATGGCTATATGACAAAGCCACAAAGCTGTTATTTAAGGGAATATCTGCCCTTTGCTTCCGTTTGATAGAATGTCATATTCACCTTTATAATCCTCATTACTTGCTATTTCAAGTCACGTTATTTCTCTTCTCTCCATGCCTATGAGCAGTAGTTACAGAGATGTCTCTTGTAGAGATATTAATTTGCCCTCGAGAGCCTCCATGATTGTTAGCATCAATTTATTCTCAAAAAAAAATCCTCTAAGAGCTTTGTAGTGCCTGAACAGCCAAAAGAGAACTTGGAAATTCCCAGAGTTTTATTTCTCCTCTTTCTAGTATGTGATACAGGTAGCATCACAACTAGCAGATTTTGAGTCAGAAGTGCATGGCAGTAATCTCACCTTGCTATTTCTCAAACAGCTTTGCAAAAAAGCTTTTTTACTTCTACTCTGAGGGGGAAAAAAAATTCCAGAGAATCTGTAGTTCATGTGAATTTCTGAGTGAAATCCTACTTTTTACGAGTGACTCTGTGAAACTGTGGGC
The DNA here is from genome assembly GCA_013400935.1 of Turnix velox. Taxonomy (NCBI): domain Eukaryota; kingdom Metazoa; phylum Chordata; class Aves; order Charadriiformes; family Turnicidae; genus Turnix; species Turnix velox. The sequence continues at coordinate 312,080 of VZTY01004723.1, read as the reverse complement.
ACACAACCATTTAATGATCACCTGACATACGTTTACACAAACTATTAAAACTGTCTCTGTCTTCTCTCTTTGTTGATATAAATGGAGCAACTACTATACCATTTCTGTTTCGAAGCAATTTCAGCTAGTCATAGTTATGCCTTTTATCATTGTCTGACTTGAGCTCTGACTTGCTCAGCTTTTCCCGACTGAAGAGAGTGGGGGGTTAATTTTTTTCTCACATTGTCCAAATATTTTTTTCTTCTAGGTATTGAACAAGATGGGGAAGATCTCAATGAATGAAATTTGGATGCCAGAGCCAGAGTCAAAGGTAAACCAGATTTTCTCATTGTTACCCAGTCAGGTTTGTATCTCTTAGTTAGGCTGTGGTCTCTGCTTCATCAAGGTTTTGGTTATCTCATGCTCATCATGATCTTTTTGACACATTTGAGGAATATTTTTACCCCTGTCTGAGGGGTGGATGGTCAACACCCAGGATCTTTAAGCCTGGGGACTGCAAAATATAGGAAACCATGGCCATTTCTACATGGTTTTCTACATGGCCATTCCTATACTGACATGCTAGGTCCCAGGCTATGTTTTTAAGTCAAATTTAACCTCTTTCCAGTCTTGTGAAAGTGTTCACCTTCACTGCACCAGGGAAAACAAAAAATATATGTTTCACAGCCCTCACCCTTCTTCCCCACCCTAATCTTGGGGAAAAAACCTGTGACCTCCCTAACCCAGCAGGGGATCCTACTGTGGCACCATCTCCTCTTTCCCCTAGGATGTTCCAGCCCGACCATTCGTCACCACCTTCTGGGAGAGGAACCTGCCATCTGCACCAGGACTGCTCTGCCTGCTCAGCTCTACTGTGTGTTTCACTTCTGTGGCTGCTGTGGGGTTGTTTGCCTATAAAAAGGGATTACTAATTCGAAACTAGTGGGTACCACAGATCCAGTGGAAGCTGCATACTCCATCTTCTACCCTTTTACCGGATGAGTGTTATTTTTGGAGAGAAGTGGCATGGACAGCAAAAGTTGTTTTCCTTGTGATTTTTTTCCTTTTAGTACCGTAATTAATGCATCAAATCTACTGCATTTGCTACCAGCTAACCAAAAATAAATCAGCTGTGGGGGGTATTTTTCAAATTTGCCTTTTCCTTGTCCAGTTGTTTTGATTGGACATGATAATATTCCTAATATAGACAAAATACAGACCACACCTTTCCTGAAAGGCAGAGAGACCTTGGAGGATGGGTTCATTTCCACTTGCTCCTTTATGTTTTAGCAGGTGAGATAATAAATACACTTATGTATTCACCTCAGTTAGCAGCTCAGAATATCTGAGGTTATTCCCATAACATCCCCACTGCACAGAAGAGATTAGCATGCCAATCAGGGGTAGAATTGCCAAATTAATTTTCAAATGCATTTGATTAATTATTAATTGTCGCAACGTGAAACTGAGCCATGAGCTGGTTGAAAAGAAGTAATTAGCACGAAGCAGCTCACTAAACAGCAAGAAAGGAAGCGTGAGCAGACTTCATTTTGCCCTTTACTGGGCAAACATCTGCCCTTATCTGCTCCTGCATTGGTAAGACAGGGCCACAGTGAGGCTCTCACTAACCTCCTGGCCCCAAGAGTATCTGATCCAGTCTAGCCATTTGCTGCTAAAGTGGTAAGAATAAGCAAAATTAAAGCCCCCTCAAACTTCCAGAAGGTGCTGGCTGTTATTTTCTGAATGGCAGCAGCTTCTTGGCTCTCTGTCAATTACTTGTTTTGCTCATATTCCATACTGCCTTCCTCCAGTAAGGAGAAATATATTTGGGGCTTGAATTACTGCCCTGTAAATGACAGTAATTGGATGTGTCTGCCTATTCCACTCTTATTATGTACATGATGCACTTAAAATAATCACTTTAGTGTTTAACTGAAATCTGGAATGTATGTTTCACAACGTACCATCATTATACTGGTTTTTTTTGCCATGAAACGTGAGTGTTGTATGTGTCCATGAACTCAGCTGTCATTCAACATGGGTGAAATGTGCCTTTCAATAGTGCTGCAACCTTGATAAGGGGAGCTCTTCTATAAATTTTTTCTTCAGAATCTTTCTCATGTGTTTTTTTTGTGAGTTTTTGGAAGGTGGTGTTAAACCACCTAGTGTGTTTAAACCACTTGACACATCACATGCAGCAGCCACCAAACCTGTGCTCTGCTCAATATGATCCATGTGTATGCATCAACAGAAATACCTATCTGCCCAAGATGACTTTCCTTCCAGCCTCTACTTCAACTGTGTTCTCCCTGTGTATCACATACATTTCAACTATTTGTGTCCACTGGGTTTTTTGTAGACACCATGAGTCAAACCAATCTCAGGTTAGCTGCTGGTGGGCTCCAAAGCAGAACCCATTTCAGCAGGGAAAGAATGACAAGGAGGTCATTGTCATCAGATGCAAGCTGGTGCCCAAAGTGCACTGTACAGACAGTACATGTCTCCTCAGCCACTTTGTTCATTGTTTGCAGGCTTTCTGTGTGAGTATGAGCCAAATAATATCAGTTTCTCTGGAGGGAAGAAAGCCCAAAGTTATTATTTATAAGCCTGTCTACATTTTCAGCTTCAACTTCCCTATCTACCTTGAATTTACACATGCACTTTAGGCTACCCACACTGGAAAGGGGAGAATGGTCTCAGTAGGAATTAGCAATGTTTGATTTTGAACACGTTGAACTTGTAGTGTTAAATGCTTGTTTAAAGGATTTTTGACAGGTTGTTTTAGCATCCACCTTTAGGAATATTTTAAGGGGAGTTGGGGGGTAGGTCTAACACGAGTTGCTGCTTGACTCCAGGGCTCCCTGCTTAATGTTTCCTCTCTACTACTGAGCAGGGATGCCTCTACTCTAGAACTCACCCCTGCATGCAGCCTAGCACTGTCATATTGCCCACTCCAGGGCTCGGGGACAGAGCACAGACTTGCTTCTGATGAGTGTTTTGGAGCGGGAGGAAGGGCTCTGTACTGCTACATGCTTTGCCCTAGGGGGATGTTTCCACCACCTGAAAAGCATTGTTGATATCTGTTGAGAAGTATTCATCCATACATGCAAATCGACCCATTTATTTCTTCAATGACTTTAAAATTAACGTTTGATCTTCACAGCTTTTGTGTGCTTGTGCAGGTGGACCCCAAATCATCTGGAATATTCCCACAAGCCAGCACCATTCAGCTTTGCTTCTCACCTTGTTCACAAGCATTTCTATTGCAGTTTGGAAGGACCAGTTTGTCTTGGCTCAGCTAGTCTCAAATGGTTAAACAGGGCCAGGCAAAAATGGTAAGCAGCAAATGAAATGGAAGAGGTTGATTAAAATTGGCATTTCTGAAACTCCTGTGGCTCCCAGGCACCATGCTGCTACAGCGAAAGGGCAGCATTTGTCAGAGATTATAGACCAGTTTCCATCCTGCTCTAATGCCCTTTCTGACAATCAGAACAATTTCCCTGTTTAAACATTAAACACTGAGCTTAAATATTAAACAGCTAGGCATCTTTCTTAAACCAATTTTGAAATGGAATGGGACTGAGTTTATCACTGCTGACAGCTCTCCAAGCGGGCTGCTGCTGTTATTAAAACCTGAGGCTGAAGCTCCATGGAAACACCTCTTTTGGGGACAGAGTGGAGTCCTTATCCAGGCAGTAGTGTGGGAAAGCCTTTCATGACCTTCCCTAACTAGAGGCTCGGTGCCCCAGTTTTTGGAGGAGGGAGATGCTTTGTCTTTCTAAAGGTAGAGATGACACAGGAGAAGCCAAGGACTATACCAAGTCCATCAGCACCATGGTGGGAACACACCTGGGAAATGTGAAAGCCTCAGGTGAAAAGGCTCCTTTTTGCTGTTTGATGCTTGGGAATAAAGCCAAGAGCTAAGCAAGCACTGGCAGAAGGAGAAGCAGAGGGGAAAGAAAAAGGAAAGAAAAAATAGACTAATCCACACTAGCAATGAAATAAGAAGCTCCACAGCACAGATAGATCAACTGATGTGAAATAAGCAAGTGGAGATGATACATGTGAGAGAACCTGCCTCCTTTTTAAAATTAAATTGCTGTGTCTGCTTACAGATACCACAGCAGCCATGCCCCGGCCTCTGACAGCATGTCATGTAATTAGTCTTTATGCACCTTTAAGAGCCACATAAATCGGCACCGGGGATGGAAAAACACTGCTGTGAGGCTGCTGTGCTTCCCACCTCTTTTCTGCGCTGCTACCCTTGCCTGTAACTCCTTCTTGTGCAGAGCAGCACGGCTGCCCCCTCTCGGGCTGTCATTAACCAGCCCTGTAGGGATGGAATCATTGAAACACAGGCTCCTGGGCCACCAGGAGGGGAATGGCCAACAAGTGTAGAAGGACAGCCCCTGGATTTCCTTTCCTCTTCAGCTACACATCTCATAATCTCCAACATTCCCAGTAGGGAAACTGGCAACCCAAAACCCCTTGGATGGAAAGCTACCATGTGAGATGGGGTGGGACACCAGAACAGGTTGCCAGAGAGGTTGTGGATGCCCTCTCTCTGGAGATGTTTTAGACCAGGGTGGATGAGGCACTGAGCAACCTGGTCTAGTAGGAGGTGCCCCTGCCCATGACAGGGGGGTTGGAACTAGATGATCTTTTAAGATCCCTTTCAACCCAAACCATTCTACAGTTCTATGATTTATGTCTAGGCCACCATCACAAGCATGAAGCACCTAGTTGCAGGGGCTATATACTTTGCACAGTGGATGTGAGTCTCCCCCAGGTCAGGTAGCATGTCTCCAGCCATGCTCCTGTAGGGTAAAGGGGAGAAAGCCACCCTGGGCAAGGAAGAGGTTCCAGCCTACTCTCTTCAGTAGTCATTCACCAGCAATCCTTTCCAATTCCATCCCTGATCTCTTTGTCCAGGCACAAATATAACCCCAACCACTATCACAAATTAGCATTACATACTTGAATAAAAATACTACCCAGGGAAATGTGCCCGTGCTGCACAGTCTGACAGGGTGGAACACGAAGGTTTCCAACTAGTCAGTTCCCACGTGCCATTGACCAGGTTCTGCTGCGAGACAGCAAAGGATTTTCCCCTGTCAGAAACCAGGCCAGGAGCAAGCTGAGAACTGGTCTGATGTTCTCTTCGCATAGCTTAGCTCTCAGTTCCTGACAGCAGCATCAAGAAATATAAAAACAGACAAATCCACAGAGTTCTTTTGTGGAAACAGAACTTCAGTTGTTTGTTTTGTTGCTTTTTTTCCTTTTGGGCTGTTTCTTCTTCACAGAGCAGTTGGAAACAAATCATTTTACTTTGTAAATGTTCCTTGGAATAGTTGCTTTCTACACACACAGCAAGAAAGCAAATTCCATCTTGGTGAAAATCCAGAAGGGGAAATTAAAAGTGCTCTTTGCTAGTGAACTGTAACTTTTTCTTTTCTCCCTCAGCTCCTGCACTTAGCAATCAGTGTTTTGGGCTCCAGTTGCAATTCCTATTCTGTTCTTTATTTGTAAGCACTTGACTTCCCAGTTTCTGCTCTCTGTTTCTTGCTCTCTTCAGTGTTTTATTTATTGTGACTCATCTTAGGAAACTGAGAAAAAACAACCCAGGACACAAAAGAGAAGCAGGGACAAAAAAATTAATGAAGTGAAAGTATATTTCTTATGAACAGGAAGCTTTAGCAGAGTAGTGCTGGCCACTTGCCGGGTGACAGAGGTTGGGTGCCTCTGAGCTGCCCATCTCCCCTTCCAGGGATCCCAGGAGATGTGATGTGCCTTAGGCTGTAACCATGAATGGATCAGACAATTGTGTGAGTTTACACTGCCAAAGATCTTAGCAAGCACATGACGATCTAAGACAGAGGTCCTTTGCCATCTCAGTCCTCCAGCTATTACTCTTTCTTTATGAAATATGACTGTGAGCTCCACTGGCACTTGGAATCATAGAATGTGTTTGGTTGGAGGCGTCATTTGAACCTCCTCTGCAGTAAGCAGGGATCTCTTTTAACCAGATTGGCTTGCTCAGTCTCATCTAGCCTGGCTTTGAATGTCTCCAGGGGTGGGGCCTCCACCACCTCTCTGGGCAACCTGTGATCTGTTTCAACACCTCACCACCATCATGATGAGGAACTCNATTCTGTTCTTTATTTGTAAGCACTTGACTTCCCAGTTTCTGCTCTCTGTTTCTTGCTCTCTTCAGTGTTTTATTTATTGTGACTCATCTTAGGAAACTGAGAAAAAACAACCCAGGACACAAAAGAGAAGCAGGGACAAAAAAATTAATGAAGTGAAAGTATATTTCTTATGAACAGGAAGCTTTAGCAGAGTAGTGCTGGCCACTTGCCGGGTGACAGAGGTCGGGTGCCTCTGAGCTGCCCATCTCCCCTTCCAGGGATCCCAGGAGATGTGATGTGCCTTAGGCTGTAACCATGAATGGATCAGACAATTGTGTGAGTTTACACTGCCAAAGATCTTAGCAAGCACATGACGATCTAAGACAGAGGTCCTTTGCCATCTCAGTCCTCCAGCTATTACTCTTTCTTTATGAAATATGACTGTGAGCTCCACTGGCACTTGGAATCATAGAATGTGTTTGGTTGGAGGCGTCATTTGAACCTCCTCTGCAGTAAGCAGGGATCTCTTTTAACCAGATTGGCTTGCTCAGTCTCATCTAGCCTGGCTTTGAATGTCTCCAGGGGTGGGGCCTCCACCACCTCTGGGCAACCTGCGATCTGTTTCAACACCTCACCACCATCATGATGAGGAACTCCTTCCTAATGTTTAATGTAAACCTAGTTTGAAATAATTTCCCCTCTTCTGATTGCTACATGCCCTTGCAAACAATCTCTCCCCAGCTCTCTTGTTCGGGAGGACCCTATCACAGAATCACAGAATATCAGGAATTGGAAGGGACCTCAAGAGATTATCTAGTGCAATCCCCCTGGTGGGAGCATTCTCTTCTCCAGGCTGAACAGCCCAAACTCTCTCACCCCGTCGTAGGAGGGGAGGTGCTCCAGCCCTTGGATCAAGCTTGTAGCCCTCCTCTGGATCGTCTCAAATGGGTCCATGTCCTTCTTGTGCTGAGGACTACAAAGCTGAACACAATACCCTGATGGTACAGACTTGTGGTACAAGAAAACAGTTTCTGCTTGAGATGGGGTTGAAAATGAAGTGGAGGCCACAATTACTGCTTGTGTTAGCATTAGGCTTTCATAAGCCAGACTGCTTAGAAACTCCTTGGATTGTAACCCGAAAACCATCATATCCATTAAAGGCAGTGGTTAAATTCAGGATATTTGCCTGAATTGCAAAAGGCAGAACCTCGTGCTGGGGGAGAGATGGAGATATGGAAACACCACACACCCCCCACACCCACCCACCCCATTGTTAGTAAATTCCAGCTGCAGACAGCTGTGCTGAAACAAGCGCAGCCGCCCATCTGCTGCACAGCAGCATGGCACAGCAGGGCTCACAGCTGAAGTAAAGGCTGCCATCTTCTGGCTACACAATAGTAGTATTTCATCTCCGAAGACACAAACCCAGCGCTCGGATTTGGAGGAAGGTCTCGTGGGTATTTCAGCACTGGTGGTTACCATTTCTGTAGGGGGCCCCAAATATCAAACTCTGCAAACATGCTAAAGGAAAGAGATTCAGGGACTTGCATCCCTGGCTTCAAGCCCCAGTTCCCATCTGTCTCCAAGTTACAACGTACCATATTGGGTGAAGCAGAGAATGTAGGCACCATAGAATAGAATAGAATCATAGAATAGAATAG
>VZTY01004723.1:287979-303915 GCA_013400935.1 Turnix velox | reverse complement strand
CTCTTGATGCAACCCAGGATTTTGATGATGCAACCATCCCTGCAGCCTCTGCTTCCCAGCTCTAGCATGTCCGCTGGCAGAAATCAGGGCAAGGATATGGATATTAAACCACCCCCCTACCCACGCTGCAAACATCCTCTGAAGAAGAGTGGCTTAAGTCTTTTCTGCTGCTTAGCAGCACGAAAGAGCTGGGAGAAAAGTTTGAGCACAGACTTTAAATGCACCCAAATGCTCCTCTTCTCTGATGAGGGGCTTTCTATGGGGGCAGTATGCCTTAAGGATATAGGCAGATATGTTGACTCAAATATGCAGCCTCTGAGAAGCCCAGCCAAGCCCCAGCTTTTATAGAAATTATTGGTAAATAGCATAGTTTCTAATTTAGTTCAATTCTCATTCCACTTCGGGCTGAATTGGCAAGTGGAGGCTGGAATAAGCATCTCCCCTTGATTTTGATTAAGTGCAAGCTTACATCTCAATTATTCAAGGTAATGACTGAAACTGCCCAACGGGACATCTCACTGCCTCAGACCTGAGAAGTTTCCACATCTGAAATTATAATGTAATTTCTGCTAAATGCAACACTGCTGTGCAAAGTGTTTTCTTACAACTTGGAGCATATGCAAATTGAGAGCAAACAGCTTGAGAGCTGACAAGGATGCCTCTGTGAATTATTAATTCACTTCCTTTTCTCCCCTCATTCCTGTCCAACCATTAGAACATATTAGAGTGTAGTGTTGAATCTCATTGGAGAGCAGTGCAGGAGGGAACACGGACCAAATCAGCCAAAATCTGGTGTTTCTGCTGGGTACCACTTCCTTGAGTGCTTCTTCAACAAGTCTGCTGCTGCAGGGAAATGCCACTCAATGACACACCCATCAAAGGTACTAGTGCCATTCAATGACTTTATGCCCTGGGGTGGGTACTGATGGTTGGACCCTTCCTACCGTAGGTCAGACAAACAGCTTGCTTGAATTCGCATAAGTCTTTCTTTTTCCCCCCTCAAAGTTGAGGAGATGAGGGGAGAGAGTCTACAGAGCTTATAAATGCCAGAGTAAATGGAGCTGGATGAATATTGATAATTTTTTTATGGCTATTTTGCTCAGGTGGGATTGTAAAGTTGCTACAAAACTCCCTGTGCACACAGCCATAACAAAATTCAGACCTGGGTAAAAGATAATAACCCTTTACTTCTGAATTAGAAAAGGTTTATCTCACATTCTGTCAAAATACAGAGGGAGACTGTCTTTGACCTACAGTGTACATAAAAACTCAGAACAAGTCTGTTTTTCCTAGGAAGAATGAAAAACTGGGGTGAGCCAGCATGATACTAGGTTAAGACCTAGTGGACAAGCCCCTTCCTGTGTGTTTTATCACAGATATTTAAAACTAATTTTCGGATTTTTTCTAGCCTACCTTCAGAGCAACATGTTGCTACTGACAGTCATGCAAACTAAAATCAGCTTACAAACGTTCTTATTCAGGTGAATTTTTGTACAGCTTAACTTGACACTCAGCTGCTAACTGATGTCTTCAAACAAACGCTACTAGCATTTAAACTGATGGGGCTACTTCAGGACACTCGGGCTCTGGATGAGCTGTCACCTTCCTGAGCAGCAGCAGGAGGCTGGATAAGGTGCCCTCTGGTGCCTGAAAGGCACAAGGCAACTGCGTTTCAGCTCCAGGGGGGTAAATATCATGAGCTCTTTGAGAAAATATAAGCTTGTAATTATTACCTTTACTGAACAAATTAAACATGTGCATTAATTCTAAAATCTCCTACCCAAATTTGTGTATTTGAAGTTCACAACTGAAAAATTAAAGTTAGAAAACCCTTCTCCTTGAGGCAACTTTACAGGCTTAAGGGGAATTTATGCTGCCTTAAGCCAGAACACAAAACTCATCAGTCCCTCAAACAGTTTGGGATTTGTTTCAGTTTAATAGATTTGTATGATCATACAAGGTGAGAGGAGAAAAATGATCCTCAGTTCTACTAGAAGTGATCTTGGTAAGATTTAGCCAAATCATTTGCAAACACGACCTATCCTCTCCTAAACAATGAGTTGGATTTCTAATTGTTTTCTTAGGAATTCATATTAGTACCTTCTGTAGATGTTACACAAAACACCTTTTCCCTGTATTAACCTGTCTAAATTAATTTTCCACGCACTAGACTGCTGGAAAATAAAGAAATGCCCCTTGGCTCACTGTCTTTGATATGCACATGGAAAGCTTTTTAAAATAAATTAATCAGTGCTACTACAATTACCACAATCTCAAGATATGTCTGAACAAAAGGTTAGAGAGGTAGTTCAAACCTGACTCAAAGCAGCAATGTCTAAGAGTCATAACCATTTGAGAGCTGCTTTGAAGGACAGTGAAATGCATTGCTGGTTCCAATATGTTTCTTGGGGGATAGATGCTTTATAGAGCATGCAAAGGATTAGTTGAGGATTTTTGCTTTCAAAATATTTAGGTCCCTATATAACTTGTAAGTAATACTAAAAGTTAAGCCTCCACAAAGAGCACTACATGTTTTTGGCACGTTTTTCACACGGATCATTATGTTCTTTCTACTATTCATAGATTATGTTTATGTGTAACAGAGATTCCTTCCTAAGGCCAAATTTGTTTGTTAGTTATGTTCTCTCTCTATCACTGACACTGAGCCAGGGCCTTCTGTCTCTCTCCTCTTCCAGATTTTTTTATGTTTGCACCGCATGGTATTTGGTACAAGGTCTATTTCTTCTCATATTCAGGCGGCCCTGGTGCTTACAAGCAGCTATAAAACAAGTTTTTTGTAAAAAAGATGCCATGAAAGAGGTTTGGGCATGATGGGGACACTTCTAATCTGCCTACATCAATAAAAACCAATTCTTAGCTGGAAGACAGGTGGACACTGGCACGTTATTACCAAAAAGAGTTATTACCAATTGTGGTTTGACCTTTTCTGGTGTTTGTTTTTTGTGGGGTTGGGTGTTTTTTTTGGCTTTTTTGGTTGTGTTACTAAGTAATACCATCACAAAGGGGCACCTACAGAAGAAAAGCCTCAAACAGTAACATGTGGGACATGACAATATTTATTGATTCTAATTAAGGTTAAAAAAAGTTCACAGCTGTCAGATAAAAATATCTGCAGGACCTATTGAAAAGGGAACTTAAGAAGGAAACCAAGGGAGACAGTCACCACAGAGGCACTTGAGAAAATGCTACGATTATAAAAGGCACAAATTCATCACACACACAGCATATATATTCCTGCAAAGTGAAATCACTCTTTTTTTTTCCAAAACACAGAGGCAGGCACCACTGAACACTGACCTGTACATGACCACAGAGGACACACTATAAGCAGCAGTCTATAACAATGCCTAAACAACTTGACTGTAGAGATATTTTGAAAGTAAGAGTGCTTTGGCCATCTCAGTTTTGTCTCTATTGAAGAACAGATCCCAAGATCATCACTCTCTTAAAGTGGCAGAGATGGGAGAGGGAACATTAGTACACTTAAACACAGGTCAAGTTTTTATAGGAGCATTAGTAATCTGTGATTGAAGTGGTTTTGATTCTTGTCTGGGAGCACTGGCAGATCTGCTGTTATTTAATATTGCCTCCTTTTCACATCCAAGTGTTTTTGAATGAAATGCATTTCCTTTTTCCTGAAAAATACTTTTCTTTCACATCTCAAAAAACCCCCAAACCTTAAAATTCCTGCACCTATATAGTCTACCTCAGCAAAACAGAAGTCCCACTGAGGTCATAGGAAGATTATTTTAGTACAGGTCCCTAGCTTCTCTCCCAGGCCTTGGGTTCCAGTGATCAACAATGCTCAGATATATTATTAATTGTTATTAATATTATTAATGTCTGTTATTACAGATGTATTGTCTGTAATCAAGATCTGCACTGAGAAAAAACATGTACTAGTTAAAGGAAGGACAAAGGGCTGCCTCAGATTACTCACTTCATTGTTACTGTTGAGTAGTTTATACAATTAGCTTTCACATACTTTGGTTAACATAGATTTTCACACCGTGACCCAACATCTTTTGCAAACAGCTGCTATCAGAACAGTGTACAAGCAAGTATACCTCCTTTTTTTTTTGCAGACTCTTATGAGCATTACAAAATATGCAGGATAACACAAATCAGTTCATAAGAGACAAATACAATTATTTCCATGGTTGTCCCTATAATACATTTTATGAAGCTGGTAAACTGCTGGAACTTCCGTGGTCTCAGATTTCTCATCAAAAATGTTAATAAACTAAGAATATAGCAGGACTGGTTTCCTGCTAAGCCAGATTTCATTCCTCTCTTTGAAGGGTTGTCATGAAGAAAATTTTAAAATGTTAAGCTAGTGTTAACAGTCCCCTCTAGCCATGGGGAAACAACTTGATTCTCTAACCATGTTTTTCAGTTTTTCTCATCACACTGGAATCCGCATACACGAAGTGCCACATATTCCTTTTATGTGGAAGATGTCGAGAAACCAGCAGCAAATCCTTCTTTTTAATCCCACAGTGGTGGATAAGCTCCACAGCACAACCATAGAGATGCAGGGCTGTAAAGAGAAAGAGAGCATTTCTAATGCTTTGGCAGTCTGGAATGAAGAAGACTGAGATTTTCTAGTGCTAATACAGATTCAAACCTCTCTGTTCTATAAGATATGGGCATAAATCTCAGAAGATCTAAAACTAATTTGAGATTTCAAGTCATATCTACATTCAGTTGTGGTAGAACAACATGAGGAATGCTTTGCAGGTTGGTTTGTTTGTTGTTTTTTTCCCCCATGTTTGTTCCACTTTGAAGCTAATGACATTTATAACTATATACATTTTTGGTTTAAATTTAACAGTCCCACAAACTGAACGAATGGTTCAGTTCAGTTCTGATTATACCTAACTTCTGTTTTTCTTCCTGATATTCCGCCTGTGTGGCACACATTTTCTTGTTACTCCAGGACAAACCTCTGCCAGAATCAGGAGCAAAAGAAAAGAGAGATGCGTTATGGATGTGAACGAAACAAATTTATCCTCATTAGTCTCATGGATCTGTTCCCCTTAAGAGACCTGCGGAATATTTTCTGGGCAGAAGCAGGACTGGAATTCCAAACAGTTTTGGCAGAGAAATCATCTGCAAATGTAGCAGTTTTTAATGTATTAAGTATGTATTCACTGTCTAGCACTTAGAAGTATTAGGCCATGACTTTAAAAATGCCTTCCCATATTTAGCCTCCTATGTTTATTTCTGGCCTGAGAATTGTCTGAGTTGCAAAAGCCCTGAACTTACTAATTTCCCACTCAGCTTTTGGTTCATAATTCATTTAGTAAATGAATCACATAGAGAAAAAGTCAAGTAGAAGCACTCTGTGGTAGGCAAATGTCCCAGCCAATTAGTGCTCTATGTGATACAATGAGAAAGGCCATATGTACACTGCTGCACTCTTCTTCTAAAGTGAAGATCTTTATGTCTGAAAAGTTCCCCTATGCATCTTAAGAGCCTGTTATGAGGACATTCAGTTGTGATAAAATCCCAGCTGCCACTGAAAGAAGACTTTTAACTTGCACATCAAGCCAAAAGGAATGAAACCTGAGGGCCAGAAACTTAGGCACTGCTCACAAATATTACAGCTTTATAAGCAGTTACATGGGACTATTTGGAGAATGAAACACTATTCAGCACAAGCAAGATCAGATTCTATCCCAAAAAGTCTGCCTGAGACTGGCGATACAGTTCTATCGTCTGCTCACACCAGTTGCTGAATATATCCTTGTTACACTTCCCTCTGTGGCTTTTTACTGCTATGTAATTTTTTTTTTTCATATAAATCATCACAAGTGATAAGAAGTGTAGCAAAGGGACTCAGAAAAATACCAGACAGAAAAATTTTCTAAAAATTCAAAAATAATAGGTATAAAACTTTTCTAAAACTTCAGTTCAAACCCCATTCTTCAGACCGAATTCCCGTGCACCAAATCCCATACTCAGCTATACCATGTTTTGTTAGGTAAAACAGCAGAATAAGGTACTGTGATGTTACACCTGAGGTTTGAGTGGCTGGGGATATTTTTTTTGTTTCAGTTTTTATTTTTTCTTTTTAATGCTGTTTGAACGGTACTAAGCTAGGGAGGGCAGAAGCACTTTCACAAGACAATCCTATCCAGGGTTTCCTTAGATCTTTCTATCATTTTGGTTAGTTACCAAAAGTGCAGTATCAGTTCAACTCAGCACAGCAAGCAGAAGTGGAAATACTAATCCCGGCAATATGGTTGTTAGAGGAACTGAATAGCTGGTTCAGAACCTGAAGCAAATGTAGGGGGCAGTTAAATTGGGTGTTGGGATTTTTTTGTTTGTTTTTAATTAATGCATCTTCAAGCCTATTGTGCCCTACCAAGCAAGAAACAATCTTTCAAAATGTAAATTTAAGCATATAAAAGAAAGCAAGACAAGAAAAGAAAAATATGTAAAGGAGTTTTTATGGATGGCTTCATAACTTCCTGGCATAGTCAAAGGTTCATTTGTTCTCTTGCAATCTTGCAGCAACTCAGGGAGCTAAAAGAGGACTCTGTAGGCAGAGAGATGTCAAATGGGGTGAAAAGGTTTTGGAAAAAGGTTAGCTTGAGGTTCTCCATTCACACTCATGTCCGACAACCTGATCAGCCATACTGCTGCACACATTGGCTGTAATCCGGCACAAGTCAGCTTTCTAGCTAGAGGAAATCTACCCTGAACAGGAATGGATTCAACTAGGACACACCAGGTACTGGAGGCAGTAGAAAGCCTGAAATTTAACCACATTACCCAAGGCAGTAAAAACATTGTCCTTTAAATCACAGTAGGACAAATATACCATAGGAAATGCTGACAACCTATGGCCATGCTTGCATAGTTCAGATGGTCAAATTTAGACCTTCCACTTCAAAATGGTGCCTCATTTGTCCCTTAGGTGCTGCTCGGGCTCTGGACATCTGAGTGAAAAATAAACATGCTAGACAGATCCTCAACGGGAATTTGCATGAGCTAGTTAAATTGTCTCAGATTTCCTTTCTCAGTTTACCACACAGGAAAGCAGAAATCTCTCGTTTACAACTAGAATTGGAAATGCTTGTGAAGACTTGTCAGATCAGGGTCTGGTTCAGATTTAAGTGTATAACCAACTTGAAATCTCATCAGAACAGGCTTCATAGAGATATTTTCTCATTTCTGAGAAAATACCTCAGATGAGATCGGGAAAAAACCTCAAGGTGGTAATGCCTGTTAAGGTATCCTATAAATTCAACAACAAAAAATTAGTACTAGAAACAGGTCTGGATTCCAGGTGTTCTTTTTCAATATGGATTCCCTTCTTTTATCCCTCCCCTCCATCCTCATCTCTCTATTGCTTTTTCCTCTTCCTCAGACCTGATCACATTTTGGAGACAGGGAAGTGCATGCCAAAAAAACCCCTCTAAGAAACAGAAAATTGCTCAAGTGTGAGGCTTTGCTTTGGCACCTTTTTCAGTTTCGAACCAGCAGTCCCTTTTTGTAGGCAAATAATCCTGCTGCAGCCACAGAAGTGAAGAATGTGGAAAATCCAATCAGCTTTAGCAGTCCTGGCACAGATGGCAAGTTCCTCTCCCAGAAGGTTGTAGTGATGGGCAAAGCTGGAACATCCTGTGGGGAGAGCACCCATTATCAACATAACACCTCCAACTTGAGAGGTAAATCAAGAAATTCTTGTAGCAGAAATAAAGCTGGGTTTGTGGTGTGAAGAAGTTCAATGTATTAAAATTTTCTGCTCAGTTAAAGGGAAGAGGAAGAGATATATGAAAAGGATTCACAGCTCAGTTAAAAAGCACAGTTCTTTCCACTCCTGCATTAATGGGTTGTCAGATGGTGCCTTTTCTGAATCTCTATCATATCCCTGTTCAGGGGAGGGCAGTTCTGGTGAATAAGGGGAAGTTTCCTATGGCTTTGATTTAATTAACTTAAATACAAACATCCAGTAATATCTTATCTCAACTAGAAAATAGCAGGGAAAAAAATTAACCATTTAATCTACCGAAAGACTTACAATTGATTCAGGTTCTGGCTTCCAAATTTCACTGTCTGGGATTTTCCTCATAGCAAACAGTATCTGAAAATAAATAACATTCTCTCGTAAGTGCCATTCATTCTTTGGAAGGGATAAAGAGCTGGCTTCATTTTGTGCTTTAAAATGGCATGGGAAAGCTATCAATTTTGTACATAAATCTCTGTGCATCCAAATTTTAAAAGAAAATTCAACCATTGCACAAGTCACTTCTGCGGTACCTGGTATTTAATAAGACACCCCTCCTAGTGAAAATAGAAACACTACTAGAAAAATCTCTCCATGTTTAATTTGCACATGTGAAAAATCAGAACTTGACTGGTCCTATGAGACCAGGATAATGTGAACATGACCAAGAGTTAAGCATAAGCTCATGGCAGAACGAGGTGTGTATAAACCAGCTACTGCATGGGCAAGCAATGTAGCCAGGAATCACCAGCTTTGAAAATTTTATTATGATGTAGGAAAAGGAACAGAATCCTGTGAATGATGACAAACCACCACATTCAGCCAGGGAAAACCAAGACAAAACAGAAAACTTTCAAAATAGAAAAGTACCCATTCAAAATATTAAAGATACCAGAGACAAGTAGGATAGCAAAGAACATCTGAAATGATAGACATGAAGGCAAGGACAACTTCTTCCACAGTAAAATAAAACAGAGATGGTGATACTATTGCTTTTCCTATTCTAGGCAATTGTAGATTCAACAAGATTTGCTGACTTTTACTATGGGTTTTTAGTCTAGGTAAGATTCATGCATCCCACCAACTTTTCAATATAGGAGAGCGAGAAACAGCCTTTCATTGGATTTTAAACATATTTTCCCTTCACAAGTACATGATGAAAGGAAAATATAAAAATTTTTACCAGTCAAGCTGACTTACCAACTTCTCTGCTGAGGCCTGTGGATGTTCTGATGTAATATCCTTACATTAGAGAAGTCATGAAGTGCTAGTTCTGGAGGTTTCCAGGAAGAAACTAGGCATAGCCTTCACAAATGGGACAGTTTAGGGACATTTGATCCCTGTCTTCTGGGGCAGGGGGTAGAGGATAGCTGAGGTCTCCATATCCCTTCAAGGCCAGTTTCTGATGTACAACTGTAGTTTTCAGCCTTAAGGTTTGCTTTACCTCATTACAAGAAGAATAAATTTCTTTTGCTGCTCCATAAACTACACTATTTATAAGAGTATCTGACGAATTGGCATTTTCTCGGGAGCAAAATATTTAAGTCATCGTTTAATGCCTTTATGTAAGGCTGTCTTGATGTACTAACAGTGTGTCAGTGGTATCATAGGAAACACTTGAGAAAGGGATTGGCTTGGTTTGCAGAGCTGCAGAACTGAATTGTTCCTAGAGACGCAAGCAGCCATTATGTCTTAGTATGATGACTAACAAAATGTCCATTTGGAGGAAAAAAATGACTAGGTGAGAATTTGGCATTTCTGTTAAAGAAGGAAGGATTAAATTCCTGGAAACAAAGAAGAATGATGAAATAGCCAGACTGTCCTGAGCACTCCAAATCTAAGGGGAAAATTTTTTGACATCTATCCTCTCCTTAAGGATTTGCATCATGTTTTCAAAATGCTTGAATCTGCCAACACTCAGTTCCCATTTTGACTCCAACCAAAAGATTTTTAATTTTCCAGAGGATATTTGACAGTGTCCCCTGTTTTTGGCTCACATCTGTACCTCTCTGGCTGCTCTTTCTCCAGCCTGTACAGCCCCCTCCATGTATCCACTCCACTCTGTGGCTGTCTCTGTGCCAGCAAAATAGATCCTGCCAACGGGCTGTCGAATAATCCTGGAGGAGAACAAGCAGTACATCACATCAACCATATCTGGAAAGATAACTAAAATCCTTAAGTTAATATTTGAATAAAATTGTTTTAAATAATAGCAAGNTTTAAGTTAGTTCTTTTCTAAACCAGGAAAGGCTGTCTTCATGTACTAACAGTGTGTCAGTGGTATCATAGGAAACACTTGAGAAAGGGATTGGCTTGGTTTGCAGAGCTGCAGAACTGAATTGTTCCTAGAGAGGCAAGCAGCCATTATGTCTTAGTATGATGACTAACAAAATGTCCATTTGGAGGAAAAAAATGACTAGGTGAGAATTTGGCATTTCTGTTAAAGAAGAAAGGATTAAATTCCTGGAAACAAAGAAGAATGATGAAATAGACAGACTCTGTCCCGAGCACTCCAAATCTAAGGGGAAAATTTTTTGACATCTATCCTCTCCTTAAGGATTTGCATCATGTTTTCAAAATGCTTGAATCTGCCAACACTCAGTTCCCATTTTGACTCCAACCAAAAGATTTTTAATTTTCCAGAGGATATTTGACAGTGTCCCCTGTTTTTGGCTCACATCTGTACCTCTCTGGCTGCTCTTTCTCCAGCCTGTACAGCCCCCTCCATGTATCCACTCCACTCTGTGGCTGTCTCTGTGCCAGCAAAATAGATCCTGCCAACGGGCTGTCGAATAATCCTGGAGGAGAACAAGCAGTACATCACATCAACCATATCTGGAAAGATAACTAAAATCCTTAAGTTAATATTTGAATAAAATTGTTTTAAATAATAGCAAGAAGTTAAAGACAGTAACTTTGGGTGTGTTGAGCTAGAGGAGGAATCTGCATTGTATTCCATTTCTTGCAGTAAACACCCTAGTGTTCATGTTTCCCAAACATTTACACTAGTCCTATAAGTAAAGGACAATTAGGAGGAGAGATTTATCCTATCTCACTATTTTAGCCAGTGTCATAAACAGCAATGACAGGTATTACTCACACTGTGTAGCATTCTGAAGTACATCATCATGATATCTGACTTAACAAGCAAACAAAAATTTTAAAAGTTTTCTTTATTTTTTATCAGAATTTGCAATAGTTGTAATTAAAATTACTTCAAATACTAAGGCCTCCATATGCTATTCATTATGACTGCTTAATTGCTCTAAATTCTTTTTGAATTGTGATATTTCAAAAGTAGGTCTACGCCACAACATTAAAAACTCTGTATCTGAATCAAATCATGAGTGCAACCAGTAAGCCTCTTTGGGTTTGGTAAATCTTATTTTCTTGCAAAAACCTATGTTGGAGAGGGCTGTGCACAATGGCACACTGATTACTATAGTAAGCCTTGATCAGTAAAATGAAATAAATGGTCCAAAGAAATCACGCTACTGACACTGTTAGCAGGAATTAATTCTCTGCCAGTATTCATGAAAAACTAGCTAAAGGAGTACTGGAAATGGCAACACCAATCTCAAATATCCAATGCTAGTTTTCAAAACTTCCTTCCAAGAATGTAGTCAGCTGTATTCACCAAATAACAAAAATGAATAAAGCCCTCTAAAGATACTGTACTCATCCATCATTAAGTACAACTGAGACAAGTGGAAGATTATAATATCTGTTTAAAATATTCCCCAGTGGTCTTAAAGGTGTAAAGTGAAGAGTGACAGAAGATTTATGACCCTTTCTGAGGATATTTATGATCTTGCTCTTATCTTGCTGCTCCAAAGCCCACTATAAATAGACACTGTACCTTCCATACTGAGTCATTATGCCTGGTGGGAAGTAGGCTGTGTAGCAGCCCCCAGAATATTGCTCTTCACACCAGTTCTTCTCTTCATAATGCACTGGCTGCAAAACAGAGATTAATTCAATCAAGGAAAGGAAAAAGTCCCAAGGAAGCTAGTAAAAGAACTGAGGAGACAGCAGAGAAGTGCAGCTCATGATCTGTTGCATATCAATGTCTGACAAGACAAGCACATTTAACAAGTCTCTTATTGCAACATGAATCCAACACAATAGGCCTTAATTTTAGACACCGTTAGCTATTTAAAAAAAAATAAAATAGCTAAGATGGCCACTGTAGAACATAATCCTCTTAGTCTGTCAATGAAAACTTATGCCTTGAGGACAAATTTATGCTTTAAGTCACATAAAAGCAAAATTAACCTCTGGTGTATACATGTATAACGCTAGTGATATGTACATGGGAAAAAACATATACCAATACAAATGAAAAATATGGCATTTACATGGTTTTGCATACAGCATCAAAGGTTTTTAAATGGTGTCATGTCAAGATGGGCGTCTACAACATTTACCTGATGTAAAATTGCCATTGAAGTTTAAACAGCATTGATTACATAAACTAAATGCAAGATCACATAAATCCTGTCAGTTGTTTACCATTACAGCGAAAAGAAGGCAAGAGAAAAGCAAAAAAACCTCCTATGCACTGCAATAAATCTTAGTAAGTTATACTGAAAGCATGTCTTAGGGCCAGGCCAGTAGGGATGAATCAAGAAAGACATTTAGATGCTAGAAAGGTGATTTCCTTTATACTCAACTAATAAGTTTCTGAAGTGTAAAGTAATTATGTCCTTACAGCACTTACTATTTTGGATTTCATCATATGCTGCATGTTTTTTGGGTTTTTGGTTTTGGGGTTTTTTTGTGGCACCTATGCTTGCTGTAATTATAGGGTAGATAGCTGTCACAGGTTAGAAATGGCTCATGCTTTTGATCAGGTTAGCATCACAGTAATACTGAAGAAGCATTATGCTCAGCCTAGGCTGAGAGGGAAAGGCAAACCTGTCACACCTGAAAACAGCTGATGTGTACAGTAGCAAGCACTGTGAATGCCACCCATGAAGCAGGACAAGAACATATCTATCTTTTAACCACTTCATAAGCTCATTCTTATCCTCACTGCCAAACGCGGATCAGGACTTGAGGACTTGCTATAACCTTCTCTCCTCTCCTCTGCAGAGGGCAGCAACAAGCTCTCCCATAGCAGATACCTCTTCTACAAGGCTACGAAGAGCTGTGCAAGAGCACAGCTGCCTGCTGGTTTCCTTCTGCCTTTCCCCAGCCCAACAAGTCTGACAGGAGATAACCACCGTGGAGATTCTGTGCTTACATGTAAAGCTTCCTCTGATCCCAGAACTTTTGCATAGAGCTCACATAACCGTGTCTTCCTGGAAGAGAAAAGCAACAGAAGACTTCTCTGTAAGGAAAGCAAAAACAAACCCCAATAAATATGGCCTGGTTTCAAAAGAACAAGCATTAATATTTACTTGACCTTGAGATTCCATCTTTTTGGGATTTATCCTAGCTGCTCAGACTCTGAATCACTAGAAATAACTCACTCAACTCCTGCTCTGCCTAACTGCGGATTTTACCAGCAGTTATGCAAGCTGTTCCCTTAAGATACCTCTAGTATCCATACATTATCCAAAGATTCTCTAGGCTGTCAGGAAAAGAAAGTAGTAAAGCATTGCACTTTTTTTCTTGGCATATAATCTGACTTATGGTTTGTTCCTACAAAGATGCAGGTATTGACAGCCTCAGGCTCTCAGGGAATTGGGATTTTATTTCTCTATCTATAAAATCTCCTCCTGTTTTAGTTTATGGGTCTATAAATCCATGAATATGCTTCATTTTGTGGCAAACCCCAAGTGCAAGTAAGTTTGTTCCTACAAGCTTTTGAGTCTTACTGCTAGCTGCACTGCACCAATTCCCTAACACAGGAATATCAAGATGAAATAAGAGTTAGCAACTATGAAAAACAAACACATAAACAGCACAGGAGAGACCTTTAGTCCTAGAAGGAAATCTTGTCCTTCCCATTCATGCTGGGCACGGAAACACAGCAGTCCCAGCTCTGTGATTGTGCATGGGCTCCACTTGCAGCTATATAAGCTTATGAGGAAATTATCTCTACTGCTGTATGAAGCAAGACAGCTATACAGGAGCCCAGCAATATCCAAGAGCAGTTGAATTCAAAGAATACTATAGAAAGAAGCTGAGGGAAAAAACAAAACAAAACAAAACCCAGAAAACATCAAGATCCTGAAGTAGGTGTGTCCTTCTGTGCAAGCTGGGGCTTGGAGCAGGAAATCTCTCCATCTCTCTCAGAGAGGTAACCACTATACCACCATGCCCTGCACACCACCAGCACTCACTCAGTGTCTAAGCAGAATAAATCATTTACACACCAGCTCTTGCTTTCAAGGCAGGTCAGTAACACTATGGGCTTCCAAAGGAAAGACAGTTATCACCCTGGGGCCCATCCGCTTCTGCTTCTCCCAGTACCACAACAGGATGAGGAGGACATGTCTAGATTTGTCTGTTTCCCTTCTTCCGCACTTGACTTGTAGACCCTCAAGGGAGCCTGGAAATGGCATATCTGGCTGGAAATGGCAAGAAGTGATTTTCATGTACTGCCAACTGTAGGGCTTCAAGAAGCTGTGAGTTCATGGCAGTTTGTTAACTATATTGCATGTACAGAAAAAAACAGTTTAAAATTGCCACACAAAATAAAATATTAAGCTTCAGGTCAAGTATATCTCCAGAAACTTAAGAAATTTCAATGTTGGAAAGAATCGTTCATCAATAATGAAGTATTTGACAGGGGGGAAAAAAAGCATAGAAAAGCAGTTTCTAAAGGGCTGAATTGCACCAACAGCAATCTATCACTGAGGACATTTCCCTTAATAGGAGCCAACTTTGCAGACGCCCTGGTCTCTCTGCAGCATCTGCACTTTTTGTCTTAGAACATTTAAATAAACATTTATTTATGGATTTATGCTTAATGCTAGCATGGAACATATGGAATGTGCAGTAAGTAAAAACTGTCATTTTTTGGCTTTGGACTCAGCTGTGAAATTGCCACCAGCACTAAATAAGAGAAATCTTATGCCTGGAGCTACAGTGGCAGGGTCCCGTTGAGAGTTACACTAAGCCCAGTGTGGAAGAAGTGCATATGCAGACAGTCAGCTCTTCTTGCTGGTCTCTTATTCTATGGCAGCACGCACAGCAGAGAAAGGCAGGGCACAATCTAACCACTGTAATTACTCATTGGCATCTGTCCTGAGAAGACCAGCTGGAAGGCAGCAGTGAGTTTTTTTCCCTCCAGACTGGCTTAGGCTGTAAAACAGTTTGATCCATCTCCACCCACAATTGCTGTTCCCAGCCATGTTTTACGATGGCTGCCACAGGCCCTACATCCTATTGTTCATATTCAAGGATTACCAGAAACTTTACCCTGTCATCAGCATAATAAATGGAGAGCCCAGCTTGTGTTGGCAGGAGAGCACAGCATCTCAGCGAGATGCAAACACTGTAGGGTGTGGAAGAATTTCTAGAAAATAATGGACACATTGATTGTGTAAGTTAGGTTTAGTGATGGGGCTAGGATGTGGGGCCTGGATGCAGGGACGTGACTGAAGGCATGGGAAAGAAAAGCAACTCTAATTCTAGCAAAAACACTGCTGGGGAAGTCACATACTCAAGATATGAACTGCTACAAGAAAGTTAACTAAGAATTTGAGTGATATTATGTTTAACCACTTATGTACCTACAACACTCTATGATTCTAACAATTCATATAACCACACATGCTATGCTTAACCAATGATTGTCTACCATGAAGAATGTTGTCTTTCTAAGAAAACTATATAATGATTTAAGTTGGGCAAAATAAATGGCTTCAGCATGATTACATTGGTCTTCATCTGGCTCCCAGCAACAGTAGGGTGCCACAGGAAGCCTGTCCTCAGAAGAAACAGACACCACAGCCCCATCTGAACACCACAAACTCTTTGCACCCTGACTGCACACTGTGAGAAGGTCCAGACTAACACTCTGCCTTCTCCTGGACTTTGATTTTCAGTGGAAGGAGGCTTGTGTTCATGTGTGGAAGAGGAGATGCACTGCAGCCCAGTAAGTTCCTGCCTTGGCTGTCTGTAGCCAGGACTGCATAGAATCATAGAATAGTCCGGGTTGGAAGGGACCTTAAAGATCATCGAGTTCCAACCCCCCTGCCATAGGCAGGGACACCTCCCACTAC